>JAGFMF010011554.1:1878458-1966261 GCA_019455555.1 Galemys pyrenaicus
CAAAAGAAAAATACCAGATGGTTCCTCCCCTAGGAGGAATATAAGGGAACCAAATAAGGATCAAGAAAAGGAATAAGAACAATAATAATAATAACAATATAGACAAAAAAAACAAAAATCAACAGACAAGGACAAATTGGGGACACTTGGTTGGGAGTGGGGAGGGGAAGGGTTGAGGGAAGATGGTGCATGGGGGACCGAGGTGATGGTGCACTGGTGAGATGGTGATGGGGAATACATGGGGATTACAGTTGATGTCAAATATATATAAATTAAAGGGAAAAATAGAATAAAAAATATAACCTTAGGTTAAAAAAAATAATAGAAAAGATCCATTCTAAATACTATATAAAATAGACTGAAAAAATGAATAAAGTCTCAGGAACATGTGGGACTATTTTATATATAAACAATTAAACAGAAACAACAGATTAAATGGTAGCACAAGTGCCAGCATATAAATAATGACTTAAATAGAAATGGTCTCAAAGGGCACTAAAAGAAATTGGCAGAGTGAGTTAAAAACCATGATCAATTATATGCTATCTACAACAAATTCAAGTTTGTTGTAGGAACATCTCCCAACTTAATATAGAGGCTTAAAGTAAAAGAATGGAAAATACATACCATGCAAACAAAAGAAAGCAAGGATGACAATAACATCAGACATTCACAACAAAGAAAATTACCAGAGACAGAAGACGCATTACATAATGATAAAAGGATCAATCCACTAAGAAGATAGCAATTCTTAATGTGATCTGTCAAATAACAGAGCTACAATGTGGAAAGAAAAACTAATAGAACTCAAAGGTAAGTATTCAAATCCATAATTACACTGGAGTTGAAGACTTTAACACATCTCTCACAACAATTAATAGAAAAACTAGATCAGAAAGAAAACAGAAGAACTGGTCTCCCTGGCAAGGGGGTAAGCATTGCACTGTGGGGCTTCCACAACCACTGCAGCGAAAGTTTGCAAGTTGGATCCCAGCCAGGGAGGAGACCCACATGGCACAACAGACCTCTCCTGCCTCGCCCGCTGTGCCCCTCAGCAGTGCATTTCAGTCAATCTGCCTGTTCTGCTCCCTACTCTGTCCCTGGTGAATCCTCTCACACCCCCTGCCACGGCATGTACCCAGCTTTTGTATGCATAAATAAAATCTAGAAAATGGAGGTACCTAACAATTCACCAACCAAAAGAATCTGGTGAGTAGAACATTCTACTCACCAACTACAGAATGTACATTCTTTTTGTACCCAGAGAACACATACCAAGATAAATCATCTCTTGGGCCTCACATGTCAAAAAAAACTTTTAAAAATTGAAATCTCACACCATGCATTCTTGGATCACAGTAGATTCAAACTAGAAATTAAAAACAGAAAAGAAACAGTAAAACCCCCATGTACTTTGAAACCAAACAGCACACTACAAGTAGTCCACAAGTCAAAGAGAAAGTATCAAGGAAAGCTCGAAAATATACAATCGAATGAAAAATATAAATAGAGCATATCAAAATTTGTGGGATATAAAGTAATAATGAGAGGGAAATTTATAATGCTAAAAGCAAACCTTAGGAAAGAGGGAAAGTTTCAAAATCAAAAAAATAACCTCACACTTTAGGAATCTAGAAAAAGAAAAGCAAATAAACCCAAAACAAGAAGAAGAAAATAATTAAGATAAAACCCAAATCAATGAGAGTGGAAACTGGAAAAAAAATAGAGAAGATAAATTTTTGAAAGCTGATTCTTTTTAAATATCAATAAAATTGATAAATCTCTTGCCAGACAATGAATTATCAGTAATGAATCAGAGAATATCACTGTAGAAGTGCAGACATCAAAAAGACAAGAGAATACTGTGATCAACTCTATACACCTAAATTAAATAACTTAGATGGAGACCGATTCCTCAAAAAAATAAGACCCAAACCATACGACTTAATATGAAATGGATAATCTGAAAAGCCTTATAACTATTAAGGAAATTGAATTTATAATTTCAAAACTCTCTAAAAAGAAATCTCCAGGCCCAGATGGTATCACTGAAGAATTCTATCAAGTGTCTAAAAATGAATTAACACTAATTCTACATAATCTCCTCCCAAAAATAGAACAGGAGGCGACACTTCCCAATTCATTTTAAGATGCTAGTATTATCCAACCACCAACCCAAAGACAGTACGAAGGAAGAAAACAAACCAGTATCACCAATACAGAAAAGAAGCATAAACCCTTAACATAATGTTAACAAACAGAATTCAGTAATATATAAAAAGGATTATACAACATGACAAAGTGGAGCTTAGTCCAAAGATACAGGATGTTTAAAATAAATCACTGTGATTTATTCCCAATTAACAGAAATTAACATACTAATAAGCTACAGAAGAAAGGTCACATGATCAATCATATCCATGAATGCAGAAGAGGCATTTCATGAATTTCGGTATCACTCATGACAAAAATTGAGAGAAAAGAACAGAGGGGGACTTGCTCAACTTGAAAAAGAGCATCAGCAAAACAAAACAAACCCGGATACTACTAACATCATATTTAATGGTGAAATAAACTGAATATTTTCCTCTCTCATTTCTACCTGGTTTGGTAGGGAGCAAAGTGACAATATCTGTTTTTTATCACTCTTTTTCAACATAGTACTGGATGTTTCAATCCATGCAATAAAGCAAAAAAAAAAAATGGGAAGGGAAGAAATAAATTTGTTCCTATTTCAGATGACATGATTGTAAAGAAAATCACAAGGAATCTAAAAAACAAATTTAGAAATAATGAACTCACCAAGGTTATATAGTGATATATAGTCAGACAAATGTGATATATAGTCAGACAAAAATCAATTATATGTTTGTATACTAACAATGGACCCATGGACACTGAAATAAAAATACAATGTCATTTACAATTTCAGAAAAAGAAATGTTTCAAGTTTAAAACTAAAAAAAAAAAATGCATAAGACTTGTATGTTGAAAACTACAATATGCTGATAAAAGCAATTAGAGGAGAGGCAACCAAAAATGGAGAGATATCTATCATATTTATGGATTTGAAGACTCAACAGAGTAAAGATATGAATGCTACCAAACTGATAAACAGGTTTAAATAATTTCTATCAAAATTTCAGCAAGACTTTCTCTAGATATAGACAAGCTTAATCTAAAATTATGTGGAAAGGCAAAAGAACAAGAATAGCTAAAACAACTTTGAAAGGGAAAAAAAAGAAAAGAGTGGGAAGAATCAGTCTACTCAATTTTAAGACTCATTATATAACTACAATAATCAAGATTGCATGGGATTGTGCAGGGAGAAATACATAGATCAATGAAACAGAACAGATATATAGAAATATACTGACACAAAATGCCAGGCTGATCTTTAAGACTGGTGCAAATTCAATTCAAGTAGAATAGTCTTTTTAAAAAAGAGTTAGGACATACATGAGCAAAAGAAGAAAAAGAAGGCATCTCAAAAAAAATCACACACCTTATATAAAAACTCCAAATGGGTCAAAGATTTAAATGGAAAACCCAAAACTATAAAACTTTTAGAAAAAAATAGAAAATTTTTGAGATGTAGGGTTAGGCAGAGTTAGACTTGACACCAGAAGCACAAGCTTAAAAATCAATAAACTAGACTCCATCAAAATGAAAAACTGTCTATCTGAGAGATCCAGGGATCTTTTAAACCACAAAGGGATGAAAAGATAAGCTACAGTGTGGAGAAAATATTTACAAAACACATGACTGACCAGGGCCAACTACCTAAAATATAAAAATCTAGCATAGCTCAACCGTATAAAAGCAAACAATCCAATTAGAAAATAGGCAAGAGACATGAGGAGACATTTCACTGAAGAGGACCTACAGATGGCAAATAAGCACATGAAAAGATGTTCAACATCATTAGCCACTAGGGAGATGCAAATTAAAACCACAATGATCTATTACCACACACCTATTAGAAAGACTAAAATAAAAACAGTGACAACAGCAAAGCTCTTGAGGATGAGGAGAAATCAGATCATTCATACATTGATGGTGGGAACATTAAATGGAACAGTCACTCTAGAAAACATTTGGCAGTTGCTTTAAAAAAAATTTTTTAACTACCATCTGACCCAGCAGTTGCACTTCTGAGCTTTTATACTGGATAAAGGAAAATATGTTCAGACAGAAACCTACACATGAACGCTGCTTATAGCAACATTATTTACAATAGCTAAAGTCTGGAGAAAAAGACAAACAATTATCTTTCAATGAGTGACTACTTAAACAAATTGTGGTACTTCATACCATGGAATACTACTCAACAGGAAAAAAGAATGTGTATTGATATACACAGCAACCTGGTAGATAACTTCCAGCCATGCCATAGACCCTGAATGTGCCACACTGAAAGGCACCAGACAAGCCTCTTGTAAATCTGGGGAACTCTAGATTTATAAGCTATTCAGTAGTCTAATTAGTGTGGAAATCATTGTATCTCATATGTCCTCTTTACAGTCATAGTACACGTTAGCATATTAAAGGCACTGATGAAGTACTACCATAAAGAATCTGCTTAACTTAAGTCAATATTTGATTGTCCAGAAAACTCTATCGTCATGCAAGTTCCTTTCTGACTGTGAGAAACATTGAAAAATGATTATCTAGTCCTAACTTCTAGCAGACTAAGATCCAAAATGATAGTTATTGGCCTCTGCTTAGATACATGTGCAGCAAGGTGCTCTCCACCTCACTAAGCAGCCCCTTCCACCAGTGGTCGGTGGAGTAAGGCATGGCACAAAGAGCAAAAGTTCTGGAGAACAACAATGATGTACCTCAAGTCGGCTATACTATAAGAGTTGCTATGGGAACTTGGGAAGATTCTATAAATGCTCTAGTCCTCATGTGCAAACCACAGCTAATCATGCCTGCTTCATGTGGTGGGTATGAGGACTGAGTAATACTAAGAATAACACTAATATAAACCTTAACTATTGATCGCTTGCTTATATGACTCAATTAAAAGGGAACAAAGAACCCAATTTTAAAAATAGCCAAAGTAGTTAAATAGACATTTCTATGAAGAAAACATACAAATGGCCTACAGGCACATGAAAAAATGTTCAACGTCGCATATCATCAGAGAAATGCAAATCAAGACCACAATGAGATACTACCTCATTGCAGTGAGAATGTCCCATATCAAAAACAAGCAAACAAAACCCAGAAACAACAAATATTGGCAAGGGTATAAAAGAAAAGAAACCCTTGGTGGGGATATACATTCATACAGCCTTTAGAAAACAGTATGAAGTTTCTCAACATATTAAAACTAGATCTAGCATATAATCCAGTAATTTTACTCTTTAGCATTTATCCAAAAAAAAAAAAAAACCATGAATTTGAAGGGATATATACACTCCTGTGTTCACTGAAGCACCATTTACAGTAGCCAGGTTATAGAAACAACCTGAGAGCCAATAACAGACGACTGGATTAAGAAGTTATGGTATATATGCATAGTGGTATACTACTGAACTATAAAAAATAATAATAAATAAACTCCTGCCAATTACAACAACACAGATGAAATCAGAGGTAATATGCTAAGTGATATAATCCAGAGAGAGAAAAACAAACATTGGATAATTTCATTCATATATGGAATATAGAGAAACAAAATAAAAGAGTAACAAAAAAAAAACACAAAACAAAGTCTAGAAGTGACTGCAAACTTGAGGCTGCTAGAGATGGAATGTGGGGATAGAGGTAAAGCAGGGAGTAGACCCCTGGTATATGATAAAGAGGTACGGGTGTTCTGGGGTGGGTGGGGTGTGGTGATATACATCTAAGGAGGTATAAACCTATTCCTTGGAATCATGTACAGTGATGTAAATCTAGGTTACCTTAAATAAATAATAATAATAAAGGATGCCAGCCTTTTCTGTTTCTGGTGAGGACCGCTTATGGGTTTGCAGTTGCCCTCTTGTTGTAACCTCACATGGCAGAGAGAGGGAGCTCTAGTGCGTCCGTTTTCCTACAAGAACACTAAAACCACTGGGCAGGGGGGTGGGAGATATCTTCATGACCTCATCTCATTTCAACCTAGTTACCTCCCACCTCCAAATACCATATAGTTCAGGTTAAGACTGAGGTTGGGTTAAGACTTGGGGCTACACAAACATATAGTCACTAGCAGTCCATGTTTCTCTAAGACACATTCTCAGGAGTAGAGTCAATGGAAGTCAGAATTTTTAATTATATTAGATATTGCTAAATTGCCATCCAAAATATGTATACCAATTTATACATTAATCGGTGTGTGAAAGGGAACATTTACTACAACTTCAATATAACTGAACTAGAAGTCTAAGATATGTCACTAAAGAAAAAAAAAAACAGCAAAGACATATCTTCACCCAACCTTTAAAAAATGGAGCGATTGAGGGGCCCCAATTGTCTATGGTAGAAGACTATGGGTGTTTTTGTGATGGGTGTGATGTAGGGACATACACCTGAGCGGTATAAACTTATACCCTAAAATCATATACAGTGTTGTAAACCAATGTTTCCGCAATAAAGAAATGGAGAGTAAATGACAGTTACCTGACATTATATAAGGAATCCAATGTGAAACAAAACAATTTCCAAATATGAAGAAAATGTATTGGAGCATTTATTTTCTCACATGGCTTATCATCAGAAACCAGCTCTTTGTTTTCCATAAAATTAATTTTAGATTAAAATTCTATATAAGAAAGTCATCCCTTGCCCTAGCTTTGCTAATCATGGCACCTCTATCCTAGCAGCACCTATGTCTCCATTTACACTCCAAGTGAATACTCTTATTGCTCTACAGTGTAGGAGTGAAAGGAGCCCACATTTGCTATTAAAACGGTGGTCTTAGGGGCCTCTCTGGTGGCACAGTGTGTAAGCACTGCACTATGAGGCAAAATGCAGCCACTGCAGCACGAGCTCGATCCCTGCCTCCAGTCAGGGGAAGTGACCCACATGGCGCAGCAGACCTCTCCTGTCTCGCCCGCTGC
Organism: Galemys pyrenaicus; assembly: GCA_019455555.1. Classification (NCBI taxonomy): domain Eukaryota; kingdom Metazoa; phylum Chordata; class Mammalia; order Eulipotyphla; family Talpidae; genus Galemys; species Galemys pyrenaicus. The sequence continues at coordinate 1,885,511 of JAGFMF010011554.1, forward strand.
TCCCCTCAGCAGTGTGTTTCAGTTGATCTGCCTGTTCTGCTCCCCACTCTGTCTCTGGTGAATCCTCTCACCCCTCACACCTCTGGCCTATACCCCAGTTCTTATATGCAGAAATAAATCTTTTTTTAAAAATGGTGGTCTTACATCATCCATATTCATTGCACTCTCACACAAGCATTATTAACAATTTGCTTTACTTTTAGATTTGGTTCTCTGCAAAGCTCCCCAGAATACCTGCATAGTTGTAATAATATATACAGTCTGCCGGGTGGCTTTTCCCTTTATAGTTTATGTCTTCATCTCCTGCAATTTTGCAAACATTCCTGAAACAGTTACAGGTATTCCACTTGATCACTTGCTCTATCATAATTTCCTTAATGTTGACTATTTAGATTATCACCATTTTTTTTTACTCGGGTGGTTAAAATTATACCATGCAGAAAGTTTTTGTATGATTAGGATAATCCCTTAGGAGAGATTCCTAGAAATGGAATTACCAGGTCACAGGGTTTGAACATTTTTATAGCTCCAGACACTTACTACTAAATTATCTTCCAGAAGTCTTCACCATTGTACAGTAGAAAAGGTAAGTATTCATTTTACCAACATCTTACCAGCAAAGGGTGTTCTTTAACTGAATGGTGAAAAATGGCTTCCTGTCTTAATTTGTTTTGCTTTGATTACAACTGAGGTTTTAGTGGTTTTCCATATGTTTGTTAACAAGCCACATTTTTTCTTGTGATTTGTTTGATCGTGTTCCTTGCACATTTACCTAGTGAAAATGATGAGCATCATATTTAAGTTTCTCTAAGCTCTCTTTGTCACATTTCCGCTATAGTTCCCCTACTAACTGGCTGCACTTGGTGCCCACTTGAAATAATAATAGTTATGAAATTCTAGAACTATAAATTACTCAACATAAGTACACCCCAATTTGAATTTCACAACATCCCTATAATAATCCCCACTTTACAGAGCAGAGAACAGAGGTTAAAAAGTTATCATTATGGCTATTCCAGGGTCACACAAACACTAGCAGGGCTGGAATCAGAAAGCATCCTTCAAGTTCAGGAAATAAGGAAGCACAGGGTTTTTAGTCAGGGTCTGCAAACTAGCAGACCTGGTCCTGATCACCTGTACCACCTTGAACAAGTACAGATTTCTCCAAGCACTTGTAGTAGTAGCAATTTCCTGTCTGGGCAGGCAAAAGGGTCAAATGCAATCTTGGATGTGCAAAGCTGAGCACAGGGCTTGGCTCACAGTTAACTGCTCTATAAATTATTGCTATTGAGCCCACTTACTGATGCTACTGAGGCCACTCTACTGGGTTCTGGGAATGTGATGAGCAGGAGTTCAGAGTCTGTGGGGAAAATAAACAGACACACCGCTAACTGCCAATCCATATGACAGAGCTCTCACTGAAGCTTGTAAAGGCACCCAGCGGCCATGACCCAGGTGCCTTGTCCCCTTATGGGACAGCATCTATCACTTGAGGTCAAATACATCTTTCTAAAGTTTCACATTTGAACAGTCTGACTCCTCCAGCCCAGTGTCATTCATGAGGGGTCATGAGACCAAAAAGGATGAGTCTCATAAATTTTCCTACATCCCATCCATCAAGCCTTCCCTCCTTGTCTCTGCCCTCAGCAGGGAGTGCCCACATTTTTTCTGATCCTATGCATCTGTGATATTCTCTGCCCAGAGACCCAGACCCTCCCATCCTCAGGGTCTGACCATCTCAGAGGCTGCAGAGTTACCCCTTGTGGGTCTCGGTGCGCAGAATCAGGGAAATGCAAGACTTCTCAAAGAGATCCTGGCCAGGAGACTCCAGGTCACTGACAGTCTCACTGTGCTTCAACAAAACCAGAATTAAAACAGATCCTGCTTCAAAGGTCTATCAAGAAAATGATTACAATCATGTATTACTGAGACCACAATTCTTTCAAATAGCCTTTGGACTGCAGAGCACTGAGGGCCCCAACTACCAAGCACTTCCTGTGCAGGACTGTAGGTTAAGCATCATAGTACTTAAGTCTCATAGATCACCTCAATAGTTTCTTAACATAACCCCATTCAAAAAATTAGCCAAATATTTATTAAGCTTTTTCCAGGTGCTAGAACAGACTAGTAATGAAATAGACAAATATCCCTACTTTGGTGAAACTTATATTCTAGTTAAGAAGGCAGAAAATAAGCAAGAAATATATTTCTATTAAGGGATACTGTCCAAAGTGCTGAAAACAAAACAGAGATGAGGGATAGATAGCAAATGTCAAGCTGGGGGTTAATGTTTTAGTAGGTTGACCAAGGAGGTCTCACAGGCAATGGGAGAGGACAGTTTGGGTTACTGGTAACATTCATACCTCTCCCCAATGGGTGGTATATACCACAGAGCTCTACTTGCCGTGACAATTGGGGCATTGCCAGACGTGACATAAGCAAAAGCTTAAAATAGGTGTGTGCAGACTTGAGCCTCCACATGCTGCTGCCGTGGCCAAAGGAGAATGTCCCTTAGGTTGCTGCTGCTTCTCAGACCTCAACCAGCCAAGAGGTCAACCAGATCCACAGGTAAAAGCAGAACCCAACAAGCTTAGTCTGTATGAGTCACCCAGAAGGCCTGCAGGGATGCCTGTGATGCTGGAGACCAGTAAGATCTGGGGTTGCTGATTAACTCAGCATCATGCGGTCATCAGTGAGAGAGAGGGGCTTCTGGGTTGAGAGCTTAAGGAAGTGAGAGAAGGAGCAATGTGAATATCTGGTGAAAGACTGTTCCAAGCAGAGAGGAGCAAGTCAGAGACCCAATGCAGGGCATACCTGACATATACAAGGAGGCCTGTGTGACTGGAACAGAGAGAAAAAGGAGGGGGTGGGCAACAGGAAAGAAAGGCGAGATGAATGGCTGAATCAACTAAGACTTTAGAGGTCAAGTGACCATATCATTTATCATCCAAACTTGAATATGTTTTTAAAATTGAAGTATAATTTGCACATAGTAAAACACATTCTTTTTAGCATACAATTTGTGTGTTTCATAACTTGGAGAGTCACATAATCAACACAATAATGAAGATATAAAACAGCTCCATCACCCACAAAAATTCCCTGTATTTCTACAGTCAGTGCCCCTGTACCCAGCCCTGACAAGCATGACCAGTTTCCTGCCTAGAGTTTTGTCTGTTTGGAAAAATTTTAAATGGAGTCATGGAGTATGAGGCTTTGTGAGTCTGGCTTCTTTCTCTAGGCATATGCTTTTGAGAATCACCCCATGTTTCTGTACATGTCAGTGGGTTGTTCATTTTTAATGTTGCATAATATTCCACTGTATGGCTGTAACACCATTTGCTATCTATTCACCAGCTGAAGGACAACTGAGCTGTTTCCAGTTGTGGATATTATGAATAAAGCCAGAATGAGCATTTGCACACAACAAACCAGGATAATTTCGAAAATAAATAGCTCTTCTGGGACAAAAGGTATAAATGGGGACCAGTCAATGAAGAACAGGAAGTATGTTCACCTGACTTAGGTCAAAGCAGGCATTCTGCCCGTTACTCTGCTGAGCTGGGATGCGATGGGAAGATTCTGAGCAAAGGAATGAGGTGATCAGCTGACAGTTTAGCAGGATCACTCTGGCTACAGGGGACAAGGACAGAAGCCGGAAGGCCAATGACAAAGCTGTTGCCATAACAACAGTGGCTTAAGCCAGGGAGGTGACCATGCAGAGGTGAAGAATAATCAGCTTCCAGATACCCTGGGGGTGGAGCTGACAGAACTGCTGATGGACTAATTATGAGGTGTGAGAGAAAAATACATCCGAGTTTTTGGACCTGAGCAACTGCAGAAAGGGGAATTGGCCCATTTTACAGGGAATGCCAGCCCAGACAGCTTAGAGCACATAACACATTTGCTCATGGCCACTCGTAACAGGGCAGGGCTGCCTGGCACCACGCACATTTCCTTATGTCAAAGAGAGAAGCAAGTATGCTCCTCCTGATGAGCAAGCACAAGTTGGGAGGAATTCTGACACAATCCCAACAGCCTGGATGGTCCCAAATGGAATACCAGGCCTTCGGAAGTGCAGGGGGGCAGGGAACTAAACGAGGAAAGGAAAATAGAAGGGGTTTGAGTCTGTGGCCCCACTCGTGAGGACAGCAGGGAAGAGGCAGTGCCAGAGTGGACCACAAGAGTGCAGTGGCTCCTCCTGAGATCAGAGAGGGAGCTAGCCCTGGGCTCCCTCCAGGGCTCAGCTGATGAATCCTGGCCCCCTCAACAGTTCCACGTGAGTCTGTGATGGCGGTCCCTGCCTACCCACAGGTCTCTAGTCTGGGGCTAGAATCACATTTGCCACCTAAGGGGACTGCCACACCCATAATCCATGTGTGTCCCCAGGCTCGCAGGGGCAAATGCCAGCCAAGGAGTTGGGTTTCCATGTGAACAGCAGTGACACTACATATGGCGCTGTTAGTCATGCAACACCTTCCTGAGCGTAGGGGGATATGGTCCGCTTTCATTTCACAGCATCTCATAATCTTCCATAGCCACCATTATTGATAAAGGATATGCCCTAGAGCCCAAGGGTGCAAAGCAGGAAGCAGACTCGCCTGGTATACTAATGTCCACCTTCCCCCATCTCCAACATGTTACTGGCAAAGAGAAAATCATTACCAAGCACTGGTGAGCTGGCCCTGCACACAGGGAAATTATTCATCCAAGGCAGGTGCTGGGTACATCCCTCATGGTGCCCTCCCTGTGTCTAGACATGTAAGACACCTGTTCAACCTGACCCTCAGGAGGACACCTCCCTCTGCCACACTTCCTTCAGACACTACTCTCTGGTGTGGCCCTTAGAGTCAATTCCAAGTACATGCACATGCACACACACACACACACACCAGGCTGCAGAAAGGTGAGTGGGAGCCCCTTCCACTGGGTAAGACACCATTGCACTGCTGCCTGACACTTTTCAGTATCACAGAATTGACAGGAGCACACTTAAAGACACATGCACCAGGTTCAAATGCCAATACAGCCATTTACTGATTAGTGTGGCTCTCACTCAATCAGGTTATATCCCTAAGCCCCAGCCTCCTCACCTATAAGATGTCTCTTTGGACCTGTAAGAAATAAACGTGCTCCTCTGCAAATGTGCCTGGTATGTGGAAAGAGCCCGCTCCTCTTGCTGCTGGCCAGCCCAGTGCCCAGCTAGGCATGCAACCAGCCCATCCTACACTTGCAAACCAACCCGACTCTGAGCTCATAGCCTCAGCAAGAGCAGGGGTTTCGGAACCCTCCCAAAAAGGTCCAATACAGGCCTCCCACATTTGTATCCTTTAACCTATGGGGGCAAAGCTTACTCCCACTTGCCTGTCAGGGTGAAAAGACAGCCTGTACCCACCACCCTCAGTGAGTCCCAAGGCCCCAAGACCCAGCCCTAACTGACAACAGAGAGGCAGGTAGGGAAGCTGACTTCTTTGTGGCAAGAGAACAGCTCACAGCAGAAGCATCCTCAACAGACCAAATGATTAAGACCACACACCCTAACCCACATAGGCCCCCAGGACAACAGGGCTGTGCCTCTGTCCCTTCCATTCTAGACACAATCCACTCCCACCCCCAGGTATGCACCACACTCAAGTTCAGCTGCAATTCTCCCCAATACCTTGCACTGTCCACGTGAGAAATCTGAGACCCAGAGACACTGAGTGCTGTGCCTGAGACCCCGGTTACTGAGAACTGAGCTGACCAGAAGCATGCCCTCTCTCTACAAAAGCTCAGTTTGTCTCATCACACCATGCTGTCTCACAAGAACAGGGTGAATTTGCTCACTGGTCTTGACTTGTGTGGCTCTCACTCAATCTGCGGGCTTGAGACACAACCTTCCCAAGCAAGTTGCGAGATTAGGGAACATTTCCTCCAAGGAGGGCAGAGTGCAAGGGGCCAGCTGCGCCTTCCAGTGGTGTCCTGGACACAGGGAGCCATCAATGACATTCAGCAAGCACCTAGTAAGACCCTTTTACATTCCAGGCACTGGACTGGCCATGTGGGGATAGAGGTGGCCACGCTTCTCTCTGCTGCAGATTATAGAGTCGAGTGGACAAGACTGACAGTCAAATAACTATATGACTGCTGTATCATCACAGTGAGACATACACTGGAAAGGAAAAGAGCTGTGTGTGCATGTCTAACCGGCCTAGGAGAAAGTGGTCCGTGTGTAACGAACAGGTCTAGGTAGCATGAGGTGTCCAAGTAGCAGTGATCAGGCTAAGCTGGAAAGGGTGTTAGGTATTAGTGAAGCTGGCAATGGGGAACAGGAGCAGTGGGGGCTTAGCACAAAGAGGGCTACTGTGTGAAAAGACTCTGGAAAAGCCAGTTTTCTCATATATAAAGGGAAGATAACAATATTCACAACTCAGGGTGGTAACCAAGACCAAGATGATGCCTGCCATCAGGGAGCCTGGGACCCTGACCCCTGAGTCCCCCCAACAATAATCCAAGGGGAAAAATCTTCACTGAGACACTGTCCAAAAAAATCAAAGTGTTGGAAGCAGACACGATGTCCAATAACAGGAAACATTAGGGAGGTTATGGAACATCAATTCTTCATCTCAATGCAGTCATTAAAAATGATCATTAGGAAGGCTTTGCAACGACCCAGGAAATGTTTATGCCAGGATGTTAGGTCAAAAAAGCACAACACAAAATTGAATCTAGATGATGAGATCCTCTATACAGAACAGGTGCACATGTGGTCAGAAAAGATTACAGAAAAAAAAAGCCACTGCACTAGGCAGTAAATTATGAAATTCGTCCTGCTGTTGTCGTAATGCTTTTAAAATAAGAAGTGTAGGTGTTAAGATGTGAGGAGGGACCTGCATGCAGGAGTGGGGTGGGGAGGGACCTGCTCCCAGTTGTAAGAATGAAAAAGGCACCTGCATCAGGTGTGGAAATGAGAAAAGTGACTGTATCCAGACATGGGGAGAGAAAAAGGAACCAGCATTTAGGAGTGGGGGTGGGGAGAGGAAGACATGAATTCAAATTAAAGCTCCATGCCATTTACTCCTCAGACTTCTGCTCTTTGATGAGGTGAGACAGGGGATGAGAGTGCCTAGGGGAGCACCAGCATAGGATGGAAGCTTTCAAGGGCTGAGTCCAGAGGTAAAGCAATGCAGGAACTGGGTAAACGCCAAGATGAGACTGGTTGTTGGTAGCTAAGATGGTTGGAGAGTGAGAGTGAAAAGATAAAGGAACCCAGGGGTGAAGAAGAAATGAACTGACAACAGCAAGGGGGTTAGGAGAGAGGTGAGTCCTAGACAGAAAGCTTCTGGGTCAAGAGACTGCTGAGGCCGGAGACTCCAGATGCCTGAGGGCAAACTGGCGGGGGAAACCCAAGTGAACACAATGGAACACTGCACCACGGGTGATAAAAGGAGGCCTTCCTAGTGCAGGTGCAGCAGGGAAATCAAGGCCCGGGATCCAGAAACCATCCCCAGTGACAACTCACAAAATAGGCCCGTTCATCACCTTCTTGGCAGTTGACCTCTCTGCTGCTCACATGGACAGGGACTAACAGGCCTTCAACCTGCAGATTACCACACGTCCAGTCTGCTGGGTATCTCCCCTCTCCATGCAACCGCAATACCAAACTTCCATGGCATAGCCATGCGCTTCCAGGGGACAATCACCTGTCTGGAAGCCTCATGTTCCCACTGCTCTCTTGCTGCTCTGAGAGGGCCCCTAGGCGCGGGCAGGAGTTCTGCAGCCCTGCCCCACCCACACAGCTATTCTACTCAAGACCACTGACAGCAGAAGCACATCATGACAACTGGCCATAGTGATGATGACCACACCCAAAAGGTATCCCTTAAAGTCATACAACACTCAGCAGCACAGATGTAGGCAGCAGGGCAGCCCTGTAGACTGTCGAACCACACCCTGGCCAGGGTGACATCATCTCTTTGCATGTCAGGTCCCCCAATGAAATGGAGATAAATTTAAAAAAAAAAAAAACCCTCCTACTTGATGGAATGAAAAGAATTCAATGAGACAAGACATAGAAGGCACTCAGATGCATGGCCTGTAGCAAAACCCAACATACATTAGCTACTATGATTATTGCCTGCTTGGAATGGAGCACTGCCCGCCAAATTTTCCTGCTACCCTCCTCTGGGACTGGAAATGCCCATGAGAAAAGGGGTACATGCATGCACACAAACACATGTTCCTGCAGACGCACATGCACAGTGACAATATTCACCACTCAGGGTGGTAACCAAGAGGAAGGGGGCCTGGGACCCCGACCCCTGGGTTCCCCCCAGCAATAATCTGACGAAAAAAGTCTTCACTGAGACACCGTCCAAAAAAATCGAAGAGTTGGAAACAGACACAATGTCCAGTAACAGGAAACATTAGGTAGGTTACGGAACATCAATTCTTCATCTCAATGCAGTCATTAAAAGTGACCATTGGTGGGGGCCTCCCTGGTGGCACAAGGGGTTGAGCATCATACTGTGGGGCTTCCACAGCCACTGCAGTGCAAGTTCGATCCCCAGCCAGGGAAGGGACCCACATGGTGCAGCAGACCTCTCCTGTCTTACCCGCCATTGTTCCCCTCAGCAGTGTACTTCAGTCAATCTGCCTGTTCTGCTCCCCACTCTGTCTCTGGTGACTCCTTTCACCCATCACAGCTCTGGCCTGTACCCTCACTCTTGTATGCATAAATAAATAAAATCTTTAAAAAATTGATCATTAGGAAGACCTTGCAACAACACAATTGTGCATATGTGGGTGGTGCCTGTGGCTGTGCATGCATATGTGTGTGTGCATGCATTCATACGTGCCTGTGTGTGCATGCATGGGTACATGTACATACACATGTGTAATACTGTAGAATATAGCTATATATCCCATGAGAAGGGGGAGCCCTGGGTAAAACAGCACCATCCTTCACACCCCACCACCTGCACCAGACTCCCCACTTGTTTCTCCACAGGGTTGTTTACATTTTCTTATTTGCCTTGCCTCTAGTTTTCCTGATTTCCCACATCTATGATTTGTCTGTCCTGTGTGTCACAGAGGAGATCTTTGATCACTTTCAAACTTCTGTCAGCACCTTTTGGAAAAGGCCCATGCAGCGAGAGCCCGCTGGTGCCTGAGCGTCTGGCAGATATGTTTGATCACTTGCTTTCTCCCAGGCTCGCGGGCAGTCCCTGCTGCAGCAGGCTTTCATCAGTCCCCACCCTGTCTCTCCTCGAGCCCCTTCTCTCCTTCTCCGCCTTTACCTCACCTCTGCCCAGCCCTGAAAGCCTGCCCTATTCATCCAAACATGCATTCCACTTCCCTTCATCGTCCTCTTCATCTGCCTGCTTTCCTCCTGACCCTTTCCAAGCAAGCATCCTTCCAGCCAGGGTAAATGCTGAGTATCTTTCACAACATGTATTTCCTTCTGTTTGTCTTCCTTCTTCAAGCTGGTTTCTCAGTAAGTCAAAACAATAATTTCCTTAACTTCAGTGAAGTCCTCAGCCTAGCTGCCAACAGGACGTGGAGACGGAAGGGAGAAAGGGGCAAATAGCACGTGCGTAGAGAAACAGAATCTGTGTGTTCAGCGATGACACTCACCCCTGCCCTGCCAGGCTAGTGGGAAAGGGCTTGGGCTGCCAACACACAGGCCCACTCACCTGCCCTAGGGCCTCTGTAGGACAGTAGCCACCCTGAGGTCAGAGGACTGAGCTGGCTCAAGGTTCCCCCAAGGCCATGTCTGCTTGCTCTCACGCACAACTCCACAGACACCCACACTCAGGCTTTGTGTAGCCTGACAGCGCTACAGCCCCACCCCAGCTGCAAGCAGTCAGGCCTGCAGGGGGCCATGGCAGGATGACCATAGCCTGATGTCAACCAGATCACCTGGGGAGATTTTTAAGTGCATGACTGACTGGTCTCACCCAGGAAGACTTCATAATGATAGTGGAATATGGGTGTCAAAGCTGTCTAAAATTTCCTTAGGAACTTTCTCTGTTAGACGTCCTTAGGAACTTTCTCTGTTAGACGTCCAGAGTCAGATGGATGCAACCAAAATCCTATTTCTACTGTCCAACTCCAGCAACAGATTCGGTCTCAGTAGGTCTCAGTGTCCTCAGATATAAGAAGAGGAATAAAAACAGCACCTCTGCTAAGTAGAAAGAAAATGCATACGAAAAGCCCAGCACAAAGTAAGCACCCAGTCAATCTTTAGTCCTGTCATTCTTCAATCACCCTTAGGTCATCCCATCCCAGGTCCAGGGTTTTTCAGAAGGAAATGGAAAGTTCTCCAGGGTCTGACTCTGGTTTAGTGAGGAATATGGTTTGGAGCAAAGTGCTCCATAAATCCTCAGAGGGTTTATGAAACACCCCACTTCAGCAACCACTGTGGGGGAGGAGGACACCACTGCCTAGAGGGGACTAGGGGTAAGGTGGGCACCAGGGTGACTTCCAGTACCCACTACCGAAAGCCCAGAATGCACTGCGGCACCACTCGGACCACCACCGGGAGAGCCATTCCAACTGGGCTCAGCATTCCATGTTGGCTCAGAGTCCACTCTTTCTCCTCCCTTTCCCTATGTGTGGCACTGGGGGAAAAGCTACCTCCTACATTCCATTCTAACAAGACTCTGAAAGAGCCAGTTCAGGTGGGCTCCCAACAGCAGCCAGCAGACCCTCAGGTTCAGAATGTCTGTGTGTGTCAACCGACCGAATCGACCAATACTCAGGTTTAACAATCCAATAAAATTCTTTCTTATTCATTCATTTGCTGATCCAGTAAACAGTTACAAGAGGCTCCTCTGTATCAGACATAGGACTGGATGTGGGCAATACAGACACAAACATGGCCCAGTGTATCAGTTACTTATTGGCAAAATAATGCCGTGTCACAAATCACACAAAACTCGGTGACTAAAACAACCGTCATACAGCCTCAAAGACATGTAAGTTGGTAGGGGCAGAGGTTTGTGGTTGCGCTCAGTGGGTCTGATCTACCCTTTATGTTTCTCATTTTCCTGGGACCAATGGGTCATCCAGGGCTTATTCTTTCTATTCCTGAAGATGAAGGTGGTAGAAACAGGTTAAAAAAAAACATTGAACATCTCATAAGGTCTGGGATCAAAACTGATATGTTGTCGTCTCTGCTGACATGCTTAGGGCCAAAGCACTGGAAAGTATATACCACTCTACCATGAGGCCATCACAAGGTTATGATGAGGAACTGGGGTAGGTATTCAATCAATCATACCCAGCCCTGTTCTTCGAGAGCCCCTCCTGGCTAGACAGAAGAGCAAGACATTGAGAATAACTGTAGCATGGCATGATTTGTTGCGGTCACTGGGGTCATTTGGGACCCAGAAGGCTGAACAACATCTAGCCCTTGTTTTATTCCACCTATATCCTACATATATGTCTTATAAATTAGACCCCTGTTACCCCATTTGACAGGTGAAGAGGTGACCCGGAGGGGTAAAGATGCTTACCTAACACGCTCAACTGCCTCAATCCACCACTATACTTACATTTTGTCTATATGAAAAAAGAAATGGATCCAGTGCACTTAGCTTCCCAAGATAAGAGAAACTAAAGTTGAGCTGGTCTAGTCAGTCTTGCCATTTAAAAGGGGTAAAAAAAATAAATGAATAAGCTGATGGAAAGGAGCACTTACAATGAAGCACAGCCTTCATCCACGGGAATGCAGCATCTCTGGGAAGAAAGTGGAGGACCTTGTGTGTCTGAGCGTGTTACATTGTCTCATGGAATTCTCCCAAGAATCCCAGGAGGGGCTGTGTCCATTTGATGAATTAGGAATGGAAGATCGAGAATCGTAGAGATTGGAGTCCTCACCCAAAGTCCCACAGCTGATGAATAGCAGAGACAAGGCCACAGGCAGGTGCTTTCTGTTGCAAACTATGAGTTGCCATTAAATGCCTTAGATGGCTCCACAAAGAATTCAGCCACGTCGGCGCAGGTGAGGACAGAGCACAGACAAGGCCAACATGAAACAGATGGGCTCACAGAGAATGCTCACGCATGTCTGCAGGATGAGAGGTTCTCAGCTTCTCTCTCACAACCTCCTGGAACCAAGCTTATTGGCCAGTCACAGGGATATGTAGTCTCTTCCCAGCTCCTCAAGTGAACATCTGTTTTTCTCAAAGCTGTGAATGTCACGTCAAGAATTTCCAATTACCTTCCCTTGGTTTTATTTAGCATCAGTGTATTGGAGGCATAATTAGTCTGAGATGAAAACCTGTATTGTTCCCTTCTCTTCGGCAATGAAATAGGTTTCCAAATGTGCTAACAGAGAGGATCCTTCTCCAAAAATGACAAACAGCAAATGAAGGATGAAAGCAGGAGTGAAATACAGATTAATGACAACTGTAGCTGAGCTGGGGCGGGGGTGGGGGAAGTGATGGTGGAATCTGCCACGGAGCTCCTGCTTCGAATCTCACCTCCTCCTCAGCTCCTAATGAGGATGGGCCTTTTCCACAACATAAAAGTGATGCTGATGAAGATGAAAGACCAATTTCCTCTCATGTGTTTCCTAATGATAGATCACCTCCCAGGAAAGCTGGCATGGGGTGCTAAGGGCCTTCTTCCCCCTAGGTCTGGCCATGCTTAGAGGCTGGCTGAGGTAAGCAGACTTCATCTTGGCCAGAGTTACTCAGATTTCAGGAGGGGAAAGATACTCACAAATTTGACATGAGTAGTCAATACCCCTTGTGTTTGGGAATTTGAAGTACCCAGACTCAGAGGCTCCCACTGATCGCAGGTCTTGAGAGAGGCAAGACCTTTAGCATCTGATTTGTCCAGTGCCTGTCAAAGTGAGTCCTATTAAAATGGTATTTATTCTGCACCCACTCTTGCCTTCTTACATGCTCTTTCCCACAGAGCACTCAGAGGGATTACTAAATGGGAAATGGCTCATGCTTTTGCCCTCCAAGACTTCCCATTTTATTTAAAATAAAACCCAACTCCTCACCTACGTCACAGAGTCTGGCCCCTCGCCCACCTTTCTTATGTCACTATCTCATCTTACCCCTCTCCCCTCCTCTAGATAAGCCCCAGCCACACAGGCATTCCCCTCTGTTCTTCTAACTAGCCAGCCTTTATTCCCACCCTGGGGCCTCTCTCCCTTACAAAAGCAAAAGGTTTCACAGGTCTAACTCCATCAATTACATCCTAGCTAAAAAGTCAGAGAGGTTGGCCATGTAGTCAATTTAGCCCCCAGCTGCTCCCTATCACATTGTCCTGTTCTAGGTTTCTTCTGGAATTCTTCACCATTGGATATTATCTTGCTTTCCTCCTCTTCCGCTTATACCTACCAAGTAAGATCCATAGGTGATCTTATTTCCCACCATGCCCCAGCACTTGCAGAGTTGTAATATCTGACACACAGGAGGTGCTCAGTAAATATTGATGGACTAGAAGTATATGTAGAGACTCAAGATACATATATATATGAGATATGTACTCAAATATATATCATTCATATGTATGTCATATATATTTTTTTATATATCTTATATATATCTCATATATATCATATATAGAGATGGATTCAAGACCAGTGGGGCAGCTGGTGGGGTTTTGGCTTACCAAAGGGATCAGAAATGTGTACATACTACCTTCAGATAACCAAAGGACTGATGTGGAGAATGGAAAGAAAATTGTCGTGTGCTACCTTCAGATAACCAAAGGAATGATGTTGGGAAAGGAAAGAAAATTGTCGTGTGGCTCCAGAATGCTGATCCAGGACTAATGGGGGAGAAGCCATGGGACAAATTTTTGCCTACCATTAAGTGGACGCTTTCCCACTGCTGAGCTGCCCAGCGACAGGACAGGTTCCTTCCTAGCTAGTGAGCTCCCTGTATCTGGAAGGACATAAAGAGGCCACAGCCAAACCTGTGTGGAGACATGCCGCTCTGTCTAGGTTTCTGAATCCACAATCCATCATCAACACCCATTTTGGTTTCTTGACTCAGTCTTGCTCTCTGGCCAGATCATGACCCACTGAACAAGGGCAGAGACTTGTCCACCCAGCACAGCTCCAAGTCTCAGTGATGGATGGAGCACACACAACCACCAGATGGGAGCAAAGTCAATGTGCCAAGTCACCTTCAAGGTGAAGGCAGGAGGGTCCAGGCCCCTGGGAGTCTCCATGTGGAGATGGGCACCTCCTTGACAGGACTAAGAGTGTAGCCTGCGCCTCCCTCCAGAGACAAAGACCGTGAGAGTTAACCGGGAAGACGGAGAAGAGGTGACAAGTAGCAGTTGTGAAACACCACAACCTGCACCCCAATTGCTTATGGCAATCCTCTCCAGAGCCCTGTGCTAGCATGTCTGTCACACCAACAAGAAAACAGGCTTGGGAACACCAACTTGCTTGGGGAGATCTGGCTTGATTTCCTGCCACCTTGAACCCTGCTGGGCCAGGCACCTCCCTTCAGTCTCAGACCTGTCCCATTGAAAATATTTTCAACTGATTCTATGTCTTCCACTCCCTGACATCTGAGAAAATGAGGCCCCTTAAATCTCCCATCCAAGTCTGAACTTCACTCAGTTCCCTATTGGATGATCCAGCCCCAAATCCATTGGGAAGGAAGCTGGTAGAACAAACACATTCACACGCTCTCTCCTCCCAACCAGGTGCAGGCACAGAGCACTCTATGTCACTGTCTCTTTCCCATCCCCTGGCACAGGTGCACTTGGTGTGAATGTGCCAAATAACCACGTGGCAGGAGACAGTCACTCTGAATACTCCCTCCCAGTCCAAATGGGGACCCCACATTGTTTCCAATGTCCCTGTATTGTCTCCACTTTCTTGGACCTCCTGGACTGGTTCCTGGGCTCTTAATGAGGAAAAACACTCAGGGGAAGAAAGGAGAGAGGAGATAAAGCAGGAACACACATGGATTGTGAAAGGTGACATATGTGGTGATTTGGGGGAGACAGCAGCTAGGGAAGAGAGAGACAGAGAACAAGGATTCTAAGAAATGTTGCTATGAGTTACAAATTGGATACTCTGACAATCTTGAAAAGACACCATAAAGAATTATAAAGCACAACGTTATTTCAGTGTTTTTTCCTAATGTGATTCTGCATAGAGACCAAGATATGAGGTACCACTGTTATGTTTTTACTATGAATGAATGAAACACTAGTATCCTGAGAGAGTGCCTATCATTTACTGTGGTGGACATATTTAGAATTAGTCATACAAGGAAACTTAGCTCTTTTCTCATCTCACAGTAAAACTTACTACCCCCTTCCACAGACATACAAAATAGCCTTTGAATAAAAATTCTCAACTGTAAATGTCCTTCTTAGTGCTTCACTACAAAAAAAAAATCTAAGAATATATGTAAATATGCTTAATAAATTTTATTGGTCATGTTTAAAAAGTATTGAAATGAGGGAGGGAGGGAGGGAAAGAAAACCAAAACCCAAACTCCACTGTTTAACTTACAAAGTCATGAGTCTCTCCTGCATATGTCAGGAATAATAGCTAACGCTTCCTAGGTAACAGTTTACTAGGCACCTTCTTAAGTGATTTATATGTATTAACTCATTTAATCTTGACAACCACCTATAAAGTAGGGAATAAAATTACCTCTATTTTGCAGGTAAGAAAGGGGAGAGATTCACCTCATAGTAAGTAGTAGAGTCAGAATTCCAACCCAGGAAGATGGCTTTGCTACTCTATTAACCTGTGCATAGATCCAACTTGCTTGTCAAAAAGGACAGGCAGAACCAGCTATACCAGGAGCAATCTGCAGGCTGTTATTCTGAGAGGCCAAAACATGTGTGTATCTTCTAACAATTTAGGAATAAATAGTGGAAAATCAACAAAAGGCAGTTGTCACCTTCTTGCTTGTAATTAATACACACTTACTAAATTTCATTCCACAAGAACACAATAAAACCACCTGAAAAATATACATTTGGAAAGGACTGAGCGTCAATATTGAGTGAGGTTGAGGCTTGCTGCCATGCTTCTACCCAGAGAATTTGTCATATAACCCCCCCCCCAAAACAGCAATGTTGCCCTCTTGCCTTCTCCCCAAAATAAAAAGCACTCAGGGAGGAGCTCCAGGCATGAAGGGAGAGGCAGGGAGAGAAACTTAAGCAAATATAGCTTGATGCAAAGAGAAGTCACTGACTAGTGATTGCCTGCGGGAGATCACTCACAACTGGTGGGATTCTCAGGTGCTGGGAATGTGTCTCACTAATCTGTCTCTAGAGGTCAGCCCTAGGCTTGACGCACAAGCAAAATTCATCTGCAAAATTGTTTATGAGTTTGACTTGAATTAAGTTAAATCAAAAGGCCTTCTCCACATATCAGGAGAGGAGCACTGGAAGCCAAGGTATAGACCATGTGCCAGGGACTGTGGCTCAAAGAGTTGGTGGGAGGAGTGGGGGGAGCTAAGCTTTACTCACCTGGGAGTCCAGGACACGGCCCAAGTCCTTCATCTACCACCAAATGGCCCACCTATCACCGAGTGTCCCAAAGAATAATTCTCAAAGAAACTTTAGTCCTCCCCTACCAACCTGTCTACCATCAGCTTCACAGGCCACAGCTAGCTAAGGCTGCCTTCAAAAAGAGTAGTAGCCTCTCCCATGCCAAGGTATTGCAAATAATTTATGTAGCTACTGATTCAATCCTCAAGGGCTTGGAGCATAAGCCCCTACTACTTCCTAAGTGTGGACTATCTCTCATGACAGCTTTCCAAAAAGAAGAGTTTGGAAAAGGAGAAACAAAGAATAATTTTACAGTGGAGAAACTTGACACGCCCTCAGCCCTGTGGACAAGGTCAGACCAGTCACGTTGGTAACATGCCCCTTGCTATAACATGATGAAAATGACACTGTATCATTCCTCCCCAAACCCATAATGCCAATGTAATCATGAGAAACACAAGACAGATCCCAGTGGAGGATCATTCTAGAAAATAAATTCCCCCTAGTCTCAAAACTGTCAAGGTCATCAAAAGCAAGTTAGATCTGTGACGTTGCCACAGCCACAAGGAGTTTGCGCTGACAGGATGCTTGGGGCAGGATGGTGATCCACATGGGGCCCGGAGCAGGAAAGGAAGTCACGTAAAAACTAAAAAAAATCTGAATAAAGCATGAACTGCAGTTAATATACATGTATCAAAAATGGCTCATTAATTGTGACAAAAGTACTTACTCTAGCTGCCATCTTTATAATTTTTCTGTAAATGGAAAACTATTATAAAATTAAGGCCATTTTAAAGAACTGGAGTCTGATTCTAAGTTTTATAAAATACACTTCCAAAATACTCCCCAAAGTATTCCCTTTCCCCCGGTTACGCTAGCATTCTTCAACGCTATGTCCATGCTCACCCAAGTATTGGCACCACCCTTCCTCCCTGACCCCAAATGCCCCAACCAACCATCCTTTCCCTGAGGTCACCAGAGCTTTCACAACACAGACGTGAGGATGTGCGCCCATAGTACGAGGCTTCCACTGCCTTAAGGACTGATTCCAACCCCTAGCATGGTATCCAAAGTCTTTCCCAACCTTGCTTCTTACTCTTCCCTTGCATGCTTCTCTTTAGATTGCTATATTAAAATTATTTGTTCTTTCCCCAGAAACCTATTTCTCTAGCTCCCATGTGCTTTCCTTTCATGTGCCTGCATCTGCCGGTCCCTCACCTGGATGCTCTATCCCCATGTCCTCCGAGGATAGCTCAGTTTTATCCCCTAAGACTCAGTTCGGGCATTGTCCCCTATAGGAGCCTTCCTGCCCCTCAAGATGATAGCTTGGCTTGTTGATGGACACTCCAGTCATCGCATCACACACATCTGCCCTATTTAGTTGAAGGCTGCCCCTTTCTTGAGAACAGGTATGGAGCGCTCACTCACTAGTGCCAATCTTGCACAAATGTTTATTTAATGATGAGTAAATCAGTGGCAGGGAGGGTGTGCGTGAAAAGTCATAGCCAGCAGTCTGAGGCATTTGTTCCTGGTTTTCAGAGTACAAACTATACTCTACAGAATGATTCTTCTCACTAGAGTCCTATAGAAGCACATTCCATTATATGGCAATGTAACAGATTACCAGATTTAATTATAACAGAGTAATTAATGTCAAGGTCTTGCAAGTTTGGATATAAATATTAAACATCACCTTCAATATAACTATTCTCTAACTCTGTCATTACCAGGGCTGGAAATACCAGGTTTGGATGAGAAATGCCTTTGCCATGGGGCGTGGGGGTGGCGGGCAGCAATGCCAAGAGCATTCGTTTGTCAACTGCCACTGTCTTCCAGGCAGGAGGCTTCAACCCTGGTCTGAGGCTGGGCTCCTGGATCCCCTGGTCCTGAGCCTGGAGCTATGTCCGGTACAGACCACCACAATTGGCCTTGCTCTGGATGAGCCCAGGACCTTAGCAGAATTTCTCACAGGATCTGTTCAGGCCCCTTGGGCAGTCCCTGAGTCATACATCCCTTCATGATATCAATTTCCCTCCATAATATAAAGTAAGAGCAACCTTGAGAAGTGAGAAACCCTCAGAGGTTATGGCACAGAGAATGCAGAGCTGACTGCGGCCCCCACCTGGGGTCTCCATCCACCCTCCAGCAGGTCTTCTCCTCCAGCTAGCTCACAAGCCTGGCTCCAGGCCTAGAGTGAGTGTGAATTCATTCTTTGCCTTGCCAAAAATGTTATGTCTTGTCATTCAACTTCAGGCCACTGTCATGAATGAACATCATGAAATGTTCAAACTACAAAGTCCAAAGTCTCCACCCTAGCCACTCTCTCATCCTGGATCCACCCAGGACTCTGAACTAGACACCCCCAAGATGATAGCATCTTCCTGCCATTTGGAACACTCACGTCGGAACCCTGAGCAGCCATGTAAGAAATCTTATCACCCTAAGGCCAGTGTGCCATGAGGAGACAAACTAGCATATTCAGAGAGATCCCACCAAGTGGGTGAGATGCCCAACCAGTCGCCAGCTTCTCCTGCCCCTCATTCTTCTTGTTCCAGCCACTGTTTGGCTGGAATAGAATGAAAGACACCAAGCCCAAATGTCTGAGGTAAGCCCTTAACAAATTTCCTATTCCCCCAAAACGTGAGTGATAATAAAATGAATTGGGGTGGGTTATCACACCCCAAAAGTTCACCATGACAAAGGTTCAAGCATCAGAGCTGCTGCACTGAACAGCTTCTTCCAGCAGGCAAATTTGACTTCAGCTCCTCATGTGACTGGGGTGCAGAGAAGGATGACCCATCCCTTCCCGCATGTGCTGGCACTCCTGGCTCAAATAAAACACTCATTAGACCCACAGCCAGGGTCTATTAACCCCACACATCTAAAACTCCTCACTCCTACTTCATTCCCACCTCACTCCCAGCCACCAATCCAGAAATGAAATAAAAACTACCTCTGAGAACCCTGTGTTCAGGCGAGGCCTCTGGATGGCTCATGTTTCGAGTTAAGACAAAGCAGTGCCACAGACAGTGGCATCACCACCGTCATCACTGCCATCATAACCAGTGACCTCAGCACCAAACCATCCCTGCCATCCCCACAGTAACCCCGGAGTCATCCACTGCACACCTTCCAAGTCCCAAGAGGCATTCTAAGCACTTCAGTGCATTGTGCTGTCAAATCCTCATCATGTCCTCATGTTGTGGCCCTGCTACTATCCCCACCTGACAGATGAGAAAACTAGGTTTGAGCCATTTTAAACTTGCCCACAACTATAAGATAGTGCTGGGATTCTAACCTCTAGTGCCCTAACTCCGAAGACCATACACACTCTTAGCACTCAGGACCCTCCCCCCTCAAGTCCACTCTATGGCTCCCCACCCTGAATTGCTTTAGAAAGAGAATATTAGTGACCCTGGGTCTGCTAATACAAGCCAGCAGTGGTCCTCGCGCTACATCTAGAAAGTGAGTGTGGTGAAGTGGTGACAGCAATCTGACTGTGAATAGAGAGCCTGACCCGGTTATTTACTAATTACCTCTTCTAAGCCAAGCATTTTCCATGTATCATCCTGTTTAAACCTCATCACAATCACACTGAACAGGGGGTTAACTCCCAAGCCCTACTCTTCCTGTTACCCCCACTGCACCCCTACTGACCAGCCCCGACCTTGAGGATGACCCCACATACTACATGCCAAGGCCTGATCTGGCTATCTGAGAAGTAGGACCATCCTATGCACTTCACTTGGAGTAATTCACGAACCAGGGATGTGTACACATTTCCTGGGCCAGGAGGCCATTCTGGGCATAGTTCCTTCCTCATAGGAACAAACACCCAATAACTGGAAAGGGGTACACAGCCCTGGGCTGGAATTCTCCCTGCCAGCCTCTCCCTGGCTCTGAAACCCAGCTAGCTTTTTATATAACTTCCCTTCTTTTGGAAGTTAAAACTAGCTTGATTTGAAAGGATGTTTCCCCTCACAGAAAGAAAAGTTACAATTCTTTTCAATTGACCGTTGAATTAATTGTGCAAATAGTGTTCTCCAATATACCATAAAAGGTGTTTGTATTTCCCCTTTTATTTGTCTCTGAGGTTTCCCATTATACCTGGGCTATAGGTGTAGCCCCTGATGGCCACCCCATGGGATCTGAGCACATGGACAACGCTGCTGGGGTCTGAAAGGGGGCAGTGGAGGGGAGGTAGGAAGAAAGGAGGTATAACCCAGCCTGGAGTACCCGGGTCAGTCCTCAGGGTCACAGCAGTGACACAGAAAAGGGGTATTACTCAATGCTAAGGAAAGATGCCACCCAAACCCAAGAGGCAGAAGTCTGGGCTGTGGCCACAGAGCCACAGCCTGGAACCTACAAGTGATGCTGAGAGTAGAAGGGGAAGAGTTGAGGGCAACAAAGGCTGCTATAGGCTGTAGGGGGGATTCCTGCATCAGCATCTCCCACCACACTCATAGGCCCTTTATGATGGAAAGAGACATCATACAGGTTCAGAGATGGAGGATGATGAAGGGGGGAAACATGAGCAAACTCTGACCCCATCACACATACATGCACATTTGCACTCAACAGCAGCCCAAATTTGTTTTCCTATCAGGAAAGTCACAAAAGGAAACCCGCTGGGTAGGGAGGCCTGCCCTGGGCTTGGCAGCCATCCTGCCTGCCTCTCACTAGCTTACTGCGGAAGGCTGGCTGTGGTTGGGTTTGTTGTGACTTCCCCAAATTCCCTGGTGAAGAGGAAAAACGAAAGATGGCACTGCAGAGGGTGTGTCCTCAGTCCTTCCAGAAGGAAAGCCCTTGGAGCAGCAAGGCAGGCAGATTTGTACACACATTAATAAAATGCAAAGCTCTTTAGGCTGATTGCTTGCTCCTCCCAGGAAGCACCACGGGTGGCTGCCAGGAGGCTGTGCTCATGCCTATGAGCTCACTTGGCGAGACATAAGGCCAGGGACTGTCTGAGTCCTACAGCAAAGTCCCATGCAGAGAGCCCAGAATAAGGCTGCCCACCCAGGGCCCTGCCATCCTCTGGTCCCAGAAAGCAGAGGAGCAGAGGGAGCATCACTCCAGGGATAGTCTTTCTTAGCTTCACAGGCACTGATTCCCTGGGCCCTTACATCCAGGAATTATCATGCCTTGAGAATTTCCATATCCCTGAGCTACTTCTTGTAGGGTCAAAGAATGACAGAGCCAATATCTTCAGTCTCATTCCTTTCCAGATCATTCCACTGATCCCTAACAAATCTCCTCTGACTTTGCATTAGACCAAAACCAAATGCAGGGTCCTACCTGGCCTGCAAAGTGTGCTCTAACCTTGGAGCCCTCTACTTTCACCTCCTACCCTGGTTCACCCTGTACCACATCTCCTCACTGATCCTCCAGCAGGATGAGCTCATTCTACCCTCAGAAACTTTGCACATGCTAGTCCATCTGCTGAAACTTATCTGCAATCAGATCTTGCTTGATGAGCTCTATCACAGGCTTTGATCTCTCCACAAACACCTCCTCCTTGGCAGCACCACCCCTGGCAACCACATCTAAACCAGTGCCCCCGCCAAACCACTTTCCTCTGACCTTGCTATATCTTTCCTCATGAAGGCTATCACTACCTGAATTACTTTGGGTTTATTCACTCACTACTGTCTCCCCCTACCTCCACTAGAATGTATGTTCTTCGAAGTCAGGGATCTTGTCTGTCTCTATCTTTCTGTAGCCTTGGTTTCTAGAATAGGTCCTGGTTCATATGAACTATTCAATCAACACTGACTCATTTTAAGAGCAGCAAACTGAGTCCTGGAAAAGTAGTAGTCACACAGGTGCAGCATCTCAGGGAAGCCTGGTACAGGCCGGGCTCAGCTGTATATTACTTTGGGTGATGAGTATCATTTTTATGTTTTTCTAAACCATTTATTATTTACAGAAAAGGACTAACCTCACCTCTCAATTGCTTCCCACAACTCAGAAAGGACTGTGAGGAGTAAGCACTTAGCAGTCACCCAGTGCATCAACTAGGCTTTTAAGAAACTGCCTAGTTCCCTGAAGAAACTCAGTAGCTCTCCAGGGTCCTGGAAAGCTGCAAACCCTAAACAGAAAGCTGTAAGACTCAGAACAAGTAACAAGCAGTAGCACTGTGGTATGTGGTTAGGGGTACAAACTAATACCGATGATAATCCTCTATCTAAAGAATTGACTATTACATGCTTAATTAGTATTTAATACAGACTTTGAGCAATAACAGATAATAAGCCAAAGGACTTCCTAAAAACACAAAAAGGGATTCTAAGGCAGGCCAGTGAGGCCCTGGCACCAACAGACAGGACAAGGAGAGTACCTGGATACACAGAAAACGAGGGTGACACCTCAAAGATCCAGGAGAGAAACGGGAACCCATAGAACACCACACAATGGTGACTGCCAAGTTATAGTGAGAAAGAACTGGGAAAGGAGAACAGGGTTCACTCCATGCCACTCCCATATTATTATTCTTAAGTTGACATTATATAAGTGATAAATCAGACACTGTGATTCAAAGGACTACAAATATTATCAGCCCAGCCCCCCAGCCCACAGGCAGAGTTGCCTAATGAAGAGCTTAAAAATCTTGAAATTAGTTGCCAATATTTAAAAATTAAGATTTAACAATAGTCCTGATTCTTGGCTCCCCGTGAGACACAAAAAGCAGTGGTCACACCTTGTCATTGTGTGGGGACCCTTGTCATTCCCCTTCTGGAAGGATGTGCCCTCCAGATGATGCCCACAATTACTATGCTCTCCCACTACTCTTATAACCCAACTGTTCTACACCTTAAGACCCATTCCTTGATGTCATAGGCATTCTGATTTGTGACTTGTGCTATACAAAACTGGCATCACAAAGGGTGCTTTTATGTAACCCTTTGGGTATCTGCAAAAGCCCCAAGTTATAGAATTATCCAAGAGTGGTTCATGTGGTTCCCTGGGCTGGATCTGCCCATCTGGCTACTTCAGAGCAGCCAGAGGACAGCAGATGCACAGTTCCCTTGCCCACAGTTTTGCTTGGTATGGGGCTGTCTCCAATTGGGTTCTACAGTTGGGTACCAATTCTCTTACTCAGTTCCCCCTAAATGTGTGTTTTCTCTTTGGAGGAAGGATCTATGTCTTTCTCCCCTAAAATTCCCAGCAAAGGGTTTCTGGGGCAGGAACCCATTCTGTCTTGGTGGCGGCTCACCACCCAGTGGCAGCTGACAGAGCCTTTCTCATCTGCAGAGTAACTATGCAGGCTATCAGCAGCTTTCCCTCCTCCCATTGGTCCAGCAACCAGCAATCCTGAGAATCCACTAGTAGCTGTACCCACTGGCCAATGCAAGTCCAGATGGGAGATGCCCTCCGAGTTCACCCCTACCAGGATCAGGAGCCCAACGGGGCACTGAGAGGCTCTCTCCTTCTGCATTCCCCTGGCCTCTAACATTCTCTCCAGCTGGATGCTGGGCCCAGAGTCTAGTGCTCAATCCCAGCTGGGCTGGCTGAGGGCCGTAGCACTTTGTCACACTTACTGCAAGTCCCTTCTCCCCGACCCCCCTCAGGTTGCACCTGCATCTGGCTTTCCTCACTTGGCTCCAGGGAGCTATGCTTCATGACATGGAATGAGTGAGGAGCCTTCCTTCTGCCACAGTGCAGCTCTTCTGAGTCACTGACACTTCTGCCCTTGAACCCGACAGCCCCAGGTTGGCTCTACAGCCTCAGCCAAACACCAGCCATGGACACAATAATGACATCACCATGAACAGGGTTTCCTCTCATTTAATTCCCATGGCAACCTCAGGGAAAGTATTATTCCAGTTTACAGACCAGTACACAGACTCAAAATGACAGCACTGATAATTAGCTGGGATATGACTGTGTGTCCATTTGCTCCAAAGGCAATGCCCTTTCCTCTGTGCTACCAGCACCCCTGGCTCCTGAAGAGGCACTACCATTTCCCTACCTGAGCATCTGACACTCTCAGACTTCCTCTGTGAAGAAGAGAATAGGTGGGGTATCGAGGGAAGGGAAATAAGGGGAAGGTCTGGGGTCTTCTTCCTGTCTCTTGTCACTACACTTAAAGTACTTCCCGTATGGTAGGGCCCCCACCCCTGCCTCTCTGCCTGCCAATGGACCATGGCTTCATGGATGCGGTTAGAAGACGCATGCAAGTTTCTCCTGGTAAACGCTCCCTTTTAGGTTCTGTTTCTATCTGGGACATTTCTCTCACACCTTTATGCTGCTCCCCTACCACAACTCCTTTCTCCATGATGCTGGTGGTGGACCACAGCCATTCTGCCTTGCTTTCTCCCTGAAGCATCAGCACAGACATGGATGCTAAAGATATGTAAGTTAGGCACTGGAGGAGGGAGATGCCACACCACTCCCGGCACAGCGAAGGTTGAGAAATGAGCGTTACTCACGCTTGTGACTAATGCAATGTAGACACTGCTTTTTGTGTCTCAAGGGGACACAAAATCAACCAAGAATCAACCAAGCCCATTTCTCTTCTTCAGTCAACCATCTCAGCAGCTGGTCACCATCAGAATCCCTGATGTCAACCACCAGTACATTTCAAAACTTGGAAAGTTGACCTCCTCCAGAGTTGCACAAGATTTTTCGTTATTCTCCATGCCCTGGAAACCACATATCTTTACATTTCTGAGCCTCATCCATCTCCCTGTTCACACAACCAGGGCTCTGGATGCTGCCCCAAGCTAAATACTGTGAGAGGGGAAAAGAGTAGACTGCACCCCGTAGTGCTCCCCATGCTTATGAATTCTTGCAGTAACCTCATGAATCAATATCATTATTGACTGACTTATTTTTTAATTGAGCTAACACTGACTTACTGTATTGTATTGTATTGTAATCTATTCTATTCTATTGTTTTGTTTTGGTTTGGTTTGTATTGCATTTTGGAAGTATAGGATGCCTTCTCAGGTACCATCACTGTAGTGCACCCACCACCAATCACCCATAGTCCATCACCATGGTCCATTTTGCTCCCTTCCATCTTTGCCCTTGTCTCTCCCCTACCCCCATGTTTCATTTCTGTAGTCAGTTTTTAAGGGTTATTTTTAAGTTTATCTTCATCTGACTCTTAGTTTGGTTTCTCTATATTGCACATAGAAATAACACCATTCAGTATTTATCTTTGTCTTCTGACTTATTTCACTTACCACTATCCCTTCCAGCACCATCTATGTTGCCACAAATGGCACAATTTTATCACTTTTGATCAGAGTAATATTCTTTTGTGCATGTATACCACGTCTATTGGAAGGCACTTAGGTTTTTTCCCACAGTTTAACTGCATAGTAAAGAAGAAGCAGCAATTCTCAGAAAGAAAGCCTGGTGGTGAGGACTGGAACAGAAGTTGGGCCAGGTCTGTCTGGAGCTCTGAAGTCCCCTGCCCCAATGACCACACCACCAAGGAATCCAACTCTGATGACCAGAGGGTCTTAGAAGTTGCTCTCTGGTTGCCAAGGAAAGAGGTAAAGGTTCCTGCCTACCCCTTCATGTGCTCTGCAGATGTACTGGGAGAAACAAAACCATGGGCCCCTCGTTTCTCAGATAAGCTCTCAGAATTGCCGAGTCCATCTCCTTCCTTCCCACTTGCTCCTCAACAGTAATGTCCTTCAAATATGCTCTTTATCATGGTCTAGGAGGAAAGTAACTTTCCCTTTGATCTGTCAAAGCCAGCAAATATCTTCCCTCCTCCCAATGGCATACAGAGGACAGTCGCTGGGCTTGGAACCACAAAGTTCTGAATTAATATTCCACCTGTTACTCTGTCTGTGGGACCATGAACACATCCCTAAGTCCTTAGTCTCTAGTGCTCTATAATGACTCTTCCCTTTCCAGAACTGTTGAGAAAGTGAGGCGAGTTAATGGGTCTGCTTTCTTTGATAAATTAAGGCCTACTAGCTGGTCAGAGTCAAGATCCCAGCAAGATTCGTCTATCCTGACCCAGGCCTATGGATCACATGGTTCCTAAATAACAGCAAATGCTTACTGCTTCACATCACCGAGTTCTGGGATGGTTTGTCAACACTGAACCAACTAGCTGATGCAGAGGCCTCCTAGTCTCTGAGCAGGCTCGCAGCTCTGACACAGGGGGCAGGTGACCAAGGCCAATCCCACCAGCACCAGACAAGAGCTCCATTTGAAAGCATGTGGAGGATGGCAGCAGGGGTGGATTGCAGAGCACAAACAGATGCCTCCAAAATGAATCCATACCAAATGGAATAACCTTGCCTCACCTCTGCCTCCCTCCACAACCTCCCACTCCCTCTACCCCATCCTTCCTTGGGCTTCCCATAATGCTAGAGAAATTCTGACACTTCCCCACTGGGCTCCCCATCCAACCCTTTAATCAACAAACAGGCTAGGCCAGCCCCCCTGAGGAGGCCCCCCAAGCTGAACACCTTTGGGGATCCAGGAACAGAAAGGGTAATTGAGTCATTTTGCTGCTGCAGGCTGTTTTTCTTTGTAAAGGCCTATTTCTCATGCCTGCTACCTCCTGGGTGAAGGGGCTACCAGCTAATTGGCCACAGAAACTCCTGTGGGGAGGAATTGACACTTTGCTGAGCTATTTTATGATCCACAGAAAGGAAAGAACACCAGGAGTCTCCAAGCCCATGCCTCAGGCCCTTTTTGACCCCAGGAAGGAGCAAACAGGTCACCCAGACAGGCTAGTAAGACCTTCCAAGGAAGACCAAGAATGGGGTGACATGACTCAAGACATAACTGGAAAGACATTCAACCAGGAACCAACACCAGGAAGCTCAGAGACATTTGGCATTTCCTCTTGATGAGATTTGGATGCTTCTTTGAGGTATTAAAACTCAAACATCAAATTCTTTCCAAACATGTCTTATTTGACAGTTGGGTATTAGAATGTGCTTAGTCTGCCCACTAAGCAACACAGCTTCTAGAGAATGTTTGTGTGGGGCAGGGGTCAGAGTCCCTGAAATTCTACCTTTCATCCATCCCCTTACAAGCTTTCAGCCAGAGGCTCCAAAAAGTGATGACAAAGATCTTGCTCCAGCTCCTCCTCTCCCGCATGCGAGATGCCCAGGAAGGACAGGTACATGCAGGCGGTCACAGTGCAGTGCTGGGGTGAGATTGCAGATGGGGGCATACTCGGGACGTGACAGAGATGTGACACGCACAGTCGTGGGGATGGGCAGTGACTGGGAGCACAGACCTCAGCACTTCAGAGCCAACTGGCGCCCAGAAAGAAGCCCTCAGCAGGTCCCCCAGCAAGCTGGGGGTTCACCAGCAAGCATGGGGATCAGTCGGATGAGAGGAGTTTGGGCACAGAGATAAGGAGACAGCAGTCACCAGGAGTCTTGGACACAGGCCCTGACAGCACAGCTATCTACTCCCTTCCTCGGCTCAGCCAGGCCCCGAGTGCTGGCTGCCACGAGCAGCCACTGAACTCTAAAACCGCCAGAGCAAACTACCGAGCCTCTTCCTCATGATCTCATTTCTAAGAATTTCTCTGGGAAAAAAATGAATTTCTCAGACTGGTAGCACTTTTGCTAAAGTATGAAGGTTTTAGAATCCATAAACAGTAGGATATAATTAAATGCAAATGTGAGGCCACATTTAAAAATTAATCTTCTATAATTAATTAGTAATTTAAAATATTCTGGTAAATGATACTTAAATGGCACAGAATTATCCTAGCTCTGAGTGATAAAGTCATCTGTTAAAGATTTACCTTGTTGAAGTGAGAAATATTTGCATAGATCATGTGGGACAACAGAGCACTGAGATTACTTAATTTACCTTTGCTATAAATGTATTAAAAAGCACTCTTTATATTCAAATTGTAGGAGCAAACTCACTCACTGCAGCAAACTCTGAGAATCAATTGATTTGGAGCCAAGAGTTAACCCAGGCTGCGCTGCTAGTAAGAATTAAATTGGACTCCAGCCACGAGCCTTGTCAGGAGTCCATGGGGGCTGGGAGGGACATGTTGGGAGCAGTCCTCTCTACCTTCATCTGCTCCTCCTGGCCTATACCGAAGGCGACCCCGCCCCCAGAGCACACACTGTTCCCCTCCCTGATCTTTCTCCCACCCTTCCCACTGCAGAAAGACAACACTGGTATCTAACTGCACAGGCAAACGCCACCCACTGCAACTGTCATTTGGTCACTGCGATTCCTCCCCCCGCGTTGCGTTGCAGTGCCTCCCCTCGATGCCCTGCCACCAGCAATACCATTGTCCCAGTTCGTGCACATACATACTGAAGTATAGGTGTGCATAGCTATGCGCACAGGTGGAAGTGTGTCTGCACAAGTGTGTACACAGATGGAAGTGTGCCTGTCTCTTGGGTTGTGCTTGGCTGAGGGTCTGCTTGTGCCAGTGTGTGTGGTTGGTTGGGTGGATCATTGTATCAGCCTGTGCTTGAATGTGTATGTGTGTGTTTGCTGTGGGCTTATGTGTGCTTGTGCATGTGTGTGTTTGTGTCTGTATGTGGTCTGTCCACATGCATGAGTTTTATGTGCAGTGTTATGCGTAAATTTCTATGTGTATGTGTGAGTTTGTGGGTATATGTGTTTCTCTGTGTGTTTGTGTGTTTACATGCATGATTGCGTGTATGTGCTTATGAACATGTTTATGTGTCTATATATGTGTCTATGTCAAGTCTCACATACCTGCCTGCACGCTGGCTGGTCACCAACCCTCTTCTAACACACGCCTCTCTGCACACTGCTCTCCCCTGCCATGCACCACAGCAGGGTCCTAGCAGGCCACACCTACTAAGCAATCCAGCCCCCACTGGATGAACCACTCAGGCCACTGGCTAGATACTTTGAGCGCAAAGATCCCAGCTGGCCAGGCCAGATGCTCACAGATCATGGGGTGTGTGGGATCACAGAACAGCAGTGGTGCATGGGCGCCCCAAGTCAAGCCTACGGCGGTAGGAATACACTCTGGACAGCAGAGAAGCAGCCCCAATACAGAATCTGGAGGGCTGGCAGTCCCAGGCAGCCATGTCCATGTCATGTAGAATTTGTCACAAGTGACAGTAAAAGTGGCAGATTCACATGTAGCAAAATGTAAACAGTTCAAACAGAGCTGTCTTCTTCCCTCGCTCTCATCAGCCAGGCTTGTTGAGCAGGGGAAGGAGCAGTCACAGCCACAAAAGCTACATTCCCACCCCATTCTACGCCAGCTCTGACCATGCACAATACCAATGTGATCAACAGTATCAGGGCTATGAGGCCACTTACTCCCCTAAAAGTGTTTCAAGTTTCACAAAATTGCAGATAGTGGGTATGGCAGTGAGTTACCCTTGTGAGCAGCAAATGTCCTTGGCACAGAAGAGGTTGGGTCAGTTGGCTCAAGAAGCCTAAGAAATGCCCCTGTGCAGTAAATGCAGGTTATGCTGGGAAGCATCTGGTGGTCTCTCCCAGGTAGCCTGCTAGGTTGGCCAGTCACACAGGTCATGTTCACCTCCAAAGTCCAGATTCCTCCCCTTCCCACGATCGATTAGTAGACACACTAAAATTCCTTAAGCATAAGCATCATTAACAACCTCTGCCAGACTCTGACCAGAGGGAGTGGACCATACCTTCTCTTATGAAGCCAGCACGGCCATGTTTAACTCACTGCAACACACAGAACTTTCTGCAGTCATCATAACCAGACGGCAGCACGGGCTCTGGAGCGCATCGAATTTGGACGTGAATCCTGCTCAATCTCCTGGCAGCCTCTCACACGATCTTAAGTAAACCATTTAACTATTTCAGCTTCGGCTGCCTCATTTTCAAAGTGCAAGGGTTAGAGGACGCACACAAAGGGTGGTGGATCCCCAGGAAATGGTGACTCCGTCCCTTCAGATGGCAGCCACACGGGACAAGAGACAAAGACACTGACTGACTGGAGCTGCAGGTAAGGAAGCCCAGCTGCCCTTCCCTGCTGTCTCTGACCACCATGCTCAGGTGTCACTCTTGCCCAGCAATAGGAGTGGCCACTCCAGGGGCATCCCAGCACTGCAGCACCCAGCAAAGCAAGGCCTCGGCAAATTTGGTCTGGGGGACTGAGAAGGCAACAGGCCAAAGCAAGTCAAGCCTATCCAACACTGCAGGAGTTTGCATAATTAACCACTTGGAGCAAATATCTTTAGACCAGTCTCCTGGCTATGTATTAAATCCTTGCAGGGCCTGGACACTGGAAGGACTGAATTCATCTGCAAAGGAAATGGTGAATGTGCACAATGGAAAGAAAAGGGATGCCTCTTGGGAAGCTAGGCCACATCTTTATCACGTCTTTATCAGACATGACAGTCCCATAGTTCCTACATTATAGATGAAGAAACTGAGGTGAGAAAGGTGAGGCAAATCACCCAAGCTGACATAAGTAGGAGCTGGGATAATTGGGACCTGCCCCCAAAACTACTTCATTCTAAAGCCAATATTCTTTCTGCTCCCAAGCTTAACAGCACAGCACTGGCAAAGAGGAAAAGGAGCTAGGAGAGGAGGCAAAGGACTGGCACGAATGGAGAAGCGAGGAGGCTGGCTATGGAATTAGCAGACACCATCGCTGCAGCCGACTCCGGCTGGGGGAATTCAACAAGGAGAAAAGCTTTCCCATGAGCAGACGCTGGCACATACACTGCTGGAAACATTCTGAGAAAGCCTGGACACATTAGCACTACTAATCCTAGGCTGCCATTACCGAGCTAAATCATTTCATACAGGGAGATGTGGTCCGGTGAAAATGCTGGGCACCAACAGGACAGGGCAGCCTGGCTGACCACCAGTGTGAGCGGGGCCTGATTAGCCCAGAACGTCAGGGCTGCCAGCCAATTGCACCAAATTAAGCGTTCCGAATTTTAAGTTCTCTAGCAGTGGGCTTCGTGCTGGTTCCTGATGCATGAGGTAGCATTTTGAGTAATAATTAATTAGAGGGGAAAGCAGAGTAAGTAAGCAAAGTACATCAAATGGCATTAGTATAATTCTGCCTTTCACTTCACTTTACTTTCAATCAGAGGGCCAACAAGATGGATGGGGTTGGAGAGGGAACAGCAGGGAACATGTACCTCCCCTCTTAGTCTGCCTCTGCCCCCAGATCCAACAGACCCTTTGCACCTGCCCCTCACCCCTCACAACCAGCCCAGCTTGGAGAAGAACCAACTTCAGTTTGTCACCTCTCAGCCATTAAATCATCAGGACTGGTGCCAATCAGCCAGCTCATAGAGTGTTTCTAGGTGTCTGCTCTCAAATTAATGGATTCTTTGTGAAACTGGTGGGCCCTGTCTTTGTTAAAAGGTCTAACCCCTAATAGAGGTGTTTTGAAAAACATCACTGATTGGCCCAGGCACCAAAAATTAAGCACATACATCATGGATCATTCTGATTTGCAACCAGCACCTCCTCCAGATACTAACAAATGCCCAGGCAGAGCTGCCCACATCTGCAGTGCTAGAAATTTATTTTACCCCCAGGGGCTTACACCTGTAAGCAAAAAGGAAAAATAAAAGGGAAAAAATAAAGTGAAACAATGGCCTGACTTTTGCTTCAGAAATCTGTGACCATGGGTTGCAAACAGGCTTCCCAAGGCCACCCCCAACCTCTCGGCATCTGGGCCAGCCTTGGGTCTGAACCCATCAGGGGTCTCCCCCTTAGGACCCACAGCCCAGTATGCAAACAGATGCCCAAATCCATTCCAGCATGTATGAGTGGACTGCGCCCACAGTCCCCAGAGCCACACCAAGGAGCCCTGGGCAGCATTCCAGCACCCCCAGGCCCTACAACCTACCTCATTGATGAAAGAGTGAGCCCCCTGCGGGCTGAGCAGCAAGATGGCGCGGCGAAGCGTGTCCCGGTAGCGGTTCAGCTCCTCAGTCTTCATCGTGGTGAAGAGGCTGGTGAACACATGACTAATGTTCTTGTCCACCTTTTGTAAAGAGACATCAAGTCC
The DNA here is from genome assembly GCA_019455555.1 of Galemys pyrenaicus. NCBI lineage: Eukaryota > Metazoa > Chordata > Mammalia > Eulipotyphla > Talpidae > Galemys > Galemys pyrenaicus. Next base: position 1,917,936 of record JAGFMF010011554.1, read on the forward strand.
CAACCGCGAGGCCTGGTCCAGAAAGCTTTGGAGACCACGGATATCTGAGCAGTGAAAGAAAAGGGGGAGAGAATCTCTTGAAACAAGAAGGGACCTCAGAGAATGTCCAACTCCAATGTTTCCCCTCCCCCGTTACAGGCCATCCCCAAAAGTAAGAGTTTCCATCTGCCTCAGTGACCCACTGAAGAGACTGGATGGCACCCCAATGTCCCTAGCAGCATCCAGCCCCAGGTAAGTGTCTCCCATCATGGATAGCACTTTCTGCAGACCAACAGGTCCTGAGGTCAGAGAGCATCCCTGGTGATGAGCTCCCTGTGCTCCCCATTACTCTCACCCAATGAGAGAAGTTTTGGCAGCTCTGATATGGTTCCATGTGCTGGCAGTCCCTGGCTTCAATCCCAGGCGTCTCCACCTCCCTTAACCCCCCAACCGAGAGACCCAGTCTTGGTCATGCCCCAATCTTACGACTGAACAGCCTATACCCTCGCAGCCCAGCCCTGAGGCTTGGGATTCTGTCTTGTCCTAGATGAAACACGCCTCCTCTCTCCCTCTCACTGGGACAGCTCTCACCCCAAGTCCAGTCAGAAGCGCACACTGACTGTTTTGGGAGTGAACAGTTGTTCCACTGAGCGGTCCTGTGTGCCAGGAGCCCACAGGCCTGGGGCAAGTTGCAGGTACTTGCAGCTTGGCAAGCGAGAAAAGGTGTCCACCAGAAGACCACACAGTGCCTTGAGCCTGCTGCAGCCCAGGGGAGCCACGACACACAAGCCCAGACTGGCAACACCCCTAAGGTTCCCAGAGGCCATGTGCTCCCCATCCCCTCGAGCTTGCTCCAAACCTGGAACCTGTAGTCCCAAAGCCTTTGAAAGAGAAATTTGAGGACATTTTTCGGATTTCCTACCTGGGAAAACACAGAGAGATGGCCCAAGAGCAAAAGAGCAACAGGGGAGGGAACATCCATCTGGAAAAACCCAGAGGTGGTGTCACGCTGCCCCCTCTCCCTCTGGGCACAACTCAATTATGAGAAACTTGAGAACACCTCTGCATCCAGCAGACGTATGATGTGCTGCCTTCCCCTAGATGTCAGGCGCCTGATACAGCAGCCACTAACCACATTGGCCATTTACATTTAAACTTAAATTCATTAAAAGTACCTTCTCAGTTCTCCAGTAACCCTAGCCACATGTCAAATAATAGCCACACCTGCCTAGTGGCTACCACTATAGATCACACACGAGGGATCACTGTAGAAAGTTCTACTGCACAGTTCCAACTCAGAAACTGTCCTTTAGCCAGTGGGGTGTCAATGCTGTTCCCCAATATGGGACATTAGTTGCATTCAGGCCCCTGGTGATGGCCTCTTGCTCTATTACTTCAAAGACCCTTCCAGTTTCCACTCTGGGTTCAAGCGCATGGCCTGCTTGACCTACAAAACAGAGGTAACATGATATAAGCAGAGGTTGGAATCAGTGTTTGCGCATTTCAGCTTCTGTTCTTGGGCCCTGCCACTGTCCCGAGAACATCCATGGGCTAGACTGCGGGAAGGAAGTGGATACCTGCCGAAGAACCCAGCCAGCCCCCAGGCAGCCACCACCAGTCACATGCCAGCAGGATCCAGAGGTGGGCACAGAGCAAAACTGCCCAGCTGCTCTTAGACTCATAAAAATAATAAATACTGTTGTTCTAAGCCACAAAGTTTGGGGACTCTTTTTCTCAGCAGTAACTAACTAATAGATCAAGTTCATCGGATGCGCTATGTCTTAGGGAAACGTCAATGAAAGACTAAGAACCACATCTTAAAAGCTCAGCCCGTGCACTGTCCACATGGGCCAGAGCGCAAGCTAAAGGCCGCTGTCCACTGATGGCTTCTCAGCCCTGTCCCTTCACCTGAACCATAGCCCTGGTTCCCACTCAGATCCAAGCACAGCTGACAGGATGGCAAGAAGCGCCCAGGACAGCACCTGGGTACCCTGAAACCCCACATCTCCCTGCTCCCACTCCTACTCCAGCAACCTCCAAGTCACCAGGAGTCTTGAGATGGGCCGGGCAGCGGAGGCACTTTCTGCACACTTTATGCACGTTTACACAGGCACGTGCACTGGGAGGGTCCAGCATGCCTTGGGGTCCATGTGTCTGGTAGGGCTCTAGGGACCCTGAATACTGTGCCAGCCTGGCCAGTTATCTCCAGCCAGGAAGCAGGTTCCCTTTCTTGAGGTTCCCATGCCTAAGACTCTCACAACCCACAGGCCTGCTTCATTTCCTCAGGGAGATGCCAAAGGGGCTGGCAACTGCCTCGGGACCCACAGGACATGGGTGCACAGAGAACGCAAGCCCTCAGAACTCTGCCCATCCGCGGCTGCTGAGTCCCTGCCTTCTGTTCAGGCAGTGCCCACAGGAACCAAGCCATCAGAGGTGGTTTAAGCTCCCTGTCAGCAGCTGGCCCCTCACACATGGAGAAAGTGATGCAGGCTGAAGGCAGCACTCCCAGGGGACCCCAGCCTCCAGCTCCCACCACCTGCTCCCATTGGGCTGAAAAGGTCAGCTCTCAGCCTCTGAAGCTCTTATTCAGCTGCACTTGGGAAGGACCAGGGGGCAGAACGACAATGGCAGGAACAAGCTAAAACTGCAGCCCTCCTGCCATTCCCCAGGAACGGAGCCGAGGAAACTTGCTTCTCCAACAAAAGTTCTTTTCTCCCCACCAGAGAGGCAGTTCACAGTGCCACCCTTCCTTGTCCACCCAAGAGGACCAGCTGTTCGCTGCTGCTCCCCTGGAAGGGAGAATTCTCCAAGGAAGGAGACCTTGAACAGAGCTGAGCCTGCTCCCTGGGCACAAAGTGGGTGGGTGCCTCTTGAGCCCCTCAGCCACCGCGGCTGGTGCAGCTCCCCAACTCCAGAAAAAGCAGAAGGCAAATGACCCAGGGTTCTCTGAGGCAGCAAAAGGAAGCATGAAGCACGGAGAAGGCCATCAGCCACCCAAAGAAGAGGGAGAGGCTCCCAACAGAGGCCTCCTGCTCCCCAGAGACGGCAGCAGCTCAGGGAATGTGGCCAAGTGCATTTCTGCGAGGTATTTGGTACAATGATGCCCTAGAATGGCCGCCTCCTCTTCCTTGGCCCATCCCTTTGGACTTTGAAGGTTCCCAATGATCAGAAGTCAGTCTAACACCCAAACCTGACCTACTTGTCCTGGGACACTCAGTCATTCCTCCTTTTCTCCAATATTCACTGAGTCGGTCCCTCTACCAGGTACTGGGAACCATGAGGCAATGAGCCCACAGTGACCCATGCTGTTGTGGAAGCGACATTCGGGGGCTGCAGAACAGATGGAAACAACCAAACATGCTAAATAGATGATTCCCAACAGTGGTGAGAGCGCAGAAGAAAACAGATGTTGTGTTGGAAGAAACTAGGGTGGGAAAGGCCACTGTGAGGAGCAGATGAAAGAAGGAACCAGCTCTGGAAACCTCTTCAGGAAGAACTTTCCATGTGCTAGTCTAGAAAGTTATGGAATGAGGTATCTATGACACTGAAAGAAAAGAGCCCTGCTCATTCTATGATAGGAGCTCAGGAGCCACTGGGCCATGGCCACCCAGAATCAGCAAGCCCCAGGGAGCATCCATTACTAGAGGAAGAGGGATGCCCTAGGGCATTGACCTAGTGCCCACAGCCTGGATCTCCTCCCCTCCATGACCAGCATACCAGGTTCCCACAGTCTCCAGTACTTCCTGACGACTCGCCTCTCTCCCCACAGCACTCACGACACAGGGCTCTAAAGCTCTGGCCAAATGGAGGATCTTCCTCTTACCAGGTCTTTCATGGGTTCTCTGGGGCACCCAGCCTGTGGCCACCCTTCCTGAAGGCCTTCTCCTTCCTGAGCTGCCAGGACCTACCTGTTCCTTCTGTTCCCATTTAGTTACCAACTCCCTCTACTTACACCCTCCTGCTCACACCACCAGGTCCTCCTGGACTTCCTCCTGGCCCCACCTGCTCTGTCAGGCTCAGAGAATGGCAATACCAAGCGCTGAGGCTGACCAAGGATTTGGAACTTCTCCCATCATCGTTTGAGCACATCACCATGATCCTTTCCCAGGTTCCAGTACCATCCTCCCTGGGAGAAGCCTATGTGTCCCCCTGGCTAGCCAGCACCTTCCCCCAGGATGCTATCTGTGCTCATATCCACTCGTGAGATAGGCCTCCTTTAAACCTTCCATGAGTAACACAGTTTATTTTAAAATCACCAAGAAATGAATATTCTCAAAAGTGTCAATCAACCACAAACAAACAAAAAGCCTTCTAGAGACTTCATTGCTGTACATAAAATGAACTACATACATCTTAGCCTGGTATGTAAGAGACAATCTGGTACTAACAGCTTTTTCTATATTTATTTTTGTGTTGCCATTAACTATTTCTATCACCGCCATGCACCCAAACTCCAGAAAAAGTTTTTTGCCCTTTCCTGGACATCTGCCATACACACACATGCACATACACCAACACACATACCATGCATACATGTACAAACCACACATGCATACATACCACCATAAACACCCAACTCTCATACACACCACATACAATATACACACAACACACACATATCCCACACATTCTACTTAAATGCTTCCAATTTGAAATTTGCAGAGCTCTGCTCCTCCACCGAGATTCAGTTCAGTGAGAACCTCGGAGACCATCTTGAGCAAGAATTCACGTGTCCCTCAACTTTCATAACTAGAGAACAAGCCCAGAGCCCAGTGCCCGGCACAGAGACAAGCAGAGTCTATGGAACTGAATGAAACCAAAGCAAAGTCCTGAAGCCGGTGACTTCAGCAACCACAGAGGGTCTCATGTCCAACGGGGCATGGTGACAATTGAAACTGGACAAAAGGTTTTTTTCAAAATCTAAGGTTATAAGCTGGGATTGTCCCACCACTGCTTCTGGGGAGGTGGGGGGACCAGTCACCTCCCCAGGCATTTCAAACATTTTCTTTCTGAAAATTAACTGAAATGGTAGAACACATCTGAAATTGCTACCCCTACTATTTTCAATTTTTGACAAAGGTGCAAGCACTGAGAGGACTTATAAAGAATATTTTACCATCTGTAATATACATATGTATGGATGAGAGCTGCACCTCACCTCCAGAAGTTCACAGTTAGAAGTGTTTGGGGATTACTGGCAAATTTTCCAAAAGTTGAAACATGACTTTGATTTTTTGAACTTCTTTATTACCTAATCCCCAAATAATGCTTTGAATATCTTCCCAGGGGTAGTTTACCAATAATTCAAGTTCATGCCCAAGACCCCAGTCCAGGCTCCTCTCCTGTACTACCCATTCTCCTCCCCACCAGCTTTGTCATGGCCATTTTCAGAAGCTGGAGGTGGGGACTGCAGGTGAGGAATCAGCCCCTTTTCTAAGAAGAGATTACAGAGACCTACCTGCTGTTGCTCCAACCAAAAGTAATATCCCGTCCCCCTGCCCAGAGTCCATCTGGAGACCTCTGCTGTCCAGATATGCACTCCTTCCCTCCTTCTACCTCCTGTGCTCTTCCCTCCTTCCCTCCGCTATCCCTCCCTTTCTCCCCCCTCCTTTCTCCTCCTTCCTCCTCTTCCCTCTCTCTTCTCTCGTTTGTTTCCTTCCTTCCATTCTCCCATCCTTCCTCAAATATATCCAGAGCACTGTGCTGGGCCAGGCCCTCTGCTAGGCACTGCTATGTTAAAACTTCTCAGCCCTGTCCTCAGGTTGCTCTCGACGCTGCAAGTGAGGCTAAGCCCTGAGCAGGGTGTGGCTCCCCTCTGCCATTTACTGCATGCCTCCTCTGTGCCTGCACATCTTCCGTTGACAGACTGCATTTCATGGGTGATTTACTCCACTGCAGTGGATCTACACAGGTATGATAAAGCACATCTCTCTGGGAGTCAGGCAGCACACAGCAGGGCCACGTTTGTTCAGCAAAGGGAGGAGTAGAGACACACTGATGTGGCACGCCCAGTCAGCTCTCAGTAAACAGTAAGCAGGCCTCCTGGGTGACAAGGTTTCCCCAGAGCACACACCCCCAGGGTCCAGGAAGGAGCTGGCTCTGAGCCAGCTGGAAGATTTAGGGGTATCCCACTGTCTTCAAGGCACAGTGCTGCCAGGTCTCAGGGAAGGGAGGCCTCCCCCGGTTGGTCATCATCCCAGATACCTAGACAACAGCCCTGGCCCTGGGAGTCCTCCAGAATGAATTCCATCCCCTGCTTCCCAATTAAGTCCTGTTTTCTGTATTAACCATCTTCTGTACAATGCTTTGACATCTGGGACCTGCTAACCCTTGAGGGGCTACCCCAGCTCAGGTTGGCCAATTGCTAGAGATAGCAAGCAACTCACCCCAAAGCAACCCTTTCACATGCAAATCAGCCACCACAGAGCCTACCACCCCCCTACTTCTATAGTGGGTTCTCACATTGTGGACCATTACCCAACTATCAAAACCACCACAAAGCCAGCTAACAGACAACTGGGGAAATTTGTGCACCCCAAGCCTGCTGAAGTTATTCCAGCTAGCCTGTTTGTCTACCCCTCCTTGCTCATTCTTTCCTGCAGAAGTCACATGAGGGGCCCTTGCCCACAGTCCCCAATTCCTTCTGCCTCCTGACCAAACCTTCTGCTGCTGGTGCAGCTCTCAACACCTGATGTACCTCCTCCTCCTGGGAATTGTGAGACACAAACTGCTTTTTGAAAGATAGTCATTGTCTGACCTGTTGGCCCCCACATACCTGAATAATAATGAAATTAGAGAGTCCCCCATGGGACCTCAGGGAGCTCAGAAGGAGCCCCACTGCCCACACTCCCCCAGAGGTGCACAGAACAAACACAGGCCTAGGTTCACTAGCTTGTGTGACCTTGGGTCCCCACCTGTCTGAACCCATTTCTCATCTGTAAAACAAAGCAAGCCTGCCTTGCTCTTAGAGCCCTGGGGTCCTTCAAGGAGGCGCATACGTTACTGCTGGCACAGTGCAAAATAGATGTGTAGTACCTGTCAGCTCCCTCCAAACCTTTTCATCAGCACAGGGAACGCCCCCAAAAGGGTTCCCAAATGAACAAATCATCTCTCTTGTTCTAAAGGCTCATCAAGAAGGGAGGGGCCCTCCTGACAATCGGATGACACAATAGAAGACTAAAAAGGTTGCCTCTCCCTTCTGTGATAATGGAAATTCCAAAGTTGTAAAGTGCCTGAAGGGGAAGGTCTGTCATTGAAATCTCTCTGAGAAAGAAAGCCAATTTCTACCCATAATAGGGGGGCCAATAATATCCAGGAGCCATCTTCTCAGACAGACAGCTTTCAGGACCAGCCACAAAATCAGAGCAAGCGAGCAGACTCCAGAAAGGGGAATGGACAGTCTGGGCAATTCCTCATGAGCTGCGTACATAAAATGTGCACACACACCCTATTTCAGGGTTCAGTGGGAGCCTCCCCCAAGCTCCTCCCCAGAGCCTTGGCAACACAGGGCATCAGTTGATCATAAAATGTTCATTTCTCACCCAGTTCTGTTCCTTTCCATTTAAAAAACAAACACAGGAGAAAAACATTTTAAATAATCAGGCTGGAAGATCGAGATTAAAAACAATTTAAAATTAACGTCTACTCTGGCACTTTGGAAAAAACATACCACGCTGCATTAAGTGCTTTGAATTAAGTAAATTACACCAAGTAACTAATTTACATAATGATCAAAATTTGCATTTTACACATGTTATGATGAAAATGGGTTTATGAAATAATTCTTCACCAACTTCTGTTCTGAGTTGGGTTCCAGTTATTTGGATAAAATTCTGTGGTTTTGATCTGCTACTGCCTTTCATGTTTCAAATCTCTGGCTCCTTCGATATTTTTTTTAATCTGGCAGGTCCCTTATTCCCATTGCAATAAATAGTCCCTTTGATTTGCAATTCCCTTCCGTCAACTCAGCAAGCTCATATTTTTAAAGAATCCATAATATGCTAATTATTTTTGGAATTTTCACAAATAAAGTTTGATGTTCCTGTCACCTTTCACTTATGAAGTATTTGGTATTGGTATTAGCAGTTTTTCTTCCCAGATTTGTAGGATTGATTTGCAAAGTCCTGTGGCTTTGGAGACCTTCTCAGAATGAGAAATCGGAATGGCATTTCCCAACAGGCTCCTTTCCTGTGTCAAGTCCCTTGGGAAGGAAAGCAAGACCCCACTGGACTTGCCTCAAGGAGACTAGCCTTGAGCCCCAAGAGGCCACTCCCAGCTTTTAGGTTCTCACTGCCTAGCAGGCTGAGAGCCAACACTCCAGCATCCTGAGTTTCTGGATGCTTAGATGCTTCCAGAAGCTCTGGAATGGCTTTTGCTCTCCATCGTCCTTGAGGAACCCATTCCATAGATGAGAAAAAGAAAGTCCGAGAAGTTGAGCATCTCGTCAACATCACTCAATGAGCAAAAGGATCCCACACCGCTGCTTTGAGAAAATTTCAGGTATTTTCCTGCACGTCTCTCTAATTTAAATAAAATCCCAAAGAAAATCTATCAATAGAAAATTTCCAAGTGTTTACCCAAAACTGCCAAGTTTGAATTTCCAAGGGATCCCAAAGGTGATAACTTTTTTCTTTCATTAATACCACAGTCAAATGACCTCCCTCCATGGTATGGCAGAGCCTATAGACAGACAATAGAATAATCATAGGAGCACTTACTTAGCTGAGCACAATGCTAAGATGCTATGAATTTCATATATATGCCTCATTCAATTCCCACAATGCCCTGATACCTTTCCCAGGGTCATCAAGCCAGTAAGAGCAAAGACTGGGACTCAACTCCAAAACCAGAGCTCCTTACCCACATTCTTCAACTAGCCAGAGGCACCTGGGAAGGGACAAGAAAAGACAAGTCTGTGCCCCCAGCCATGTTCAGATGCTGAGCTGGGGGCCTGGTATACCCACTTCATCAAGCCTTCAGCACTCCTAGAAAATTGCCAGAGAATGCCTATTTCACAGATGAGTCCCCAGCTCAGAACAGTGTTGAGATGCACCCCAGAACTATCTACTGTCAGAGGCTCTATTCTCTGTGCCACATCAAACATGGGGCTTGCAGGTAGCAGCCAGAGCCACGCTCCCACACCCAGCCCAGCCCAGATCTGTGAAGAGGCCACCCCAGATACCAGAGCCCCAGAGACCACACAGCATGTTGGTCAAGTGCCAAAGTCCAGCTTTTAAGAATGGCAAGAAAATGAAACGTGATGCATGCCATTACCAGCTGTTAATTTGCAATCAGTATTAATAACTGACATTACACAGTAAAATGCACCATCTTCATTAATTCTGTAAATTATCACTCTGACAAAGACACCCGTGCTCCTGCAAACTGCAGTCCTGACTGGGATGCCTGGAAGCAACCCTGGGCTGGATACCACACCTACTGTCCTCCCAGGGGGACACCAAGGGAAGCCACCTGATGATCCCAGTCCCTGCTCACCTGGGAGCCAGAGGGAGCCCAGGTGTGTACCCATGTGCACCTCACTCTCAGACTTCCCCCAAACACATGCTTGGTGTGCACATGATGCCAGGCCCTTTATGAAGGTAGGAAAGATGGATCAGACCCCTGATGGAAGAGACAAGGAGGTCAAAAGGAAACAGACAAGCAAGCAAGAAGGCAGGCGAGGAGCTGCAAGAAGTGTGCAGGGAGAAGTCTGTTGCTGAGGGGAAAGGAGGGGCTGCCTGGGTCTCCAGGATGCCTTCAGGGACTGAGCATAGGAGCAAGACCTGAGGATGAAGCTGCCTTTTCTGGGAAGACAAGAGAGGGGAGAAAACACTGGGGCACGAGGAGCATCCGTCTGATGGCTCTTTGGCCATAAGGAGAATGGGGACTGGTGTGCGTCCCCAAGAAGGCTGGCCACTGTGGCATTTTTAGGACTGACCAGAAAGCAGCAAGGCAGGAGGAAGAATGTCAAAATGACCTGAGGATCAACTGAGAACAGGGTCTGTGGCCCCAGAAGCCCCACCTTGCACCCCGTCCTCTCCACTGAGTCAACCTCAGAGCAGAAGAAGGGCCCAGGGGCACAAATTCAGTGAGTGCCCAAGCCCCATGTGCTGAGCACCCTCCAGGGCCAGAGCCCCACTCTCCAAGCAGCTGCTTCCAGACTCTCACAGGGAACTGTCCAGTGCAGGGCTGTGGGTCCCACCTAGGAGGAATAGGTGGGCTTTGAGCTCCACCCCCGACATGGGTTCATCTATGTTGTCATCTCTGGCTGGGTCTGTCCCCTCAGCTCTCTGCGCCTCATTGACCACCTCTGTGAAGTGGGCGGGACAGGGCAGGACCACTGTGAGGAGCAGGCAGGGCACAAGGCATGAGCCACAGGGTCTGAGTGCAGGGAGAGCTGGAGCAGGGGCCACCGCTCAGCAACATGCTACTGCCACCCCTCCCTCTGCGCTGCGCCAGCTCTGGTGCAGGAACCCTCATCTCCACAGCTTCCCATTGACCTCATGACAAATGTTCTTTTACTTATGTGTTTAATTTACATAATGACTTTGATATTGACTCGGGTTTAATTTGTTTCCTCTGGAACTTGGCTTTGAAAAGACAGTGCCAACCAGGGCCAGAAGCAAAGCATGACAAGGAGTGCCAATGCCACCGCCCATCTCTGTCCCCCATGGCACCTCCGCATAAGGACCCAGCCCTCCCAAGCATGGACCTGCACTTCCCTGTGCCAGACAGATGTGGTCAGGGTGTCAGATCGCTGTCAGTACCTATCCCAGGAGCAATTCTGCCAGCCTGAGAAGGAAGTATGAGCAGTGCCGGGGGAAGAAGAGTAGAGCCCTCTGCTTGGGGAGCAATGGGGAAAGAGCCAGGCTGGAGTCAGGGGGTGCACAGATGGCCAAGGTCCCTTTTGGTGCAACATAGTGAGGATGTCAGAGGTACCCTGCGGATAAGGCAGGACTGACCACAGAGTGGACACACACCTCGGATGGAAGAAAGTTTGATTTTGAAAAACCTCTTTGGTGGTTCTGTAAGAGGGGAGTGACCCGGACAACAAAGATCCAGAATTCATCATAAGCCAAGGCCATGGCCCAGGCAGAACTCAGGGAAGCCAGAACCCAGTATCAGGGCAGGATACTGGGGTGCAGAGGAGGGCCTTTAGCTACAGAGAAGGAAGGCGGGAAAGGGTCAAGAGAGGACAGACCCTGGATTATGCTAACAGGACTGCAGGATGGAAAGCCAGTAACAGGGGACAGGAAGGACGGACGGGGCAGAGATGGGGGTTCAGCCTTCAGAGGAAGGCTGCTTTGCCCTAGGTCTAATGCTGGGTACACAGGAATGCCACCTTCCCGCCTCACCCCTGCCTCCACATGCACACACAGACACACATGCATTTACACATACTCACAAACTGGCTCACTCATGTTCACCCTTGCACACCCACATCCACACCAACACTTGTTCACCCCCATACTCACTTGCACAATTGTGCTCATGCACACAGTGGTGTGCTGGAACTGGCTAGTACCCCTTCCTGAGACCCCACTGTTTAATTTTCAGGAATTTCGTGAAAATTTCAAAGAATATTGTGCCAGTTATTAAACACTATAAATCAAAGTATATAAATTTATAATTAAACAAGTTATATCATAAACAAAATTGATAAATGCACAAAGCCCATAGTTTCCTAATTATTTTGTTGCATTTTACTATTATCTGTGCTCATTAGGCTATTAATGTCGCTTATATCTAAAATACCACATAATGGTGTGTCATCCCTCTTCAACGCCACTTTCGGTGACATCACAATGCTCAAAAACAGCTACCGTGGGAGTATTTACACCCCAGAAACCAGTAACACTAAGCTTCGGGGCTTTCGGTTTTCTTAGAGAGCTGATGGGTCAACATTTACCAGCATGCCACGCCTCAGTGCACTCACACCTTCACAAACACACACACCTCACCTGCACCCACACTTCTCACTCACACTCACACTAACTCACCTTACACTTGCCCATGCACACACATCGACACATGCTCACTCTCTTACACACGCTCTTTCATGTCCCCTAACGTCGCACAGATGGCTGCCAACCAAGAAGAGCAGAGGTTGCCCTGAGGCTGAAGGAACTGCTCGCCAGCTCCCTTGGACTCCCCAGGGCGTCACTCGCTAATTAAAAGCAAGATGACGGCAGCGATCTGTCACATCAGCCGGTGGTCAGCAGAGCCCGCAAAGCTGCAATGGCGCAGCTGGACATCCCCACCCAGGCAGAGGCAGTCAGAGCACCCTGGAGACAAACACTGGGGCCCCATGCAGCCCCACTTTTAAAACATGTCTGCTAAATCCCCGAATTACACCCACATCTATGTTAATTAAGAGCCTGGATCCACGGGCCTAATAGGACTGCTGGCCCATCCATCACAAGCTAGTTAACTGCCGCCAGAACCCCCTGGGCCCGATTACAAATGGGACGCAGGGTGGGGGGCCGGGGAGGCAGGGTACTCTCCTGACTGTAATTTGAACTTTCTTCTCCTAATACCAACCTAAGGCCGACCCATCTCGTGCCCACACCAGCCAGGGCCTGCCACACATGAGGACTGGACCACGGGGCCATCCGTCACCACACGCCAGAAGGCCTGGAAGTGCCAGGGCTGTGAGGGAAAAGAGGACAAGTGGACTAGTAGTATGAGCAGTGCCAGGGGGTCGGCAGCAGGGACAAGAACACGGCTGCCAGGACCAACAGCTGCCCTGTTCCTCCTCCCAAGAGCAGAGGCCCTTCCAGTCAAGGGCATGGGACTGGAGGAGGAGGGGAGGCACCCCCACTTATGGAGCACCTCCTCTTGTGCTGTCCGCCCACACTCTCATTCACGTATGCACATGTCGCAGCAAACCTGCAGAGGTGGTGTGAGTACTCCTGGCTTAGCAATGAGAAAGCTGGAGCCCAGAGGCCTCCTTTTGGTTCCTCAAGAAATAAAAGTCAACACAGAAAGTCCTGACGCCACCTCACTCCAGCACCTCCAGAAGTGTGAGCACAACAGACAGTAGCTGGTCTGCTCCAGAGGAGGGCCCCTGACTTGAGGGTGTGACTCAAAGCTGACCTCAATACCCAGGGTGGCCTGACCAGCTTCAGCAAGTTTTCTGGACAGTCACCTCGCTCAATAAAGCCACATGGGAGAAATGTGTGAATTAACGAGGGAAAGGCCAGTCTCTGTCCAAGGACAGATGTCAGGTTGAAGAAGACCCTCCCGGGTTGATGCAGAAACCCACCCTGGGGCTGGGAGAAGAGGGGCTGGCAGGGCTGCTGGGTTGGCCAGGAATGTGGGCCTCTGCCCATAGCATCCTCTCCAGGAGCAGAGGCCTTGGAGGATATCCTGGCACCACACTAGGTATGTGCCCAGGGACCCCTCCCAGCTCGTCTACACACCCAGCAGCCCCAGAAGAACAGTTCTATTATTACCTCCATTTTCCAGATAGAAAAATGGAGACTCAGAGAAGTCAGAGCTAGAGCCATGATTCCAGCGCCTCTGCCCCGGCCTGTCTGCTTCATGGGGACAGGAAGCTTCATGGAGCACCTTCTTGCCCATGCACACACATCTGGCACATCTGGACCTATCTGGCACAGACACATCTGACACACAGAAATCCCCCATTATTATGAACTCTTGTCCTCCAGGAAAATCGATAATCAAAAATCAACTTGTCCTCTGCCCAGTGCCCCCCTTCCAGCTGGGAACTGCCCTCCGGAGGCCCCGGGACTGAGCCCCCCACTTGCAGCCTGGGGCTCAGCATTCTTGTCATCATCCCACTGGGTGGGCTGCGACCTGCCATCCTCCACAGCAACAGAACCTCTGGGCACCTGGGGCACCAAACGGGCTTTCAAAACCCACAGCTGCCTTTTCCACCAACTTCACAAGAGCAACCCGAGATGCAGATTCTGACTCCAAGTCAGACTTTTCCTTGCCGTTATAGTGATTTCCAGTTTAGAAGGAAATGAGCACCCAGAAAGCATTTAGAATTAATCCTACCATTCTAGAGTAGCACTAAAAATCCGTTAGGAATGAAATATTTGCAGCTCACCGTAAGCCCTATCGCCGGCAGAAAAGAGAGACCCAGTTGCCTGTCCACGGGCACAGGTTCCTGGGCAGGGGGAGATGTCAAAGCTGCAGCAGGAGCCCCCTTCTCCTCTCTACTCCCCTGCCCTTCTCCTCCGACTACATATAGCAGTACAACTGAGGGTACATGAACCATCCTTGGGGCTCTCTTGAGGAGAGGAGATGCAGAGCATAGGTGGGAGAGTTGAGGATCCCAGGTGGGGTTCAGTGTGCACCCCTGAGGATCTGCTGCACACAGTGCAGGCCTGCAGAAGACAGGGAGACATTAGGAGAGCAAGAGTGGTGCAGGCGTTCAAGGCCAGCCAAGTCTACAGGTGGACAGGGCCAAGCCCCCCAACATCTGGGGTGCCGTCCCCTGTGTTCTGACCCCTCCTCCTGGAAGCCGATCAGGAACTGCAGACCAACACGTGCATGCTTGTCTCCCGGCTCCTTTACAGAGGCTGAACTGGGACCAGCATGGGACCCCAGAAGGAAAGAGAGAAGCTGGTTCTTAGGGGATGGCACTGTCGCAGCAACGCCTACAGCCATGGGTGAGGGCAACTGGCCCTGCTGGCGGGAGGTCCCTTTGGCTGGGATTCTGGAGTCAGCCACACTCTCTCCGAGGTGTGGATCAGACGCCCCTCTTCTCTCAGTGCTAGTGTTCAGCCTGTGGCTGCAGATACCATCCACACCTGACTTAAATCACTGCCCTGGACTCTGCCAGGATTTCTGAAACCATCTCTCCATGTGCAAACAGACATTTTCAAACTAACCCACCAGAACGGGCCTATCAATTCTCAACCTCCAGGAAGCTCTGCCATCCCAGTGAGCGTCACCACCACCCAGCTGCTCAAGCCAAGAGCCTGGCGTCTTCCCGGAGGCCACCCTTCTCCTGATTCCTCACCCACAATTCACAGCCTCTCCTTCCCCCACCTCTGCTGCCACCCTGGCTCGCCATCTCAGAGGCTGCTCTGCTAGCCTCCCACCTGACCTCCCTGCCTCCACCTTTCCCGTCCAGCAGCCTCTCCACACAGCAGACAGCGACTTTTCAAACGAAATAGGCAGGTCTCTGCCTCGTTTAAAGACCTGCAATGACCAGCCCACAACATCACCACCCTTCCCATGACTGCATACCCTGGCCTCCGTAACACCTCTCATCTGAAATGATCGTCTGCATTGTTCTGGCCTCACGTCTTATCCTCCACTGTGTGCCAGGACCCAAAGCAGAGCCTGGCACATGTCAGGCACCTGCCAAGGCTACCTCATGGCCCAGGTTAAATTCAGGGGCAGTATGTGGCCACAGAGAGAGCCCAGGGTTGGGCCTACACTGCCCAGAGTTTAAAGTCAGCTCAGCCCCTCCTGGCCGTGTGACCTTGGGCAAGTCACTTCAAACCTAAGCATCCCTTTTCTCATCTAGCAATGAGCATAGTAACACTTGATTTTAAGGAACTGATGCTGAGATGAAATGAGGTAGCAATGCAAAGTGCTTGGAATGAACTTAGCGAGTAGCCACTATCTCTATTAGTACAGCAGATGTAATTAATACAGATGTACAAATACCTGTGTGAAAATGGGAATTGCAAAGAGGATGTGTGAGCAGGGAAGAGGTTAAAAACACACAGACACAAAGCCTCCAACATGGGTGAGGCACCTGCATACCCAGGAGGCACAGAGACAAGCAGGCATGAGTGCTGTGCTCAAGGTGCTGGCGGGCAAGGGAGAAGCTGATTATAGTCAGCTCCATCTAAGTATTAGCTTCACAGCAACACCCAGACCAGTGTTTAAACATTATAGCACCATCACCAAGACACACTGACACAGACAACTAACCATGGAAGTAATTAAAAAGAATGTCTTTGGTGGAAGCAGTAAATACTGGTGATGCTTTCAAGACATCCTGCTTCAAGGAAACATGGGTGTTTGGCGGAGAGACGGGAAGGCAGGTAAGAAGTAGAATTCTTTATGGAGGTAGGAGAAATGAGTGGGGAGGAACCGAAGAGAAAGATGACAAGAAACTGAGAAACTGGCCCTAGGGGCAAGGGCCCTGGACAGAGCAGAGAGAATGAGAACCAGGCAGGTGTCTCATTAGCCACTGTACCAGGGGATGGTCAAAATCCACACCAGCAGCCTAGTACAGACACCAAGAAGCCTGAACGGATGCTAGACCCTGTGCAGAACCAGAGAAAATCTGTTCCAAATCCTTGCCACCTCGCCCTGTAGGGAGGTATAGTCCCCCCAATTTTGTGGGCAAGGAAACGGCAGACCAGAAATGCTCAGCAGCCTATGGAGGCTCCACTGCTAGGAAGTTACCACCTTGTTAGAGGAAAGGAGAGGGTGGGGGCAGGTACTGGGTGCTGCATTCCACTTGGTGTGGGAAATCTAGAGCATGCACACAGTGGTCAGGAAACCTTTGTATTCTCCTCTGCTAGACTGGAGTAAGACATAGTTGGTCCTGAGGCCCAGGGTCCTTGAGCCTCTGAAATCTCTGTCAGAGAAGCAGCACTCAACACAGCTGTGCACAGGGCCTCAAGTCCCACAGGTTAAACACACCGTGGGCCCTTCAAGGTACCCTGTGTCCAAGTTGGGAGCCCACCAGCCAGGGAGATGATTGAGGCCTGCCATGCTTAATGTTTTTACTCCTTACAGCACAATCGATGATGCTCTCACCAACAGAGAGCTCATCGACAGGGGCATATCCTGGTTTCCTATGTTCTTAAGCCACCTCTGTTGTTGCCAAAGAAGAAAGCAGAGGGAAAGAGCAGGGAGTGAAAGCGAGGTTACCTGGGGATAAGCTGGAATCTGTGCAGCTTACAAATGTCAATTGATAGCAAGCAGTCAATAAAAGTGTCCATCATCATCTTCTCCTTAATCATCAGCGGGTAGAAGCAGCCCAGGACCTCCCACTCCCACGGGGCCCACAGGCACTGAATTCCCACCACCAAGAAGTTCTTTCAGACTGATCCTCAGCTGACAGGCAGTCTGGGTGTTTCCCAGAGCGGTGCCATAGCCCTGAAGCGTGGACCAGCAAACCTGTATAATAACACAATCCCAAGAAGCCAGCCCAAAGAAGGAAGTATTCTTGGAATTTTCTACATCAGTTAACATCACCCCAATTTAGCCATTCACCTAAATAAAGGAGCCCCCCATCCCCCCTATGCCAGACTCATCCCCTGACACACGCTTGTTCACAAGTCTTTTACTTCTTACAGCACAATCAATGGTGACCCTTGTTCACAAGCCGCTGGTCCCTACAGAAAATAATTCAATTCTCCTAAGCTAAGACTGAGTTCCCGGACCGAGGAACAGGCCTGGCTGAGAGTCACAGGGCTCTCGGCCTCCCTCAGTCCTGGTTCCAACACCATGTCCTGAGGAGCCTCTAACCTCTCTAGCCCTTGATTTCCCTACCAACAAATCCACAGCTTGAAATAAAAAGGGAATTGCATCCACATTACAGGGTTATCATGAGAATCCAGCGAACAACATCAAGCACGCAATGTGTACATGCCCAGTAAATGGCAGCTACAGGGACCCTCACCCTGGGCTCACCCACCGCCTGAGCCCTGACCAAGTGGTGGATGTAACTCACCCCACCTGCTTTGGCTCTTATGGATACCCCCTCTCCTGCCCTTCCCCAAATCTCTCTGTCCCGTAGGATTCAGCTGCAGCACTCCCAGATAGAAAAGGCACCTGTGTGAATCAGAAGCACAAAAACGATGGGAATTACTTCCATATAGTGCTGGAGAACCATGAGGCAAGAGGGCAGAAGGAGTCTGGTGCTGGAGACATAACAGGAGTTTGTGTACCGAACGCAAAGTCAAAAATGGGGCTATTTCCCAGGAAGACAAAGGATGGGTGACTGAGCAAGCCAAAAGCCCCAGGTGGCCACTAAGCACTTAAAATCTGGCCAGGTCAATTAAGAGAGGCTCTACATGTAAAATAAACATGAAATCCCAAAGACTTGGGGCAAAACAAAAAGAATGTCCTATACTTCTTTAATGACTTTTTGTTGATTACATGTTGGTGAACAATAATGGACTAAATGAATGTACTCAGCAAAATAAATTAATTCACCTGTATCTTTTCACTTCTCAAATTTTAAATTATATATGTGGCTCACATTACATTTCTGTTAAACATTATTAAGGCATATTCTATTTTGTTGCACAGGACATTGCCTCACTTGGTGTGGTTACTTGTGATGATTGGGAGAGGAACAAGGAGGAACGCACAGTGGTTAAGTCAGTCAGGCCTCAACATCAGGTTCCATGCCTTGACATGGACACTTCACTGAGCCCCTCTCTCTGCCTCTGTGCTTCATCTATAGAACAGAGTTAATAATAGGAGTGAGTTCAGAGAACTCTTCAGAGAATTAGTTGTATTAACCTAAGCAAAGGAAATAGATCAGCACCAGCATATCATTAGTGCTGACCTGGCTCTATCACCACCAGCATCATCACCATCACTGCCATTATCACCACCATGGCCATTATCACCACCAGCATCATCACCACCACTGCCATTATCACCACCAGCATCATCACCACCACTTCCATTATCACCACCAGCATCATCACCACCACTGTCATTATCACCACCAGCATCATCCCAACACCATCATCATTGTTACTACTATCATCACCACCACCACCAACACCACCATCATCACATGGATCAAAGCACACTTGTCCAGAGCTCCAGGACTCAAATTCCTAAACTGGGAGATCGGTCTAGGTTAGTTCTGACTTCTACACACAGGTACTATGCCCAAGTCTTGCCAAAATCCCTAATTGAGGATCAAGGTAACTGCAAGTGCCCACTCTGAGCCTGTCCTCCCTCCTTACCAAGATCTCCAAATCACACATTCCATCTCAATGGAATTCCCAGGTTAGTCCAGCCCACTTATTCAGCCCCTCCTCTCCCAGTCACTGCACTTCCTACAGCCCAACCCTGGCACTTGCTCTTGCAAATAACTCTATAGAAACCAACAGTTTACACAACCAGGCCTACAGGGGAAAAGTTGAGTGAGTACTTTCTGGCATTCAGAGAGAAGGGAAGAATGAGGAATGATTAACTAAGGATCTGGAATCTGAGTGGCCGTGATCTAGCAACCTGCTCATGATCCCCACTCTTCAACCTGAGTGCCTGCCCACACTCTGCTCCCACAGTGCTGAGCAGAGAGCAGCTCATCAGTAGCGATCCACAGTGTCACACAGAAGAAACCCACCAGCAAGCACTGAAGGCTCACCACGTGCCAGCAACCATGCCCTGCCCCATTAAGCCTTCTCAACCATCCTTCCACATGGAAATAAGCACCCTCAGTTTCCAGATCAGCAGCCTGAGGCTCAAAGAGTTGAATTAATTTGCCCAGGTTCACAAAGGGCATAGATGGGGAAGCAGGGAATGTTTTCAGGTGGAGTCCAGGTCAAAGCAGCCCACTGTCAGACCTCACAGCACACTGGGAATCAAGAATCATTATTCTTAGCGGCCACAGGCTTCATCGATCTCACAACATCAGTTCAGAAGTTCCTTTCCGTGCTCCAGAGCCAGGGAGTGCTTGTGGAGAAGTGTTTTCCCAGCTGGCTCCCAGGAAAGCCGTGTGTCCATCCGAGGCTCCCCTTCTCAGCTGTCACTGCCAGTGAAGACAGGCAGGCCAATGACACGATACCTGGAAAACGCCGGCACCACACAAAAGCCCCCTCACCTGGCCACCTGACCCCCATGACCCAGAGAACCTGTGTGAGCCGCACTCTCCAAGTATGAGCAAAATAAGCTGCTACCCAGGAGTGTAAGGAGGGAACCAAGTTCTGCACCATGGGCTGACATGCTACAGGTGACTTGGGAAACAAGGGGATTTTATTTCTTAATTATTTTCTTATTATTTTTTAAATTTTATATATATCTTACATCATTTTTTTACAGTGCATATTTCTCGTCCCCATGAAATTCCCATCACCAATTCCCCCGTGCACATCACCATAGTCCCTTGTGCTCTTCCCACCCATTTTGTTCCTTTTCCCTCCTTTTCCCCTCGGGAACGTCTCAGATATATAGTAGTCTATTGATTTTGATTTAAATTTATTGTAACTGATTTTTTTTTCCTTCAACACAGGGATCTTATACAAGGATTTCTGAAGTCCTGTGAGGAAGGTGACCTAAGAGGGAAGTTGGGACACTTGGAGACGTCACGAGGTCTGAGAAGCTGAGCCAGGATGGGCAATTTCAGGAAGGACCCCCTGGGTGAGGCTCACTGTGCCAGGTGCCGGGGCAGGTGGCTGACCTGTGCCACCCCTCTGAGCAGTCCTGGCTCCCGCGGACATGCCCTAGCCCGTGTCGCGGACGAGAACGCCAGAGCTCAGAGAGTGCACACACAGCCACGCTGGGCCCTGAGGGAGGACTTTGAGGGCATGAGAGCTTCAGGTGTGCTCCAGGAGGGCTTGTGTTGGCTTCGCCCGGAATTCGCCCTCCCCAAAGTGCTGCAGAACGCTTCTCGGCCGTCACCCTGCTTCTTGGCGGGGCATCCATCAAAGAGGCAGCAATGACCTGCTGGCTGATTTGCCCACACAGAGCTGGTAAGCAGGTGATGGTGGTCACAGAGGAACCGGATCACGGCGAGGCCGGGGTGGAAGAATTGATAATAACATCTCTATCAACTTGGAAGCCAAGAGGAAAATCAAACAAAAATTACATCCAGCTTCTTCGTGCTAAAGCCAAATCAATAGAGAAAGCAGGAAAACAAGCATGTTTTATTTTCTACAAGCTTCCAATTGTCACACTCTGTTCACAGGAGGAAAATGCTGTCCCGGTCACACAGGAAGTGCTGCTGGTGGCCGGCAGAAGCCAGCCCTGTGCTGGGATCAGCGGGATGCATCGCCAGCAGCGGGGCGAGGCCAAACGTGCCTTTGGGTATTATTTTCCCTCTAATTAAAATTCAATGTTAAATGAGTAAGTGTCTTCTGGTTTGGCCGTTTATCCAAGTAGCATGGGTGTCCTGGCAGCAAGGCCCAGGGAGGTCAGTAGGAAGAGGGTATGGCCATCACAGGAGGGACCTGCCCCAGAAGCAGAGACAAACCACGGGCACCGCCGCCGTGCCCTGCCGAGGCCTGAGACATGCATCCTTCCCAGACCCAGGAGGAGCATCCGGGACAGCTGCTGTAGCCCCGTGGCCCTGAGCCCCATCAGTCACCTCCAGCCTCAGCCCTCTAAGGAGGCCATGCATTAGAGGGAAAATAATACCCGAAGGCATGTCTGGAGGACCATCTCCAGGCTCCAGGCTGGGTGGCACAGTGGCCATGCAGCGCGCCCTTCCCAAATGGTCCTCAGTAGCGTTTGGGACTCCTGGGGCAAGGGCCCCCGGGACTGCCTGTGAACTCTGCTAGGCAGAGAGAAAGAGCAGCAGCTCCTTGAGGTGGATCCTCCCCAGCCACTTCTGCCCTTGGCCTGGGGTGTCTCCAACCTGCAGGACCGGGGTCATCTGACCCTAGGGAAGCCAGGGTGGAGCAGCAGGGTGAGGATGAGGGCAGGCACCTCTGATCTCTACCCTGATGTCTGATCAGCTCCGTGTGTTTTCTGGTCACAACCCCCCAACCCCTCCAGGCTGACCTGAGCAGTCTCCTCTGCTCAGTCTGCCTTTGCAGCTGAGGCTGCCTTTCTCTGCTAAAGTCCGACTTTACCTCCTCATCCACCCCTCTTTACCTCACTGGTGGGGGTGGGAGACGAGGCCACCATACCCCGCCCTGCCCCTGCCCTGCCCGGCCCCCCCAGTGCAGCTGAGGAAGTGCGTATGCTCAGCTAGGCAGGCAGGGACCCCAACCGACACCCACTCCCTTCACACCCCTTGCCCTCCCTGTTCACATTCCTTCATCTATACCACCACCGCCTGCAGTGGGCACCCTTTCAAAGAGTAAGGAATGGAGGTTCTGAGCAGTGAATGACAGCCCCACGCCCCTCATCCTAGAGTCATGCTCCTCAGTCTGGACTGGCAGAAGATACTCTCAGGCCTGGGTGCTAGTGTGAAGCCTCCCTGCAGGTCACCAGCCCCAACCCTGGGGAAAGTCAGGTGCCACCCCCTGGACACAGAGCCCATTGGCATTTTCCTGTTTTCACGGCCTTCCTCTAAGCATATAAGCAAAGGCCCTTTCCTTCCAGTACCAGATGCAGCCTCACCCCCTCCAGAGCCTGGGGATTCCCTCTTCTCCACACCCCAACACCCCGCCTGCATGTTCTGAGGAACGAACAGCTCCACACAACACACTCAGCACCACGTGTAAAAGGGCGCCACATCTTTATGTTTTTGAAAAGATGGCCCCCAGATCCTTCTCATGCACAGGAAACTCTTCATTTCTGAAGACTGGATTGGCTGAACTAGGCCTGGAAATTGGATTTGAGTCACTATATGCCTTACCTAAAGAAAGTTCCTGAAAACAAATAAGATTGGCAGTTTTATGTTGCTGTGATAAAACTCTTTTCTTTGAGGTGCCCAACTACCCTTTGTTTTCAAGTGATATGTAATACACACTTTGCTTTTACCTGCCCCACACGCACACCTGGAGGACTCACTGGGGAGAGGAGGAGGAAACCCCACCTGCTGAGTCTCAGCTTGGGGGACAATGGAGGTCAGCCACCTGTAGTCTCTAATTTTCTTCTAGAGAGATATTATTATCTGGACTGAACTGCTAAGAGGATGAGGAGCAGAGAGGATAAAGAGTGGCCCAGGATCCTCGCACATCCCCTTGCACCGTGCACACTGGCACCTCGGAAGGCACCAGGACTTCACCACCCAGTCCTGCTCACCCTCCTTTGCACCACCCAGTCCCTACTGCCCAGCTGAGGGTCCATTGGTTAGACAAACCCCACAGCACTTTTGCAGACGTGCAAGGCCCAGCAGAGTAGGAGGGACTGTGTGAGCTCAGCGAATAGATTACCCGCTTCAATTACTTTATCTAACGATGACATTTGTACTGTAAAAGTCAGCACAAAAATCAATGAGTTTTAAAGGACAAAATCTGGGGGAGGCTCCAGCCCAGCGACCTGGAACAGCAGCCCAGGAACCAAAAGGAAAGAAGCTCAGAACTTGGAGGTGAGGGGGTGGGGGATGCCAGAGCTTGAGTGGGCCCTCCCACACTGGTACCCTGGAGCAGAGAAGGGAAAGCTCAGTACTGAGGTTTAGCCTTGTGCCCCCTAGTCTGGGGCAAATATATACTGAGTAGCACCTGTGTTCCCAGCAGCCAGTTCAACACAGGAAGAGTACCTGCCCTCACCCAGCAGAGCGGAGAGACAAAAAATAATTAAAGTGATAATCACACAGACAAATAGTTGCACTGCAATTTAAAAAGGCGAAGTATTGCTAGTCAGAAGGGTCAGGGAGGAACTCCCGCTAAAGCTTAGAAGGAGATTTGCCACAAGTACAAGGAACAGTATTAGGGCAGATGGAAGAGAAAAGAAAAGAGAGGGCGCTTCATTTCCTCAAGGACTGAAAGGGAAGAAGTCCCTTCCTCCAATCCATTCAATTCTTCACTCGCTCCATCTCACCTTGGGGGCTGAGGGGTAAGGAATAAAGTCTTCCTCCCTGTACATCAGCAGCATGGGGAGGAGGCAGTTATGCGGGCAGTAGCGTAAGACGTCTGAGGACACGCAAAGAGCAGAAGACAGAGCTGAGTCCAAAAGCCAGGGAGAAGGCACAAAAACTATAAAAGCAAATGCGGGGTAAAGGGTGGAAAGTCAGGGACCCAAGCAATGTCACGGCTGTCCCCAGCTGGCCCACTGCGTAAATCCCAGAGAAAACCACAGAAACCACATTGAGGGGTTTCCACTGCCCAGCTCTGTCCAATAGAAGGAAAATCACTCCATGCTTTGCTCGCAGTGCTAATTTCCTACTCTCCTTGATTACTCGCTGGGGATCAGGGGTGTGGGTGGGCAGAGAGCCCTGGAGAAGAAGTCAGTCTGAGACCAGATGAAAAGGAATGGTCACACTGGGGTAGTGGCAGGATGCTGCACTACTCAGGTTCAAGCTATATCTGGCTATGCCGGAATAGTCCCCTTTGTATATGAAGGCCAAGGCCACACCAAAGAGGAGGGGCCCTTCCTTTCGGGCTGGACCAAAGGACAGGGCCCTAACATTGCTTGCTGGCTTCCTGAGATAGCGGGCTGGAGGGCGGAGGAGGTTCAGAGTATCATTATAGACACAGGGGCTGAGAGTAGTCGGTTCCAGGTCCAAGGCTACAGACAGTCCCATGGCTGGAACCACCTTTGAGAAGAGAGATCCAACATGCAGTTCTGGCTGAGGCTTAGCGTTAGAACAGGGGCGAGGAGAGGGGTTAAGTTTGGGGTTAGTCTGAGGGTTGGATTTAGGATGAGCTGAGACGAAGGGGATCCTCATCCCTTCCTTTATTCCTGAATGGTAAGTGTATGTCACTCTCAGGCCCTATCAGGGGAGAAAGTACAGGGCAGTTTGTACTGCAGGGCTAGGAGGGACTGTGAGTTGCTGGCAGTGTCAGGAAATAACTCATCCACAGGAACCGACATTCCACAGGAATTCAAGAGGCGAGACTCACCTCCCTCACACCCACAGAAATCCTGCACAGAGCAGCGGCTCCTTCCACAGTCAGATGAGGCTCATGTGGTGTTGATTGGACATTAGAGCAAAGGGAGATGCCAGTGCACCGAAGACACAGGAAAACGTTTCACGCTTCATTATGCCTAAGCTAACTATGCAGTAAATACAACCCATGGATCGGCCTCCAGAACATGGATGTGTCGCTCTCAGCAGTCCTCTTTGTCACTGTCTCCATCTTAGCACAGGGACTGAGCCTCGAGTCAAGTTTTTCTGGTGCTTTACCTATGTGTTCTCACTTAGTTTTCACAAGCACACCACACGCTGCTGTCCCACTCTGCAGAGGAGCACACCGTGGCACAAAGAGGACAAGCAGCTGAGCCAGAAGGGTCGAGTCTGCCTAACAGGCGCCAAAGAGCTAGGTCAACCCGCGCAAAGGTGCTTTCGGTCCCTCGGCTCAGGTACTGCAGTCACCGGGCCTTAGAATCCAACAAATCACTACAAATGATGTCAAATATAACTAACAAAAAAAAAATTTAAAAAAAAAATAAATCTTTAAAAAAAAAAAAAAGAATTAAAAAAAATAAATAAAATAGGTTTTCTTATTTTCACACAAAAAAAAAAAAAAAAAGAATCCAACAAATCTTTGCCCAGGTACTAATAAGCTATGTGACCTGGAACAGGGATTGAACCACTCTGAGCTTCATCTCCACCTCTGAAAAGTAGGCACAGCCACATCTTCCTCACCAGGCTGGTGTGCGGAGCCACAGAGACCAGGCAGGCTAGGTAAAGTGCCCTGGTCCATCCCACCAACATGGACAGGCCCTGCCTCAGGCAGCTGAGTTCCCCTAGGGGGGCATCCCATCCCCAGTATTGGAACACCTCATTTTTGGTCCCAAGATAATCGCCAGAACCCAACAAGTCTGTTAGGCACAAAACAACACTGGCTGAGGCAGCACCCGGAAAGTGTTGAACTAACTGCCCTGTGGACGTACACTTCCTCAGGTGCTCCAGCCCAGGGGCAGCCCCAGAAAACCCAAGGGAGGGTGGCAGGTCGGGCAGCACTGGCAGAAAGAGATACGCACCAACACAGAGTGGCCCTCACTCACACACATGCACGCAGTGTGATATATGAAAATATCTGCTCCCACAAGACCTTCTAGCCCATGCACTGACCCAGCAGGGCAGGGAGCAGAGAGACCTGGGGAAAGTGTGCATCAGAGGGAGAGGAGCCATGGGACGCAGCACTGTCCAAAGCCCAAAAGTGTGAGCTGGACTTTGGGAGTCAGCTCAACCTGTTGGGAAGGGAGGACAAGTGAGGACGAGGAGCAGGCCCACAGCTCCAGCTCCGCAAGCCCTGCTCCCAGGCTAACCCCCTCCCACATGGGCGCCCTGGGAAGCGGAGGCTGGCAGGCATTTCAGGGAGGCTGCAGGACTTGGGCACTGGCGGTGGCCCAGGAGACTTTCATGCAGTGATCCAGGCCAGCCCATCTAAGAGCCAGATCTCACAGCAGTGTGGACCTGAGTCGGGCCTGTGGAGTCAGTCACACCAGTTCTGGGCCACAGTGGTCTCTGGTAACACTACTCCGAGAAAGCTAAGGACCCAACCTGCGATGGCTCTGGGCTCGGACATGCAGAAAGACACGAGCCTGCTGGGCATGTCCAGCCATCCTGGGGCAGTGGTGTGCGGTAAAGGTTTAGCAGCAGGCTCTGAAAGACAGATGCTGATAGGTGATGAATGGACAGATTTATATAAGCACACACCTGATTTGCAGTCTTTGCTGATTTCTGTGGTGTAAATACTTCCACTTTGGTCAATTTCCAGCTACCGAAGTGGTATCACTGAGCATGGATTTAGGAAGTCGGCTGGTGTAAGTAGCTTCTAGCACACTGCTGCCCCAAAGGTGCACACATGTCTCCTATTTCAGATGTATGGAGAGGTTGTCACCCAGGAGAAAATGGGGTGAGAGCAAAGAGAGACTTTAGGGAATGTGAACAGGTGGGTCCAACAAATCAAAGAAGTTCAAAAATCCTCCAGCAGCAATCCAGGCTAGGATTTCTAGAACATAGTCCCTCCCAAACTAAGGAAAGACCCCAGTTCTAGAAGCAAAACTCCACCATATCCTGTAGGAAGAACCCCTTGAAACCGCCCCTTCCCAAGAGACTGGCTGCTGAAACAGCCCAGCAGCCACCCATGTGGTTCAGCCTGGGCTTCTGAGGATCCCTCTTCTTCAAGGTACAATCCCCTCATGTCCTATTGCTCAGACCTGGTCGGAGCTGGCAGGGTGGCTGCTGCAGGGGGAGGCAGGAGAGGAGCCCATGAGAGTCTCAGGTACCCAACCCTCTGGTTCTGAATCAGCTTGCTGAGGACAATGATTAATCAAAGGCAAATTTCCCAAACCACCTCTCCCAGGAAGTCTCCAGGTAAGCCTTGGACCTGAGGGAATAACAAAGTCAAAGAAAGTGATGACATCCAATACAGCAGCCATAGCTCCGTCCTGGCCCAGGAACTGTGTTCCCATACAACTCATACAGTGCAGCCGTGGGACCACCTCCACAGTATCCTATCACCCCTGTCTTGAGCCAGGGGGCACATGGTGTGGTTCTGACGGGCTGTACCACCCACTGTCTTCCTGTCCTTAGATGCATCCCCCACCCAGTTTACTGCCCTGCAGAGTGGAGCTATAAGAGTCGCCCTGTTGGAATGAGGTTTGAAGCCTGCAGGAGAGAGTGGGCCTGCCTCCAGAGACCCCTGCTCCAGGAGAAGCTGACACCCTGTTCTTTGATGGATGGGCCTTCCCATTTCCAGGGACAGGCAAACCACAAAGAAGCAGGCTGGGAAGTGCCCACAGCTAAGTAAAATCTCCCTATTTTCTCACTCACACCCGCACGCCTTAGAGCCAGAGGACAATGGCTGACATGTTTGGTTGACAAAGGAGGAAGAGTCCTGCCCGAGAACGCGTCAGAGCAGAAGGGAAGCTATTTTGGTGCATGTTCTAAAAGCTGAATGGATTATTAGACCTGTGCTTCCCATCTATTTTCAGTAGGACAGTGAGTTTAAAATAGCATGTTTACTCACAGGTTTCCTCTGCACGCAAGTCAAGAGAAATGTTTACCCTCTGTGCTTCCTCCTCCCACTAATTAAGTACTCTTGATGTTCCTGCCTTCACATCTCCCATTTGGTGTATCTTCTTCAGAGACAGTGGTTGTCAAACTTGGCTGTGTATTATCAACAGAATTACCCAAATGCTTTTTACTAAGCTCTACTCCCTGTACAGTTACATCAGAGCATCTAAGGCAGGACACAGCCACCAGTTTTTCA
Source organism: Galemys pyrenaicus (assembly GCA_019455555.1). Taxonomy (NCBI): domain Eukaryota; kingdom Metazoa; phylum Chordata; class Mammalia; order Eulipotyphla; family Talpidae; genus Galemys; species Galemys pyrenaicus. The sequence continues at coordinate 1,945,874 of JAGFMF010011554.1, forward strand.
GTCAAACCCCCAAGTGATTTCAATATGGAACCACTATGGGAAGCATGCTTTGCCCAAGCAAGGCAGAAAAGTTTAAGTGAAAAAGATACTACTCATTCACCCCTTACTCCAAGGAATGACCAGCAGAGGGAACTGAGAAGAAGGCACTCAGACCCCCTGCTATGCATCCAGAGATTGTTGCGCAGACCTGGAACATGAAAACTGGAACTCAGCAGGCCTGGATCACCAACACCATGGCCAATTCTCAGTCATGTCTGTAGGTCAGGTGTCCCTCTCACACCACTTAGTCCATTAAGGAATTATCAGAGGATGAGACATGGATTAGGAGATAGCGAATCCATTAGATTCGCTTCTAACTGGCTTTATATTCATTAATAGAGGTGAGAATCTAAAGAGTGAAGTTTTCCCATCATTCAGGTGTTTGTGTATGTTCTACAAGCCAAAAAGTGTGGGCATGGGAGTAGGGAGGTAATAGGACAGAGGTAAGGTGGGCGACAGTGCAAAAAAATCCCACCTATAGGCAGTTTGAAGTATCTTTTTTTAAAAAGTTTTTTTTAGGATAAAAAATTAAGTGATATGTATAATCTCTTTAAGGGCTGCTACGGAAGCTTTTCAGGTCAATGTACAGTCATTAAGACCTTCAGATGGCAATCTTTCCTAATCCACGTACTGGCAGAGTTTTCATAGCATGATACATATTCAACATTCCAGAAAGTAAATGCTGGAGGAAAATGCTCCCCGCAATCGATTTCAGTAAAACATCAAGAATTACGAGCTCTATGTGACATGCCAGGTCCTCCTCTAGAGACTTTACAGTCAATATTATATTTCATCCTTAACTCTGCGATGTGGGTGCCTTTTGTTTTCAATCAGTTTTATTGAGATATCATTTACACACCGCAAGATTCATCTGTTTCAAGTGTATGATCCAATGGTTTTTGTTATATTCGCTGTTGCCTTCACCACCACTTAATTTTACAGCATTCCCATTATCTCAAAAAGAAACCTCATGTTTAGCAATCACTCCCTGCAATGGTGTGAATGTCTGTTCCAAGCCTCCTGAAAATTCATAGGCAGAAGTCCTAATGTGCTGGTACTGGGAGGTCACTAGGTCATACCAATAGAGCCCTTATCGTGAGACCGGTGTTCTTATTTTTAAAAGACTCCACAGAGCTCCTCACCCTCTGCCACCATGTGAGGACACAGTGAGAAGACAGCTATGAACAATGAATCTCAACTCCAACATCCTGGAGCAGCCAGTCTCCAGAACTGTGAGAAAGAAATACTTGTTTTTTATATGGTTTATGTGATATTTTGTTACAGCAGCCCAACATGACTGAGACACTCCTGTAACCCTCACCTGTACCCCACCTTAGCCCCTAGTGCCCACTTTCTGTCTCCATAGATTTGGCTACTTGGGGACATTTCCTATGAGTGGAATTATATAGTATGTGATATTCTATAATATTTCCTTTTACTTAATGTTTTCAAGGCTGTCACACTGTCGCATTTTCAGAACTTCAAACCTTTTAGTGACTGAATAATATTCCGTTGCATGGGTATAGAGTACGTTCTATCTGTACCCTCATTTTGCAGTTAGGGGGTTACTAAACAAGGCCAGAGGATGATGAGGTGCAGAGTCAGGGAGCCTGGCTCTGGAGCCCACATTTAAGCTTCTAGGAATTATCTACCATAAAGTACTGGCCTATTTAATCCTATGATATGAATCAGTGTCTTGCAAAAAAAAAATATGACTATATTATATACATGTAATTTTGCAGAAGTATCCAGGGATAAAAAGCAAGCTGTCCAGGAAACTCAATTGATAGTTTCCTGTTCTCATTAATATTTGTTCATTACTTATCCATTCATCCTACCATCTGCTCCTCTCTCTAGCAGGCAAGTAAAAACAGCACCTAGGATTCCATAAAAGTTAAAGCATAAACCTAAAATAAAAAACAATATTCCTTATATAACTAGAGAAATATTGCCATCGTACCATTTTATTTTACTTTTCATTATGGGAAATTTTAAACATGAAAGTGTAATGAGCCCTATGTATCTATTACTTCGCTTCAAACTCATCATCCATACTTCACTCACCTCGAAATGATTTTGAAAAACTCTCTAACACATCTATCTTTCCACATGTAAACATTTTAGTTGTATGTCTAAAAGGGATTTTTAAAAAGCCACACAGACATAAACACAATACCCTGACTATATATAAAAAAGTGAGTATAGTCCCTTAGTATCTTCCACCATCCAGCCAGTATGCAAATTTCCCAAGGGTCTCAAAAATGTTTTTTTAAAACATTTTTTCAAATCAGCATCCTAACAGAGTTCATTACAAAGAGCCAACTGTTTTTATATACCTCTTTAGTCCCTTGAAGTCTATACTTTTCCCCTGTGCCTCTTCTTCTCCATTAAAGCAGCACACCAGTGTTCCATGGGTCCTCTGAGAATCATGAAAAGGTATAGAAATACACGTGTGTAAATGCGTGCATGTGGGTGTGTAGACATGCAGCAATACAGATGTCAATGCAGATGTAGACAGAATACCTCCAAGTGTTCACTGGGGCATCTCTATATGTCTCTCCCTCTTTCCTCACTCACTCCCCAAGGCACAATGCCTCTTCTTCCCCACCTTCATTGAAGAGGGAGAGACAAAAACTCAGAGAAAATGCTAACCTAAGTTTAAGAAGATTTAGGGCCAGTTTTTCTTTTTTCACTTCTGAGATTCTAGATAGTTCAGCCTGGGGGAAGGTGAGAGCAAAGTGAAGCTCAAAAAAAAAAAAAAAAAAAAAAAAACAAATGGGGAAGAAATGGATAAAGGGCAAGGCAAAAGNCACAAAAAAAAAAAAAAAAAAAAAAAAACAAATGGGGAAGAAATGGATAAAGGGCAAGGCAAAAGTTTCCATGTGAGGAAAGTCTGTTCTTCACTGAAGCAGAAAGTATCACTCCCATCTTACAGATGAGCAAGTGAGCCTCAGAGGAGTCACAAAATGTCCCTAAAGGCTTGTGTCTAGTTAGCGGCAAAGCATGCAGGCTCCTGCTATGTGTGATACTGTGCACCTGGGCACCCACACCCAGGTGGGCTGGGGCTCCTCAAATCCTGACCTGGTGGGCCCTGAGTCCTGAAGACAGGTTAATGCCTGTATAGGTGTCTGTGTGTTTGGGGGTATCAGTTAGGACAGAGGAGGTAATGAAGGCCAGGAGCTAGGAAAGGCCCAGACAGCATCCTTATCTTGCATCTACTCTTTCATACAAATCCACCCAGGACTGGGATGGATGAATGCATACTGCCCCCACCTCCTATGAATGAGCTACCATCTCTGCCTCCTCCGCCTAGCTCCCATGCTGGCCCACGCACCACTGTCCAGCTTCTGAACTTGGCTCCAATTTCTCCCTGATGGCTTCAACCTTCTTCTGCTGTAGCTGGTGGCTTGCACTGGCCTTGGTCCATGGTCTCACTCTGCTACCAGCCTACCAGCCTTCAAGTATCACACCCTGAGTAGGGGGTGGTAAGAGAACAGTAGAGTATGGAAATCAATGAATATGTTAGAAACATAACAGTCACACACAGTTTCTCTCCCCCCCTTCAAAAAAAAAAAAAAACAAGACAAGGAAGAACAGAAATAGCACAGGGGAAAGGGTATCTAGTCTTACCAAAAAGAATGGAAAAGAAGCTTTCTGCGCCAGGTTTTGACATTCTATTAAATTCACTGGGTACAAGGTAGGGGGGATAAAAGCTTTCCCAGGCAGGATGATGAGCATGTACAAAGGCACTGTGGCCAGGAAAGGTGAGGGCAGTAGCAAGGAAAATCCCAGGAGTCCAGCACTGCTGGACGTGTGTGGCAAATGTGTGAGAGTAGGAAAAGATGATAACCGGAGAGAAAGAGAAGACTTGTGTTAGGGGGGTCCTAAACATACTGCACATCTTGGATTTGATCCTGATTATTAGAGTGCCACTGAAAGCTTTCCAGTTGGAATTCCACTGACCAGATTGGTGTTCTCAAGTCCCCTCTGGTGTTGCGGATTAGAGAGAAAATACTGGTTGAAAAACTATCATACTAATGATAGGCAAGAAATGATGAGGGTCTGCAGTAGTGGAGATGGCCAAAGGGTACATTTGAGGATGTTCAGGAAGAATGATCAATCAGCCAAGCGCTGTCAGAAAAAGCTGAAACACCACCAGGTGACAGTGGTGGCACAAGCCAAGACAGAGGGGACCAGACGTACAGAATTGTTGAGACACTGCATCTGTGAGACAGCCCCAGGCATACACAGCTCTGCTTCCACCACGTCAGTAGTCCCGTGTGTGTCCCCACAGCTGCAAACACCAGCAGCACCCATGGTTCCCCTACAACCGCCCTGAGAGATGAGCACAATCTCCAGGAACAAGCATTTCCAAAACATTAAGAAAACCCAATGAGGGAAAAGCTGTATCTGCTCCTCCCAAAGAACTTGTTTGTCTTCAACACTCAGCAAGAAGGGTTATTCAGACAAATTACAACACATTGTCTTTTTTCTACTCCCTCTAATTATAGCTGCTTCCTGGGTCACCCCTGTGGGGAAACCCTGCCCAAAAGACGACTTATTTCACCTCTGGCTTCAGGCAGAAGTGTGTGGGGGGCCAGGGGGCTAAAGGCATGCAGGGCCCCAGTCCACCACGCTGAACAACGAGAGATGGTGCCCACCATGAGACCGACTCGCTGCTCCGAGGGGCACAAGGGGTAAGGTGTGAGTCTTCAAAGGAGCAGACCTCTGGCTTCCTATAAAACTGTGCTGACTTTTCACTTCAGAAACCAGATCAACTCCAGGCAAATCACATCCCCCAAAGTCAGTTCCCCAAATGACAAGATCATCACATGGTCAGCTCACCAGAAGCCAAGTCACTTGTCTCCCAAATGCCAATTGGCTGATTCCCAAATCATATTTATCGAGCGTTTTTCCCAAGGGTTTTATATTCATCTTGTCCCTTCCCTACCTACTATTTGAATAAAAAACAGCAGCACCAACAGAGGGAGAAATTGGAGGAAGACACCAAGTGGAGGCAAGGGCTATGTGAAAGCAAAACTTGGAAAATTTCTTCCAGTATTCAGCAAACTGAACTGCAGTGAGTTGCTGTGAGGGCAGACTAGCCTGATGGGCAAACTGGTGCGGGGCATTGGCGAGGACAGTCAGGTCGCTCCCAGCCGCGCCCCAGAAAGACACTCACAGCCATTTTGTTGCAGCTCGTGGGTCTCTGGAGGGTTTTCCACTGACCACCACGGAGGACAGTCCCAAGGGACCACAGGCTTCCAGGTAGCCACAGAATAGTGTTCTCACATGGTCAAGCAGGAGGTCCCCAAATTAAAAGGCCCCTCTATCCACACTTGGAGCCTGGGAGCTCCTGTAACTTTGAGAGGTTTCTGTTTTCTCTCCACCACCCCCCAACCTACCCTCTTCCCAGCACACAATTTCTCCTCAGCATTAATTCTGATTTTACCTTGCTTAATTTTGAGAAGACCCAGCAACCCTCAAAATCAGCATCGTGACCAGAGAACCTTCAGTAAGTTTTCCAGAGAGACACTTCCCTCGGTGACTCAGTGGAGTGCCTTGACCTTGAGCTAATGGAACCACAGAGGCTGCAGGGGCCAACTGAGCCTCAGGCCTTACTCCAGCCCCACCCCCCTTGCCCAGTCCCGGGTTCCAGGCTGTCTGAGGGCCCTGAGGACACACTGTGATGGAAAGCGCAGAGTAGCTCTCATCAGATCAAGCTGGTCCCCAGCAGCTCTAGCTCACTCCCCTCCACCCTGTCCTCACTCTGCCATGATGCAGCACAACATTAACTGATCCAGACTCATTCCGAAGGCACACCAGCAGGAGGGCCAGGCACCTGCACTGATTTTCGCCACAGTCCAAGCAGAAGGCACTTCAGTCTCCAACTTATAACAGCAAAAACTTTAGCTTGCATCCCTTCCTTGCCTGAGGACACACAATCTATAAATCTAATATTGGATTTCACTGGTTCTAACAGATAAAGGAACTTTGTGAGGTCCTGGGACCTCTTCTCCTTGGGGACCCCAGTCACCACTCCAAATGGCAATGGGACAATGTTCCTCTGTCTATAGAAATACCTCTGTGAAGCACGGAGCCATGGTGCACACAAAATCTGCCCTATCCCAGGCCATAAGTCACCCACAGCCATAGTTGACCCTCTTGGCCCAAACTAGTGAATCACATCTGAACAGATGTTGGCTAGGGTTTTAGCCATCACAATCCAGAGACATCTGACAACGAATAGTCACCACGTGACATTCCCCAGGCAATCCTTCAGAGGACCGGGAAGAAGCCCATCTTCCCCCACAACAGCCAGCCTCCTGCAACAGGAGAGGCAAAGGGGGCTCACACTCATTACCCATCTACTCCATCCAACTCCCTCTGTGAACATGGGCAGAAGGGCCCCTGGTCCTGGGTCTTCTCCCAGAGGGGTCTGGATTACTCTTGAAGGACTGGGGCGCCCCTAGGAAATGGATGTCCAGCACCTAAAACAAAGCAGAGCCTAGCATGTGGGGCCCTGTGATGCAGGGCAGAGAAGGACAGTGCTAGGCAGTGGGAGAGGTACTCCAGGGGATGCCACAGAAAGGGGGGCTCCAGCTGGAGCAAAAGAAGGAAACCCAGAGAATGCATTAGTAGGCACCGTGCCAGGGTATCCCAGAGGAATTGCCTCAATGACTCCTCCTCAGCCCCACAAGGAGATGTGCTCTTCCCATTTTACTCACACATGGCACAGAGTCCCCAAGCGGTTAAATGATAACCCAGAGTGATGTCTGGGCAGGTGTGAGGCCTCTCTCTGTGGGGAAGGGACTCTGAGAGCCCAGAGGTTCTCCTCAGAGTGTCCTGTATTGACCAGGGCCTGGTCCTTATGCCAAAGGCAAGGACACTGAAGGACCAAGATTGCCAGTCCCATGTGTTCTTTGCCCCAGCTGGACAGCAGCAAAGATACAGACACAGGGAAAGCCCAGGTTCAGCATTCGTTCCCAAGCCTCGCTCCACATTCTCCAGGGGCTTATCCACGAATGGATGCATCCGCACATTACTGCAGGCAGGAACGAGGCAGGCATCAGCACCTGCTCCACCTCCTGAGAACAAGCCCTGGTTCCAGGCTAGGAGAGTGGGATACGGTAACAAGAAGTGTTCCCCAGAACCCCTACAGTGACCTCCTGAGATGGGGCTGAGGGAACCTGGGGCCAGAAAGGAAAGGCCACAGGCCTCAGCAGGGACCTGATGAGCCCAGGGCAGGCCACCTTGGAGGGTGCTAGGTGGTGCTAAGGACAGGCAGGTGGGGGTCCCTTCTTGGACACTGGGCAGCTTTCTCAGTTCAGACTTGCTGCTCAGCAGGATCCTGACCAGTCTCTGCTAAACTGGGCCAGAACATAAAAGCAACGGTTTCCGAGCATGCCTGCCCTCAGGAGTCCACAGACACCTGGAGGACTGTGCACCCCAGCTGCAGCCAGCCCAGCAGCGCTGTGTTACCAACTTATACAAGATAAGGTCTTGTGAACATTTTCTTCTAAAGACAATATCCTAGGACACCACGCAGCAGACATTCCACAGCTCCTTGGGACCCTAAAACCAAAAGGTAAAACAGTGCCCCAGTCTTAGAGTCCTGCAGCCTTAAGCATTCCCCAGGGGAGGCAGACAGGAGGCCCTGTCGGGGAATCATCAAAACCTTAGCACAGTCAAGGTCATCTGTTCCAACACCATCCAAGAACCATGAACTCATGGTCACAGATGCCTGCCCCATAGCTCTGGGAACTGTGTGCTGGATGCTGGCAAGAGGCTCAGCATCAAGGATCAGATCTCTGAGTCTAGCACAATCTGCCTGAGTTGCCAGCAGGAAGAGGAAGGAGTGGATAATGTTGGAGGCACAACTGGAAAGAGTCCCACAAACAGGTCTGCAGCACCCAGAATTAGGCTCAAACAACCTCCTGACACACGAACAGTCCCTACAGTTTCCATTTCTCCCAGCACCTGTGCCAAGAGTAAAACATGCTCCCTAACCTCTAGGTGGGCTTGCTTTTGAAACCCTCCCCCAGACCCCCACTGTTGCACTTGATTACCTGCACTCCCTCACTTGACCAGCTCCCAAGATCTCCCACTGCATCCATCACCTGGCATACAGAAGACACATCATAAATACTTATTAGGTAAATTCATTCAAAACTTCGTGCTTCACAGTGTGGCAGTTCCTCAAACTACTAAAAATGGAACTCCCATATGATCCAGTAATCCCGCTCCTAGGAATATACCAAAAAAATGCAAAAACACTGATTCAAAAGAATACCTGCACCCCTACATTTATTGCAGCACTATTTACAATAGGTAAGACCTGGAAACAACCTAAATGCCCAAAAACAGATGACTGGATCAAGAAGATGTGGTTCATATATACAATGGAATACTATTCAGCAATCAAAAAGGATAAACTAGAGTCATTCATAGAACCATGGATGGAGCTGGAGGGGATTATGTTCAGCAAAATAAGTCAGAAGGCAAAAGAAAAATATTGGATAGTTTCACTTCTAGGAGGAATATAACGGAACCAAATAAGGGACCAAGGAAAAGAATAACAACAATAAAAAACACATGCACAACACAACAAAAACAAAAAGACAAGGACAAATCAGAAACACTTTGTGCATGGGGAGGGAGATGGGATGAAGGCAGAAAGAGCACAAGGAACTGAGGTGATGGGGCACTGGTGAAATGGTGTTGCGAAATCCATGGGGACCACAATTGATGTCAAATACATATAAATAAAGAGAAAAAGAGAAAAAAAAAACTTTGTGCTTCAGTACTCAGAAATTGTTATGACCTTGCTCCCATTTATCAGCAAACAAGCACGGGACACCACAAAATTGAAGTGGACTTCTTTAAGAGCTTGACTGGACAACTTGGAACTCCCTCCCACTAGACCTAACTGTGGTGTCTATTCCACGTCACCTGCAAGGAGCAGAAAGTCTGGAGGGTACACACAGACCCTCCCATTGGAAGTCTGGACTAACATGGAGGGGACATGCAGAATTCTGGGGTCTGTGGACACTTGCCCTAAAGAGGCTGCCCACTAGCCCTGGCAAGCAGCCAGGGAACTGGCATGTGTACCTCTGCCCCTCCAGGCCAAGGCGGTACAGGACAGCAGTGAGGGGGTGGGGGACCTCACACTGCTCACCATTGATCCCCACTAATGAATTTCTTTGTGGAAAAGAACAAACTGCTCCACAGTGAGACTGGCCAAGGCCGCCCCAGCGAGGCAGCCTGGTGTCTCGGGCATGCTAATTACCGTGCTGTCTGAGTACATCTGATCGGCTTCTCCCCACCGCTCCATAGCCGACAAGCTAATCTGTCCCCACCTCATGGCTTTCGAGCAGGCCAGAGACTTCCTAATCAACCCTAATGCAGACAGTTGATAAAGGAAGAAAATTATAACACTGAGATTAAAAACCGTGATGTCAGCCTCTAGAAGATTGCGATTCACTTAGCTTTTGTAGTGCATTTCAAGGACTATTAGTTCAAATCGCTCGCTGCATCCAGGATCCCTGGCTGTTCCACCCTTTCTCTCCCACATGTGACAGAATTCCAGCAAGTCAGCATGACTCACTAATGTGCTGAGTTACACAGATGGATTATCAAACCAACACATCTTTGGAAAACATAAGGGAGATGCAATTGTTTGAATGAATTCAGGCACGATGGTTCTTTGGCATAGAAGCAGAACCCTTTGTGACAGGCAGCATGGTATCTGGAAAAGGCAATGGAATTTATTTAACAGCTTTGTTGAGATATAATTGATATATAATAAATTGCAACTATTACAATGGGAAATTTAATATATTTTCAAGATAGTGAATATGTATATTCCTGGCCCTCAAATGTTTCTTTGTATCCCTTTGTGCTCCTTCCTATGCCCAGACAACCAATGATCTGCTTCCTTCACTATAGATTAGCCTTATGTTCTAGAGCTTTTCATAAATGTTGCCATACAGTATACTATAAGACTCAGAGTATGCATACTCTTTTGTGTTAGTTTCCTTGCACTCAGTCTAATCACTTTGAAATGCATTCATACCGCTGCTTATAGCGGAAATTGACTTCATTTTATTGCCGAGTAGCATTTCATTGTACAGATGCACCACATCGTGCTTATCCACTCACTTGATGAACATTACAGTAGTTTTTGGTTATCACAAATTAAGTTGCTCTATAAGTCTTTGTGTGGACACATGATGTCATTTCTCTTGAGCAAATATCCAGTAGAATGGCTAATACAGCAGGTGTATGTTTGACTGTTTAAAAAACTATCAAACTATTCAAAGTCATTGTGCCATTTCAGATTACCACCAGCAGCAGGTAAGAATTCCAGTCGCTCCACAATCTTACTGCTTGGTATTGTCAATCTATTTTTTGTTTTAAGAATTCTTGGGCCTCCCTGGTGGCACAGTGGGTTAAGCAACATACTATGAAGCAAACCGTAGCCACTGCAGCATGAGTTGGATCCCTGCCGCCAGCCAGGGAGGGGACCCACATGGTGCAGCTGACCTCTCCTGCCTTGCCCACTGCTCCCCTCAGCAGTGTGTTTCAGTCCATCTGCCTGTTCTGCTCCCCGCTCTGTCTCTGGTGAATCCTCTCACTGCCCTGGACTCTGGCCTGTACCCCAGTTCTTGTATGTATAAATAAAAATAAATCTTTAATAAAAAAAGAATTCTATAGGCTAATGCAGTCTAATATGCAGTCAATATAGTAGCATTTCACTGTGATTTTAATATACATTTCCTTCATCAATAATAAGTATATATTTTTTAAATTGTCTTTCCTATTTCTTAACTTTTCTTCTGGATTTTATATCATTTTGTTTCTCTCATCTGCATGTGGTTAGCTGTTTTCTGGTCAATCTTCCAAATTCACTAATTTTTCTATAGGACAAAAATATAGAGACTGCAAGTTTAAGTTGTCACTTGTGCATATAGAAGTCTTTGGTCCCCTGGACTCTCCAAATTCTGTGCTTTTGGGATTTTTATGGAGACTTCATGTAGCTATGACTAAACATTAACTCAGCTGCCAGTCCCTGTCTCCTTCCCCAGGGGACCAAAAGTTTCAGGTTTCCAGCCATGAGCTGGTATTTCTGATGACCAGCCCCCACCTTGCCTCTATCTAAGAACCCACCTAAAATCTCCTCACTAGACCAAAAGATTTTTATCACCAAGGAAATTACAAGGGATTAAGGAGCCCTGTATCAGGACCTGGGGTTAAAACCAAATGCTAATAAGCACCTTTTCACGTGCCCATTTGCCTTCCACATGTCTTCTTTAGTGAGGTGTCAAATCAAGTATTTTGCCCATTTTTCATTATGTTGCTTATTACTGAGTTTCAAGAATTCTTTATATTCTATATAAGATTTATCAGGTATGTGACTTGTAAATATTTTCTCCCAGTCTGCACCTTGTCTTTTTATTCTCTCTACAGCATCTTTCAAAGAGCTAATTCTTAGAGAGTGCTTCACTTTAATGAAATCCATTTTATCATTTTTTTTTCTTTCATGGATTGTGCTTTTGGTGTTGTATCTTAAAAAATCTTTGCCTAACCTAAGGTCACAACAATTTTCTATTGTGTTTTCTCAAAGAAGTTTTATAGTTTTAGGTTGTTCACATGTCTATAATCCGATTTTTTTTATGTATAGTGCAAGGTATAGATTGAACTTTATTTCTTTTGCACATAAATATTTATTTGTTTAGCATCATTGTTGAAAAAAACTATTTTTTCTCCACTGAATTGCATTTGCACCTCTGTTGAAAATCAATCATCCATACATATAAGGGTCTATTTTGGGGTTCTCCATTCTGTTTCAGTGGCCCATTTGTCTATGCTTACACCAAAACACACTGGCTGGATTACTGTAGCTTTTTACTGTTTAGAAGTCATGTATAATAGTCTTCCAAGTTTATTTTTCCTTTTCAAAGGTGTTTTGGTTATTCAAACTACTTTGCATTTCCATATGAATATTAAATTCAGCTTGTCAATTTCTACCCCAAAAAAAAAGCAAGAGGAAATTTTTATTTGGATTGCACTGAATCTAGAGATTAATTTGAGAACTGATTTTTTAACAGTAATGTGTCTTCTAGTCCACGAACGCAGTATATGTCTCTATTTAATTGAGTCTTCTTTAGTTTCTCTCAGCAATGTTTTGTAGTTTTCAATGTACATGTATTGTTGATTTTTTCCAGATTGATACCTAAATCGTTCACATTTTTATGCTATTATAAATAGTATTCTTTTTCTTTCAATTGTCTATTACTAGTATGTAGTTGCAATGAATTTTGCATGTTGATTTTATACAGCAATGTTGTGAAATGCACTTATTAATACTAGAAATGTTTTCTGTAGAACCTACTGAATTTCACGCATAGATGATCATATCAACAGTAAATACAAAGTTTTATTTTCTTCTCCAATCTAGATGCCTTTTATTTTTCTTCTTCTCTAACTCCCTCACCAAATAACCTCAAGTACAAGATGTGATAAGAATGAACATCCTGTCTTACCCTGCTCTAAAGGGGAAGCATTCAGTCTTTCATTATAGAGTATTTTAGTTGATCATAATGCCCTTTGATTTCTGATCATAAATGCCTTTATAAGGTTGATGAAGTTTGCCTAATTTGCCAGAAGTTTTAACAGAATTGGAAGTTTGGTTCTTTCCAGTGTTTTTTCCTGTAACATAATCATATGGTTTTTCTTTTTATGTCTGTAGTCATGGTGAATTCCATCAATTGAATTCCGAATGCTAAACTAAAACTTGATCACTGGGCTAAGCCCCACTTGGTCATAATGAAAGTATCCTTTTCATATGCTTCTGCTAATATTCTGTTGAGGTTCTTAAGGTGTCTGTATTTATGTAGTTTTCTTGTCAATGTTTCTGTCAGTTTTAGTAATGAGATAACCCTGGTCTCATGGAATGAATTGGGTATTAGTCCTTTCTCTTCATTTTCTAGAAGAGTTTGTATGAAATTTTAGTATTTCTTCCTTAAATATTTGGTAGGATTCAACAATGAAGTCATCTCAGTCTGGAGTTTTCCTTCTTAGAAGATTTTTAACTACGAGTTCAATTTTTTTTAACAGATACAGGGCTATTCAGATTCTCCATTTCATCTTGAGTGTGTTAGTCATTTGTGTCCTTCAACTTGTCCATTTTTGTTTACTTGTGAAATTTGTGGGTATACAATTTTTTCACAATATTCCATTATTCTTTAATGTCTATATAATCTATAGTGATGTCACTTCTCTCACTGCTGATATTGGTTATGTATGTCTTCTCTCATTTTTTACCCTCATCGGTCTGTCTAAAGGTATATCAATATCAGCTTCACAAAAGATTTTTGCTTCATTATTTTCTCTTATTTTTCTGTTTTCTAGTTCTTTGTTTTCCAATCTGACCTTTAGCACTTATTGTCAAAACTACGTGTTTTGACAGCTCTTCTATGACTAGTTTCTTAAGTGGAAGTTGAGGTAATTGATTTGAGAACTTTCTGTCTGTCTCAGAGGCAATGGAATTTGACCTTAATCAGTTTTTGTAACTTTCTGAGTGGATAACCTTAGTCTCATTAAGTAACCTGTCTGAATCTCAGTTTTCTCATATGGAAATGTGACCATAAGAATTTACCTTATATCACTGTTCTGATAATTTAGTGAGATCAAACCTTAAACACGAAGTCCAAGACTAGCACATTAAGTGCATCTTCCTTTCTTATGACAAATGTCACCCCTATAACTCCTGAGTGACACCAGGGAGCACGTAGTACCCTTCAGTCACAAAATAGAGATACTGATGCAACCACAAAATACAGATATTGATGCAACCACCAAAAATCTGGTCTATTCCAAAAAACAAACTAAAACACAGATACTACTAACTGCTGTGGGTTAGTTTCAGAGGTAAAAAGCTAGATTCATGGAGAATCTGGATTTCTCTGAAATCCAGAGAAAACTTTTCCATGACCCAATGGAACTGGCAGGAATCCCAAGGAATAACCAAGAAAAGACATCCCCTGACCCCCTTTAATGTTTACCTAGCATTGACCATCCAATTAACAAATCTTCAGAGGCTCTAAGTAGGAAAAGTACAGTTCTTTGGGCCTGACATACCTTCTCTGTCCCTGACTGTAACCTCAGATTCTGATGTCATATTTTGAGCTTCCCCAAGGCTCAATTTAATCATTGGCAAAATAATAATATCAAATATCTGACAAGCACTTTCTACGTGCCAGGCACTAAGTACTATACCAGTGCCAACTCCACTATACCTCACTAAAATGATACAATATCAGTGCCTGTGGGCAAACCTCGACAGAGAGAGACTGAGTAGCTTATCCAAGTTCACATTAGCTAAAAAAGATGAATTCGGGCAACTATACCAGAACCCAAGTGCTAAACCATCATCCACTGCTCCTAATTATACTATCTTCCCAAGGTTTTGTGAGACTTAGCAAATTTATCCAAGGGGCTCAGCACTGAATTAGGCGAAGAAATGCAAGATCCCAGGAGCAGGCAGAGGGAACCCCAGGTGGAACCCCAGATGCTCCTGCAGGTGCACAGGTGCTAAGAAGCACTGGGGCCACTCTTTGGGCTGTCCTGGTTGCAGGGCAGGTATTTATAGTGCAGGAGGCATCACAGCTGCATGGATTGAGCTGAGCCTCAAGCTTATTTGCACCAGAAATTGGTCACCATGGGCTCATGTCCACAGCAGCTATATAGAGGAAACAGTTCAAGAAGCACCCATCACCCCTAGGATAAGGGATTTTCACTTGGCAGTTGCTATATAAGACACACAAGTAGAGATGTCAGAGCCACGGGGACTCCCCTCCACACCCCAACCCTAATTAGTGGCAGGGAAATGAGTATCAGAGGAAGAGATAACTCCATAAGCCGCTCTGGTCTGTAATGATCGGGTTGAGTGGAGATTGGCATCTCCAGGCCTCTGTCCTGCCCTGGTCTGCCCATCCTTTGCAGGCCCTAGCAGAACAGATCCACAGTTAGTATGGAAGAGAGACACACAGACTCAGGGTGGCATCCATGGCAAAGAAGGAAAGAGTGATCATGCGTGGCCCCTCTCCCCAGCTACATACACTGGGAAGCTGTGACTGCCCACTCCAGAGACCCCAGTGGCACCCCCAGAAGACAAGGGGATGAGTGCAATGGGATGGTATGCAAAAGAGAATTCGGAATGTTACTTTGTAGATTTCTGTGTTGTCTACACCTTTATAATCGGAAAATACATATTGTCATTACCTGAGAAATGTATTTATGTTTAGGAGCCACTGAGAGTCCTTGCTTTTGTGCAAGGGGTGAGGGGAGAGTGCAGCCATCTCTGGAGCCTGACTCCCCACACTTTTCCAGTCCCAGATGGTGGAGGAGAAGGGAACCTCTCCCAGGAAGCATCAGGTGGCCTTATTTCCGAAATTCTCATTTTCAACTATCCAAAAACACTTTCCTCTAATTTACTGTTGTCTCAAACACTACAAGCACCTGCTGGCACTTTTCAAGATCTCATTCTCCTCCTCCAAAAAGAGAGGCGGGTAGACAGGATCATATTCCTAATATTCAGTGATGCTGAAAACCCATGACTCAAACCCCATGTGCCTTCTTTCCTCCCCACTCTCTTGCACACTGTTCATTGAAATGAATGAACTTGTCCAGGCTGGCAGCCAGCCTGCAGAAAGCATCTAATACCCACCTCCTACCTCCACAGGCCCTACCAATCTGCTTTACTTCTGACTGTCTGTCTGTGACACTCTCTCTCTCTCTCTCTCTCTCTCTCTCTCTCTCTCTCTCTCTCTCTCTCTCTCTCTCTCTCTCTCTCTCCCTCTCTCTCTCTCTCCCTCTCCCTCTCCCTCTCCCTCTCCCCCCACTCTCTCTCTCTCTCTCTCTCTCACACACACTCCATATATTGCCCTCAGAATACAACCTTACATGTCCCTAACTACAAGCCTGCACGAACTCTAATAGCAAGACATCCTAATTTTAGCACTACTGCCACTTGAAGCCAGAAAATTCTTCATTGCCTGAGGCTGTCTTAGGAGCAGGGGCACTAGGACAGGATGTTTAGTAGCATCCCTGACCCCCACCTAAGAATCCACAAGCACTCCTCCCCACTCTTGTATGAATAAACCAAAAAATGTTTCCAACTTAAACCAATGTGTCCCCAAGACCACTGTCCTATAGGATTCACAAGGGGTTGAGCACTGCACTATGAAGCATCCAAGACTCACACTTCTAACCCAACTGTCCAGGCTCCTGGTTCGTGCCTGCAAAGTTACCTAGTCTTGTTTCCCACGACCCCCCAGTCTCAGGCCCTGATGCTTTTCTACACTCGGGCTGGCTACCCCCATCCCTGCCCCAGGAGCCTTTGTCTCCATCTACCCAAATCCTCTCAGCCCTTCAGGACCCAGCAGGGGTCCCACAAGAAGTTTTCATAAGACCAGGCCTGTGCTACCCACCTTCCCTGCAGTGTCCTTTTTGCCCTGTCCTCTGTGTCGCCATCTTGTACCCACCTGCAAGCAGATAATATCCAGGACTGGGACTCGTGGAATGGTGCCAAACTGACTCTTCAGAGTTAAAACTCAAGGGCACAGCACTAGCAGATCTCCATGGTACAAATACCCCCACATGGCTGATTTCTACTTACCAAAGTGCTGTCACTAAGCATGGAAATGAAACGAGGTGGCCCAGTGACGCTCATGAGCTCATGCACATGGTTCCAGGGTACCTCTGGCTGCCCTGCCCCCATCACATCGCTGTGCTAGTGCCCATGCCCTCTGCAGTGCTGGGAAGAGGCAGGGGCAGTGCTCCATGACACAGCTTGGCTTCATGGCCAGGGCCTCTGACCCCAGTGACCCTTGGGTAAGAAGCCCAGGCCCTGCCCCAGGAACCAAGGTGATCCTGACACACCATCCCCATCACCAGCCTGCAGGTCTGGCAAGTACCTGCTCCTCTCTTTGATTGCCCCTCCCTGCACAGACCAGGCTAACCAAAGTCTGCTGGAAGAATTTCACCTTGAGCTGCCCTAGACCCTA
This sequence comes from Galemys pyrenaicus, assembly GCA_019455555.1. Lineage (NCBI taxonomy): Eukaryota > Metazoa > Chordata > Mammalia > Eulipotyphla > Talpidae > Galemys > Galemys pyrenaicus. The sequence goes on from JAGFMF010011554.1 coordinate 1,962,982, forward strand.
CAGTGAAAAAAACTTGTGTTGACGCAGAAGGAAGCAAATTTATTGATCTTGCTTGGTGACTGCTAGCAAGATTCATAGCTGACCACGGACTACATTCATCTATGCCTGACTTTAATTACCACAGACACCTGAGATGTGTGTGTGTGCACATGTGTGCATGCACATGCATGCCTCCAGATCTCTGATCTTTTTACTTGCTATATCTAACATGTTTCAGAAAATAAGCACTGGCTCAGGGCCTCATGCTCCCAGGTTCCTCTGTGTGACCTCTGCGGGAGGCCCAGGGACTTACTGGGCAGTCCTAACTCCAGGTCATAGCTTTGCCCCTTCAGCCCTGGGCTCCTGGTGCCTTCCTACAACTGATATTCTGAGTTGTTTCCACTTCACCTGTCTCATATCTGTTGGCATCTGTCAGTAGTTCCCCATGGTAAACCGCCTTGTCCGAACACCTGGAGAGGGCTGTATCTCCCTGACTGCACCCCATTGACACAGCCTGTGTGGCTGGGACACAGGAGTCTTAAGGAAGTGATGAGAGAAGAGGTTTGGGGAGGAGGGGAGGTATGGGCCTTAAGGATCTTAAAGGGATTTGAATTTGATCTTGGAGAAAAAGGGGTGCCATTTCAGGGCACTGGACAAGGCAGTGAACCTAAGGGAAGTGGTCACTTTGGTAGCACAGTGAAGAACAAGTGGATGTATTGTCAAAGATTTAACATGCAAATGTGCACCCACATACGCTCTCACAGAGAAGCTCCCAAGAAACTATTCTTTAAAAAAAAAAAAAAAAACCTTCAGAAAGCAAAATGAACAAAAGTTAGAAATTCATCAAACAGATGAATGAATTAATAAAACATGGTTACAACAGAATGGAATATTATTCAGCCTTTAAAAAGTAAGAAAATTCTGCCACCTTAGGAAGGGGTGAACCTTAAAGACAGTGTACCATAAAAAAAATCAATCACAAAAGGCAAGATACAAACTAGAGATCTGAGGCACACAGCAGAGAAGAGGGGGGCAGAGGGGTCAAAACGGGAGGGATGAGCACAAGAGAAAACAGTAACAGTTCATGGGTGATGTGGTGGTGGGAGATTTATGGGACAACACCTGAGGGGAGAAATCAAATATTGTACAAAAGTGAACAACAATATAAGAAAATAAAAAATCTTGAGCAAAAAAGGGAAGAAAAACAATGCCAAAAATAAATGCCAGGTAGTGTATAATCCCACTCATGTGAGGAGCCGAGAGAAGTCAAATGCACTGGCACAGAAAATAGAATAGTGGTTGCCAGGGACTGGAGATGCGGGAGAAGGGGTGGGTAGCGACCATTAAACAGGCACAGATTTCAGTTCTGCAAGCTGAAAAGCATTTTAAAGATGGAAGGTGGTAATGGGTGCACAAATATAGGAGCGCACTTAGTGCCCCTGAACTGTATACAAAAAATAGTGAAAGTGCTAAACTTTAGTTTGTGGCTAGCTTACCATCATTTGTAAAGATTTAAGAAGTGGGAGGTCACAGAGCACAGTCCAGGGACATCACAGGGCCCACAGGCAGCACCCTTCATCACGACACTGGCAATGCCATCAGGATCTCCAGCAACAAAATGTCGCTGGGGCAGCCCATACAGGGGCAGCCCCCCAGAGCAGGCCTCTGAGTTCGTCCCTTAGGCTGCACTGTGTGTGTGTCCCTGCGTGAAAGCGGCCTGAAAGGGGCCAGAGTGTGAGCAGGAGAGTGGGGGATGACAGGGTAGCAGGCCATGAAGAGAGGGCAGAGCAGTCAGGCGCCTCCTCCAGCTCCCCGGGGCCTTGTCACACTACAGCAACTCCTGGCTCGGGGCCCTCAAGATGCTGCCTACCGCACTCCCTCATCGCCCTCCTCAGGCCGGGGCACTGTGCCTGGAACACGCTCATCCATCGCTCAGAGCAGCAGGGAGGCATTCTGGAGAACGAGGGTCTGAGGCTGAAATCGTGTTTGCAGCTGAAAGCCCTCCCAGCCTGTTTCTTAGACCAACTGCTGCGTGAGGTAGGACCTTGAAGACTGAACAGCATCATGAAGGTGCAGACACAGGGTCACTGCAGATCTGTGTTCTAGTCCCTTCTTTTTGGAGAAGCAAGGCAAGAACACATCACTCTGCTTATGACCCACAAGCAAAGCTCAACCACAGGGCCCTCAGGAAGCCTCCAGGCCTGCAGGGGTGATGCAGAGTCTTCAGACAGGACCTCTGGTTAATAACGACTTGTCACCCTCCTGAGGTGGACTAGGTACAGGAACTCACCTTGCCACAGGGCCCATAGGGGCTCCCTGGAGGTTACAACAGCCCCTTCTAGCTCAGACCTCCTATGAAAGTAGAGAAGTTATTTGTTATATTGAACCCTAAACCTGTACTGTGTCCCCCTTCATCCAAGGCTTGACCCTAAAGCCACTCAGAATAGGCGAAACCCCTTGACTTAAACCAGCCGTTCCATGGACCACCCTCAGGCCCATCAGATGCTCCCTCCTCCTGAGACCCTGGGATCCTTCCTCTCCACACACAGGCCAGCTTGGCTCCACCCCACCAGAGAGACTAGTGCCTTCTGAGCAGGCCTTGCCATGGGGGCCAGGCCCTTCCCACTGCCCACCCACCAAGCTGTGGCTGGCTCAGTTTTCAGCTCAGTTCTCACAGAGCTGATGCTGATCTTGGAGGCCCTCCTGCATTTCTCTGGTTCTCCTGTTATGGATTTTGTTCCTGACTTCTGTCTAATCACACTTCTTGTCAGCAGTGTGGCATCCAAGAATTTATCTTCCTCCTCGCCACCAAAAAAACATGGGCCGTTCTCCTCCAAAGCACTTCTCTTCCTGCCTGCTTATTTCAGAAGCTGGCACCTCACCCACTATTTCTCTAGCTTGCTAAGTGGAAAACACAGTGCCCCGTGCAACCCAACAACTCTACTTGCCGGCCGTCCACCCCACGGAAGCACACAGGCCTTTGCAAAGACATAGATTCACGGGCGTGTCACAGTGCTGCAAGTAACTGGAAACCATCTGAGCGAGGAAGTAGGTAAATAAAGTCCATGGTTCCCCCTGGGGAAAGCTGAGCGACAGATAAAGAAAATGAGCTAGAACCATGTGGACCAACACGGGGCTGAAAACTACAAAGCACTCAAAAAAGCTTTGAAACTATACAGAGGCATGATCCCGCTCCTGCTTTTACTAAGAATGGAACTTCCATAGGATCCAGCAATCCCACTCCTAGGAATATACCCCAAAGACACAAATACACTGATTCAAAAGAACACCTGCACCCCTA
>JAGFMF010011554.1:1966311-1985570 GCA_019455555.1 Galemys pyrenaicus
AAGAACAATAATAATAATAATAATAACAATAAAGACACAAAAACCAAAAATGAAAAGACAAGGACAAATTGGGGACACTTGGTGGGGAGGGGAGAGGGGGAGGGTTAAGGGAAGATGGGAGCATGGGGGACTGAGGTGATGGTGCACTGGTGATATGGTGATGGGGAATACATGGGGACTACAATTGATATCAAATATATGTAAATTTAAAAAATGTTAATAAAAATAAATAGATAAAAAATAAATACATAAATTGGAAGAATGTAAATATATTAAAAGCAAAAAAAAATTGCAAAAAAAAAAAAAAAAGAAAAGCACCACGTATGCAAATGTGAATGTCTGTACAAATGTGTGCTGTGCCTGGGAGAGTCCCTCACCTTGACCTCCGAAAAGAAAGGCAGGAAGGAGAGGGAGGGAGGAGATGGGGCCCAAAGGGCACTGACACTTTTCACCTTATATTGTTTGCATTTCTTCAACAAGAACATACTCATTTCATGTATTACTAATACAACAAAAAATAATGTCAAAGAGAAAAATCACAAAGAAAAGGAGGGAGAATGACCTACCCCTAGAGATTCCCACCATCATTACACCATTCACCCATCTGCCACCTGGCCAGGTGCATAGCAGCCCAATTCCTGACCCCAGCCAGGCCTAATTTCCTACAGCTCCCAGAACACCACTGCTGTCTCTCACCTCTGGGACCCCACACCTGCTCTCCTTCTGATACCCTGCCCTCTGCTCAGCCTGCTTCACCCCATCAGACTTAAGTCAACTCTCAAGAGTCTTCTCAGACCCTGCCGCAGTTCCCACGGCCCCCCTAGCCTGGTCTCCTACAGGACACTTATCAGGGCCTATGACAGCTGCTGTAGGGGTCAAGGGGGCAAAGCTACACCTGCCTCCCTCACCTCCCGTTCAGACTTCAAACAGCACCTGGACCTCAGCAGGTATCTGTGCAGTAGAACTGTTACAGGGGAAACCCAATGTGAACTAGGTTGCCTGACTGTGGGTCCTCACCCACACACTTGAAAGAGACTTATAATAAGACTCAACTGCAGGCACACACAAAAAGGTTAGTAAAGGGTTTATTTACAAAAGGAGTGAAGAAATGAATAACTCGGAGGAAGAGAAATAAATTGGTAAATGCGTCTTCCCAGTTCTGCTGAGCTGGGACCCCAATATCATGCTGAAAGCCTACAAAAAACCACGCACCCCCAAGGCCCACATGTCTGGTTATATACCAAACCTGGCTGCTTAACTCCACCCTCAGTTCCCAGCAATCCTCCTTTTGGTGGTGATGAAATTATGGGATTTATAGTCCTTTGTGTCTTGGATCTCTTTGTTGGGGGGCAGGGAGGTGTCCATAAAACCTATTTGTGGAGTTTGCTCAGGACATCCCTTCCCCCCAACAGAATACACACCAGACATGTGGGCCTTGGGGGTGCTTGGTTTTCTGCAGGCTTTCAGCATGCTATTGGAGTCCCAGCTCAGCAGAACAGGGAGGATGCATTTACCAATTTATATCTCTCTCTTTCTCCCTGAGTTATTCATTTCTTCACTCCCCCTTCTTTTGTAAATAATCCCTTTACTAACCTTTTTGTGTGTGCCTGTATGTGTGTGTGTATGCAGGGCCGTTGCTCAGGAGGTGACAGTGGATGCCAGGACAGAAATCTACCATTCCACGACTTCTTTCAAGGCCTGCATGAAAGACGTTCTCATGGGGGCAACCCTCCCTTTGTCCTCCTCCGGGAATGGTGAGTTGCAGCCTGGGATCAGCTGGGCCAGCTGAGGGTCGCACTCCAAGGTCAGCAAACTGGCTTGACTGATTAACAGACAAATAAACCTACCTCAGTCTTTTTTTCAAAGTGGAACTGGAGTTGCCAACCATTCTGCCCTAGGTCTCCCCTGCATACATGAGGTCACTCTCGGGGGAATTCTGGCAAGTGCTGGAGACACCTGGTCCCTCTGAGTGGTGGGCATCCTGCTTCTTCCTGCCTGAGGACACAGAGGCCCTGACACCCTCAGCTTCCGCCTTTTACCCTTTGGCCATGGGGAGAGTCTGGAACAGTCCTTGCTGTCCCTCCCCTCAGCCAGCACAGCCTCTGCAGCCTGTCTTGATTTTCTGACTGCCATTATCTTAACCATCATCTCTCTAAGCCTCATTAGAAGCTTCTACAAACCTACTCTGGATGTGTACAGGAAATGAGCAAACACTTAAGCAAACAAGCAGACAAGGCAACCAAAAACAATTCAACTAAAAATCAAAAGACCATGTACTGGGCTAACATGGAGACTTCTGCAGGGGGACGGGGGGGTGGGGAGGGGGCAGCAGGTGGCAAGGATAGCAGATAAGCACTCATGTCCAGTGACTTAAAGGATGACTTCCAGAAAGTAAAAAAATAAAAACAACTGAAGGAACAGAGACCCAGAGAGAAGACATGATATACCCACAGAGGAAATGGCCAGGTGGAGCACAACTCCCATCTTCCACTTCGAAGTGGCCTAGTCACCCATCCCAGGCCTCCAGTGTACACACAGGGTGAGCAGCTGCCTCTAACATCAAAATCATCAGGCTCCTTACAATGGAGAATTGACCACATGATGTACAAGCAACTTCGTCCTTGGGACATTCCCACTGTACAGAGTCCCCACGGAAGCAGGCCTGGATGGCACATCACACACCTCACATCAGATGAGGGGAAATCCTCCCATGGACTTAATGACCCAAACACCCAGATGCCTGTGACCAGGCAGCCTGAGTTTGCACCACAAGGGCCCAAGCCCCCTTCCCATGATATCTTCCATCACATCCCAGCTCCTGGTGGAAGGTGCTATCCCTTTGTCTTCCTCCCTCCCGAATGTGCCATGATCTTTCACACTCAGGTAGGTATCTCCTACCTAGAATTTCTTTCTCCCCTCCTCTACCTGGCAAAGGCTTCATGCTCCCAGCTCCAATTCAAAATCCAATCCCCACCAATCCCCTGCAGAGTGGGGCTTGAGACATTAGGGCATCTGATGCAAGGAGTTCAGCAGGGCAGCATTCTGGGTGCTGTCCTGGGTACTGAGGAGGAGTGAGGAAAAGGAGAAAAGCTCTAGGGCCACAGGATTCATTCTCAAACCCATTATTTCATTTCATCTCATTTCAACCTCCCCAAGAAGCCTCTGAGGTTGGATTTTTATTATCCCCACTACCGAAATGAGAAAACCAAGCGTGAGCAAGAGTTGTCAACATGCCCAGAGATAAGTTAGAAAAAGGCTGAGCCAGGACTGGAATCGAAATCCTCCAACGAGTCCAGGTCCACCCACGAAACCTTGGTGGCCAGTCTGTCATCACAATGTGATATAAACATTTATTTTGTGTTGCTTCTTCTGATGAAACTGAGGGCAACATGGACCTGTCTAAACTCTCACCAGACCCCCACCTCAGACGTGCAGGCACACCCAACATACTTTGCTGAGGAGGAAGCTGTCAACAGAAACACAGCAAAATGGACACAGTGGTGGGAGTGGAGAAGGGGGAGGCTTTGCTTTGTACATCTCTGGACTCCATAGAAATCACATATATGACTAATATAATTAGAAATCTCAAGCAAAGAAAGAAATGCTTCCTAGAAGAATAAATGGGTAATGACATGCCCCCAAGATATATTCATTCACTCACTCACCAGATATTGATGGAGCACCTACCATGTTCCAGAAGCATTCTCCATAGTGGTATGCAGCATCATTCAACCAAGCGGATAAAATACCTGCCTGGGTGGAATCATATTCTAGCTGGGGGAAGATAAACATCTAAAAATAAGTACGTGGAAATAAATTCATGAGGCAGTGAAGGAGAAAGCAGTGGCAAGAGAAGTTCCATTACAAATGAGTTGTTGAGGGAAGGCATCATGGAGCAGGTAGAACTGAAGCAAAACCCTGAGGTGACGAATCAGTCTGCAAATGTCTGCAGAAGAGTATCCCATTCCACACAGAGGGAACAGCCAGTGCAAAGGTCCTGAGGCTGGATTATTCCCAGCACATTCTCAGAGTAGCAAGGTGTTATAGGAGAAAGGACAGGATGGGGAGGAGAGGAGGAACAGTGAGTAGGGCATGGAGACCCATTGCAAAGACAGTAACTGTTACTCAGGTGCAGAGTGGAAAGCTCCGATGATCACTGGGGACTTCAGATTTACATCTGAGCTTTCTGCAGGACACTTTACCAGGAAATAGTTTAGGGTGCTCCCAGAACTTTCCTGCTTCCTGAGGTATCTAAGGGGAAAGATATTACTAAAGCAGTTTCAGACATGCTCTCTGGACACAAGCCAAGAAAGACCCCCAGTGCTCCTGTCCACAGACCCCTGACACAGTTCCCACCTACCAAGTCAGCGCTGGGCAGCAGGTAGGAGACACCCTCTTCCCCAGACCTCCAAAAGATCTTCATCAGTGCTGGTGGCATCAGTTTTGCAAGAAGCAAAGGGAAACTTTTGAAGCATAAGGTTCTCACCTTGCTACTGGGTGCTGAAAGGAAGCTTGTCAGGGAGGGAGGAAGTAGAAGGGAGAGAGGCACATGATACCTGTCTTACAGATCAGGAAACCATGGTTCTGAAGGATATACAGCTTGCCCAGGACATAGTTAAGCAGTGGAGCAGGGACTTCAACTTAGTTCTTTCTGACATTCGTCTGTGCTCATAAACACCAAGTGCTGCTTCCCAAGGAGGTGCTGGACACTGCTTGGCAAGGGATAAGGAGTTATCTCTGGCCAACAAGCAGACGGTCAGGGCTTTCTTCCCAGCTGGAAATGGCTTCAGCCTGAGCACCGGCCACAGCTGCCAATGGGCTTCCCTGGCTCCCCTCAGCCTTCTCCTGCCTCCCACACCTCCCATTCTGCTCCCTCGCTCCTGGCCAGATGCACTGATACTCCAGAGCCTTAAGAAGCTGTGTGGCAGGATGCTGTGCATGGGCTCCAGGCATGCGGCATTGCTTCGGGGACCCGTGGCACCAGCCAGTGCTGAAATGGCTGGGACCACGGCAAATGAGCTAGGATTTTCTCTCCAAAACAAGAGAATTTCTATACCTGGTGATGCTCTACATGTTGATTGGGGTGATGGTCATGTTGGTGTGTAGGGTGCCGTGGCCGGTCAAGCAGTATATCTCTATACCAACCACGCCTCTATATACTTAATTTCAAGAAGCAAAGGAATTCATCTGACACTGCTAGGTCACATTAAGAGCCATGCTCGGCCTGAGAGGAGGCTAGGGGATGGTTCGATGGAGACCAATGAAGAGGACAAAATATTTTTTATTAGATTTATTTAATTATATTTGGCATCATTTGTATTCCCAGGGAGTTCCCACCACCATTTCACCCGTTCACCATCACCTTAGTCCCTTGTGCTCCTTCTGCCCTTCTCCCTGTCTTTGCCCTCTCCTCCCTCCCCCCCCTCCACAGTCCCTTTGGTTTATCTTGACCTTTTGGTCTTGTTAAGTTTTTGTTGTTGTTGTTTGTTTTTGGTTGTAATTGCCCATTTCCTTGAGCTTATTTTTGTTGTTGTTATAGTTGTTGCTCTTTCACATTCCTCTCAAAAGTGAAGCCATCCAATATTTTTCTCTTGCCTTCTGACTTGTTTCACTAAGTATAATTCCTTCTAGCTCCATCCATGTTTCTATAAATGGCCCTAGTTTATCATTTTTTATTGCTGAATAGTATTCCATTGTGTATATGTACCAGTCATCTACTTTTGGGTGTTTGGATTGTTTCCAGGTCTTACCTATTACAAATAGTGCTGCAATAAACATAGGGGTACAGGTGCTCTTTTGGATCGGTGTTTTTGTGTCCTTTGGGTAGATTCCTAGGAGCAGGATTGCCAGATCATATGGTGGTTCCATTTCTAGTAGACTGAGGAACTACCGTATGGCCTTCCATAGTGGTTGGATTAACTTGCATTCCCACCAGCAGTGTACTAAAGTTCCAGCATTTGTTGTTGTTGGTTTTTTTTGATGTGTGCCATTCTTAACTGTGTGAGGTGATACCTCATTGTGGTCTTAATTTGCATTTCCCTGATGATGAGAGATGCTGAGCATTTTCTCACGTGCCTGTTGGCCATGTGTATGTCCTCTTTGGAGAAGTGTCTTTTAAGCTCTTCTGCCCATTTTTTGATTGGGTTTTTTACTTTGTTTTTCTTGAGGAGAGGACAAAATATTTTATGTCCCTAAGAGAGCAGGAGGCATGCCATTTGAGCCAGTGGTCCTCCCAGATTCTTGGTGTCATATCTCACTGGACCCCTGTCTGGAATTCTGGTATTTCTCAACAAAACCTGTTCCCTTATGTGCTCAGGCTGAGGAGATCTGGGAAAGCAGGGTGGACAGGAGGAAGATGTCCACAGGGCTAAATCTGTTCTCCAAGAGCACTTCAATAGGAAGAGGAAGTTAGTAGACCTGGTCAAGTTCGTGCTGCCACACAAAAGGCTGTGGAGGGGTGGGGCCGGGGGCAGCCTTGCCTACGTCAAGCATCTCCTCACATCCCCAGACACTGTGGAGTCTGACACAGGGGTGAGAGAACTTCAGAGTTAATGAACTTTAATCTTCTAGCAAATGCTACAATTAACGTGCCCTAAGTACAGTTGCTTTGTAATTAGATCTAAGAACAAAACCCAAAACACTCGTCCCAGTAAAGTTATTGTCGAACTTCTTGGTAGGTTTCCTAGCAATTAAACTCACTTACTCATTTCATCTGGAATAAGTATTTATTACTTCAATTTAAAATAATGCCATAATGATATGATGTGTGTTATTAATGAGATTGCTCACCGCTGCAGCTCAGTCATCTGACCTGCTTTGTCAGGGGCCAGAAAGGCAAGGCTATGAGCACCGAGCATTGATTAAAATAGCATTTGTCCTAATAATTCTCCTTCTGGGGAGTTTCACTTCAGGAAGACTCAGGGGTGAGGTCCAACAGCTGACAGCGATCTGCCATATGAACCAGTCAGGCTGTCCAAACGGGAGGGGACAATGGCTCATAGCACCTCTGATCGCACAGTGAGATGCAGGGCAGTCCTGAGCTGTCAGCCCCATGCCGGGGGCCGGGAGGCACTGCAGCGTTCCCTGCAGAGGGAGAGTTGACCTCTAATCTCTCTGTTTCCCTGTGTACCGAGAAAACAACCAAGATGGGTCCTGAGCCACAGAGCAAGTCACAGCACAGATGCATCCATTTGGAGGCCAGGAGAGAATGGGCCACAGGGGCCAACGCTGGGCACAGTTCCTGACAAGTCGGTCTTACTGAGCATTCGGCAAGTGCCAGCAGTGGCTAGACCTTGGTATGCATGAACTCACTCGACCTCCACATCAAGCAGAGGTGATTATTTCATGCCCATTTACAAATGAGTCTGTTGCCCAATGTCTCCCAATTGTAGAGGCAGAGACAGGATTCAACCCAAGCAGACGGCTCCTGAGTCCATGTCCCTAACCATGGTGCTCACAGGTAATCTCAGGCCAGAGTGGAGGGGCAAAGAGTCAGGCCCCTTGTGCCAAGACTCCACCCCCAGGCCCTGTGCCACACCCAACCCGTGAGGTCAACAGGCCGGCCAGCACCACTCCTGGCCCCTCACACTGTTGTGGTCACACAGACCCTTTGCCATGTGCCAGGCAAAGGGTCTTGTATCTCAGAAACTGCCATCCCCCTTCCTTCGACAAGGAAGCCACAGCTCAGAAAAGATGCTGTGGGCAATAAGTAGGAGGGAGGAGTGGCAGTCATGCTTTCTTTTTTATTTACTTATTTTTTGTGCTTGATATAAAATTCAAGAGAATACAAAAAATATGCAGAGAAAAATAGATCTCCCATCCCCGTTCCAAGTTATTGTATTTTCCTCCCTAAAATAGCACTTCCTTATGGTGAGAGTATGTCCCTAAATGTATACATATAAGCTTGCTTTTATATAAAGCAAATTCCAGGCCACTGTCCGCCCTTTGCTATTGTGCTGGTCGCACCATGGGTTGGAATTATTGCCTCTTAGTACAGAGAGAACCACAGTTTTCCATTAAGTGTATATATCATAATACATTTAACCAATTTGCTGAAGGTGGACATTTAAGTTGTTGGTAGTTTCTGCCTTTACCAACAATGCTAGACTCAGTCCTCATGCATTAAGGAGAAAGTCTCACTGGGTGTATGCTCCCCACAGCTTTGTCATGAGGACAGACATACTGTCGGCAGGGCTATGAGGGCTGGGTTTTGGGAATCAGACCTGGACAGCTCACCTCCCCACTCTCCAGCCATATGACCTATGGGAAGTCCCCTGCTTCTCTAGGCCTCCGTTTCCTTGTGTGCAAAACAAGGATAACACAAACCCACCTCAAGGGGTGGCTGCAAGCATGCTGCAAGTTGACACAGCTAAAGCTCTTGCACAGCACTCAGCACAGAGGGAGGGAGGCAGAAAAGTGAGCTGCCATTCACTGACACCTGGGTCATCTGGGAAGTTGGGGACCTGCCTCTGATTTGGACTCGAGTTTGTCCTCACTCGTCATAGTTCCTCTCTGTGTATTAGTTTCATATGCAACCAATGAGTCTGGACACCTGTGGCTAAAAGATCAGCACCTTCTGATGAAGACCATATAGTCCTGTCTGCCATCAGCACCCTGGACCGGGCAAGGGAAACAGAGGTAGCAAAGCATGACTCCTGGGGGTTCTGAGCTCATCCCTGAGGCCTTAAGGTCTGTTCAGCCCAAATTGTGCCAGTCTCACCCCTGACCACAGCCCACAGTCTAGCCATATGAGTCTTTCCTCGTCTTCATTGCCACCAGACCAGCATACTTTTCCCTCTCCTGGGACATTCTTCCCATCCTTCTCCCATCCCCTTTGCTTGTCTAACTTTTACTGATCTTTTAAGTCAGTAACTTTAAATCTTTTAACTTTTCCACTTATAAGTCACCTCCTCCAGGAAGCTTTCCTGAGGTACTAACCCCAGGCTATGCATCATCACCAGGTACAAGATCAGCCCCAAGGCTACCCCAAAGGAGAGCAGTGTCAGGAGCATGTTGGGCCACAGCCTCAAGGAGAGACAGTCTGGCATCAGAAGCCAGGCAGCCAGCACCCAGCTGCGGACACACAGCCAGAAAAGCAACATCTGCTGTCAGTGCAGAGTGAGGTTTCAGCAAAATGCCTTTCTGTCATTTGGCAGGGAAGAACTTTTTTTTGGTCTTCATTTAAAAGACTCCAGAGCTCATCTAGTTCAACTTTCTACAAGATAAAGAGATACCTGATTCTGCAATGTGTGTCCTGCTGGCCCGGCCTGACTCTTCCCAGGTTGGGTGCTCATTTCAAGGCCACCTATTCTGCCATCTCTAATTATTAAAATGGATTTCCTCTTTAAACATGAAAAGGAAATTCACAACAGAACAAGTACAAAGGAAAACCTGTTCAACATCCCCAGTAAGTGAAGAAAGGCAAATTAAAACAATGAGATACTGCTTTTTCACCTAACAAATTGGCAATGATTTTCTAAAAGGTTAGTATTCAAGGTAGACAAAGCTTTGAGGAAATGGGCCCACACCTGGCTTTTGAGGTCTGTTTAGCAAAATGTGTCAAAAGTCTTAAAATCTATATAGCCTTTGATTTCCTACTGCCATTTCCAGAGCTTTCCCTTCAGGTAATAACCACGTAAGGATAGCCGTACTTGTGACACTTACAATTAGACCTAAGAAGTAGCCAACTCTTTAACGACTGGCTAGGTCAGTGTTGCCACATCCTGGGCCTTTCCTAGGCTTTTTATACGAACTTACTCAATCCTCACAATACTAGTGTATGAGGTAGGCCTGTTATGAAAATTAACAATGGAGCCATGAAGAGGACAAACGACCTCAGGTGGTGTGAAGTAGGGAATAGGTACTAGGTAGTACTAGGTAGTATGGCAAAAATATGCCATTTTTGTTTAAAATATTCCCATCTTTCAGGATCTACATGACATTTTTATAATTAGGAAAAAATTGATGAAAAAAAACCTATGCCTTATTCAGCAAACTTATTTTCCATAGCCTTTTCCCAGTTTTGAACTCATTAATTTGTTAAATTTTCATTGAGCTCTTTCAATAAGCCAGGCTCAGTGATGGCCACTCTAGATGAGGTGGAAAGACAGCTGAACAGGTCCAGGAGACACAGAACTTCTGTGCCAAGGAGAGACACCGAGGCTGCCATTCATTGCTACTATATGTTGGGCATTCTTCTAACTCATGTTGATGTTTTGTATTTTACTTTTAGTCCTTTACATAATTCCGTTTATAATCCAGACAGCATATGGCATTCATCCCCAAGGTTACCCAATCAGTAAGCAATGTGACTGAGATTCATCTTTAGAAGGGATTCCTCAGTCTGAGCATCTAACTTCTCCATTACAGTCTAACTCATTATAGTCCATTCTTTTCTGCCTCAGGACTTTTGCATTTGACATTCTGCCCAGAACACTCACATTTCCACTAGACCTTTGCATAGTGGCTTCCTCATCATGCAGCTCAAGAGGATTCACAGAGCTCTTGATTCACTGTGACTTTCCTCTTACCTCCACAGTCATTCTCCATCTCTTATGATCACATCACTTGCTTTGTTTTCTTTATGGCAGCTATTACTCTCTGACATTATTTCATTCACTGGACTACACGCTCCATGGAAAAGAAGACCCTGTCCCCTTTTGCATGGTGCCAGTCTCTAGCATGGTCCCTGCCCATTATAGATGCTGCTACAGAAGTTGGGGGAGCGAAGAATGACTAAATTAAGGCTGATGACACATTGCCAAAAGCAATGCTCTCTAAAGTGAGATATGTATGAAAGAGGTTATGAAAGATGAGATGATACTCTGTGGGTCAGGAAGAAAACAAATATATAAAATACATAGTTAGATAAATAGACATGTATATCTCCCTTTCTATCTTTTGTGAATGACAGAGATCAATATGATTTACAAAAATACACAGTTAGTATACTCGAATGTTTAATTGCTAGGGCATGTCACCAAAAAGTTTTGGGAAATCACTAGTTCAAAAGGAGAGAGACCAGGAAAAGGCTGTTGCAATGTGGTATTATAAGTAGGGAAGGACTTCTTTAGTGATACAAGGAAAAGAGTTAATCATATAAAAGATGAACACTTTTGACAATGATATAATTTAAAATGTCTATACATTAAGATAAGCAACTAACCAAAAGAAGGCATTTGCTACTCTTAGAAAAGAAAAAGTTCAAGTACAAAAGTGGACTGAAAATTAAAAGCTGTAAATAGGCACTTCATAAGAGATAAAAAAAATAGCCCATAAATATATGAAAACATGCTCAACGTCCTCTGTTACCAGGAAAATGTAAATTAAAAAGAACCATTTAGGATTTTCAGAGGAAAATCCTAAAAATTAAAAACAATGTCAGGTGTTACTGAGGTTGGGGAGCGTCAAGAACTCACACACTACAGATGGCAGTGTAAATAAGGCAGCAATGCTTTGGAAACAATTTAGAGTGATTAATAAAGTGAAACATGCAGGTATCTAACAGTCCAGCAATTCTGCTCCTCAGGGTAGACCTCAAACAACTTGCATATGAACAGCAAAAGACAAACGCAAAAATGTTCCAATAAGCATTATTTCCAAGGGAACCCAAATGCTGATAACATTAAAAGGATAATAAATCAGGTGTTACCATTCAGCAGTAAAAAATGATTGAATATACCCCCCCCCGCATCAAATCAGTGAATCTCAAAACCTAATGTTGAGTGAAAAAAGCAATCACAAAAATATACTGAAGTGTCATTCCACATACTTAAGGTGCACAAACAGGCCACATTTGAATGATAAACTTTAAAGCAAAGCATGGAATGGTGAGCACATAATCAGAAGAATTATGTGTCGGAGAGGATGTGACAGGAGTAAGACAAAGAAAAGGTCCTTTACATTTTTGTCTGGATTCATGGTTCATCTTACAATCGTTCTTTTAACTTGGCATATACATTGTAAACAAACACATAATTTTTATTTTTAAACCAATACAAAAAGAAGCACAAATAGACCATAGCCACATGTTCAGAGCCTCAAGCTTTTGTTTCTGTAAGATTCCATCTCCCAGTCCTTCCCAGATCAGCAAGGTGGCCCAGAGATACATGGAGGAAAGAATCCTGGGGTCCTGACTTCCATCTCAGTCCTGTGCAACTTTAGCCATATTACTCTACAGACTGGCTTCTTTGTCTAAAACAAGTGCCTAGCAAAATAATTGCACATGGTATGGACTCAGTGAATATTTGTTGAATGGATGAGTCAATGATTTCCCAGATCCCATCACAACTACACCCCTCATCCAAATGCTGCAGCTTCTATCACCCACCCCATCTCCAACACACACATGTATCCCAGAATTTGAAGTGGTAAGTCAGAAAGTTCTCTGTTCTGTTTAATCCAAACTTTTGGTATTTTAATGTTACAGATTTCCTCTCCCGCACGTCAGCTTCTTTTATTTTTCTTTTCGCTGTCACAACAAGCACACAAGTATTTTCAATGGAACTTTACCAAATGGCACATCTTGAATTTTGTAAACCATATACAAACTTCTCTTTTGCTTCTCTTCCAAGTTTTGTCTCAGGGCTGATGTTTTTGCTTCTCTGACCTTTGTATGACCCCAGACACAAATACCCAGTCCACAGATTCCACCCAAAACAGGACAGTCCTAGGGCTAAAGGGAGACTGGGGGGCAGGCAAGAAGATTCAAGGTGACATTCACTACAGGGACTAAGCACACCATCCAGGGTGTGCATATCAAGTCCACTCCAAACCATACCCTCTCTTCCTTCTTGGCATCAACTCTGCCTGACTAGGCACAAGAGAAGGATGCATCTAAGTCTAGGATGCTCCAGACTACAGGAAAAGGATGAGGCCTTGGCTAAGTAAGTGGGTCTCATGTCTCTCATCTGTAAAATACAGCAATAATTCCACCTCAGAGAGGTGTCAAATGACTTAAATGAAATAGTATATATAGTAGTGATATGTCAAGATAATCATGCCAAAAAAAAGCCATTTTATCCCCAAACCACTTTTGTTTGACTTTGGAAGGAATGAAATAGTC
The DNA here is from genome assembly GCA_019455555.1 of Galemys pyrenaicus. Taxonomy (NCBI): domain Eukaryota; kingdom Metazoa; phylum Chordata; class Mammalia; order Eulipotyphla; family Talpidae; genus Galemys; species Galemys pyrenaicus. The sequence continues at coordinate 1,979,375 of JAGFMF010011554.1, forward strand.
TTTACACTCAATTTGCTCTTTAATTGGGCTCATCTGCAGCTAGTGCTGCAGTGGTGGGGTGAAAGAGGGGCCCCAAGGAGTTCTGTAGGCACCATTTGTCTTAAACATACCAGAGATGTAAATCCAACCACAGCCCTCTGAAAAGCCAAAGTCAGTCATGCCAAGGGAGTGCCCACACTTCAAACATTTGGGACTGGATGTGCTGCATCAAATCACATAAGGACTTCCACTATCTTGGCTCACTTAACACAAGACATGCTGGCAAATGAGCCAGAGGTTGGGGATGACCAGAACAAGCAGCAGAAATCAGGATGGTTAAACTTTTACAGAGAATGCCTCTGGGTATAAATGTGGCTTCAAAGGTTGTCAAATCAGAGGGCCAATGTCCAGGGCAGACAGAGGCTGAAGGTCAGTACAGAATCCAAAGAAAAGCCTCCAGAAAGCCTCAAGTCAAGTGGCTCAGCACCCTGGACAGCAACTTTCCAATATACAGCTGATCTGCCTGATGGATTCACCCCACTTTCGAGATCAGAATCAGCAAACATGGTAGTGGATGACCATTCCCTCCCTCATTCCACGGAAGCCTCATGGAGAAATCATGGCATTTTCTATTGCTTCACCTACATAGACCCTCAGAATCTTTCCCAACCCAGTAATCAAGTTGCTTAACCAGTTGCCTGCTGTGGTCCACCAGAGGGCAGAGGGAAGCTATATGTTACCCCGCATCTTTATGGAAATACTGGTTAGTGCCAGTCTGGCTGAAAGTAGACATCAACCCTACAAAAAATAGAAAATAAGTCCATGTCAGAAAAGAGGAACACACCTTTTGCTTTGACTGAAAGTTCTGGGTGGAAGAGGAAAGGGGTAGGACAACATGTCTGTAGAAACATCTGTTTCCCAGCCCACTTCCCCTACCTCAGAGGTCTTATCTTTCTCTCTATTTGTCCTTTGTCTTGAGTGAAAATTGTTTGAAAGCTCTGTGCCCTCATAAACAAGCTGATTCATCCACACAATAATTTCTTAGGTCCTACTCTGTACCAGGTAATGGGCTAAGCAGTAAGGACACAGCAGTGAGTACCACACTGCCCACATTCATGGAGCTTAAGCCCTGTGTGGGAGTACAGTGTTCACAAGATCGTGTGTCAGGACAAGCTGAGAGCAGACTGAGAGAAGGATATATGTGCTTATCAGAGCATATCACTAAGGACCTATCTCCATGAGAAAAGGAGGAGGCTGTGGGTTGGGGGAATGAAGAGGATCAGAGCATCTTTCCTTGAATGCTTGATTCTTAAGCTGAGTAGGGGTTGGGTGCAATAAGAAGAAAACAGAGTATGAGTGAGAGTCATTAGCTGTCATTCACTCTGCAAGAATTACAGGAGTCCAGACAGGATAGACAGGTTGGAGAGCTGGTACCTACCAGCTGGGACAATGGTTCCCAGTAAAGCCACCTCCCAGCCTTAGGGAGAAAGAAGGCTTAGAGAACTGCCATAGACCAGAGCAGAAGGGAGAGATAGGGTAGGAAGGGTCACAGACCCTGAATCATTGCATCCTGTAGCCCTAGCAATGTCACACCTCCCCACATACTGACCTCACAACAGACTGGACATCAGGGCTGAGCCACCAGCACAAAGCATACCCAGGAGACAGCCATGCCCTTTAGACTCCCTGTGGGATTTCCAGGACCAGGGACAGAGCAGGAGTGGGAGGGAGATGGCAGCTCCTGCACAGAGTCTAGTTTATGTGCCTGAGAGTCTCAAGCCCTCCTTGCCCCCATCAGCACCTCATCTTTATTTCAGCACAGTAACTGTTTGCTCTTTCAATTCCTCCTGGAAGACTCCAAACAGCATATTTGCTCAAGAGCTGAAGACAACATTCCAGTCTTAGGGAAGCAGAGTATTTAGGCAAATGCAAACATATGCTGGTTTCTCTTCTTAGTTACATTCTTGGCAAAGGAAATATTTCACCAAGAGACAAATCAGGATTTTTGAGGGCCCACCCTATTCCATCCTGGCCCCAGGTCTGAGGCTGCCAACCAGCTCCACCCTGGAAGGACTCATGATGAGGGTCTCCACGGCTATAAAAGGGTCACACAAGGATCCCCATGAAAAAACCACTCCATATCTTAACTGGCAGCCACAGAAATCTACATGTGCCAAAGCCACATAGAAGTGAATACACACACCCAGCTGCATGTCAATCCTGAATAAAAGCAAGGCTGTGGACCGTCTCGTGAAATTCTGCGGGTAACATTGTACGACAGTTAGGCGAGATGACGCCATTGGGGAACCTGTGTTAAGGGCACATGAGATCTCTCTGTATTATTTCTCATAATTGCATGTGAATCTCATGATTTCAAAATAAAGTTATTTTTAAAAAAAACATACAATCTACAAACCATTTTATCTCCACTCTAAGACTGTTTTTACAGAGCAGCCGTAAGAAAACCCAAAGTCATTTCCTAAAGCCATTTTCTGGTTTCCTAACTAGCAAATTATCGAATTTTTTTCATATGGGAGGTCTTCAAAAAAGACATGTCCAGCTACGGTGGCCCAGTGACCCAGGCCCCAGCCTGACCTGATGACACTCAGGGTGTGCCTCCCATGACTTGTGCTGAGACTGAAACCCTAAATCTGAGGGCAGACCAGGGCGGGAGGACACAAGAAGCCAGGAAGCCGAGTATCCCATCCAGTGTGAGGAGCAATCAATATTTGGAGAGGAGGTTTCCGGGAGGACCCATGCCAGCCGGCCTCCACTGCATGCCTGCATGCAGCCCCTCGGATCCCTGCCAGCAGTTTATTAATATTTTATTGAAAACTCTTAAGATGATTCAAATTTCAGCTGTCATGATAAGGAGTTGTTGCTAGGCAACTTTAGTGCCTGTCTACAGATCTGTTTTGCAGCTCTTCCCCTCCTCACAAAGCTCAAGGTTGGGCCCTCCACCCTGAGGCCCACTCAGCTCAGATCACCAGCCACTGTCTTCACCTGGCCCGCTCTGCAGCACTCCACTGCCAGCACCAGGGCCTCCCAGCCCGGCCAGGCCTCCACCAGAGCCTCCGCACCTCCCTGCCCCTGTGCCAACTCACCATACTCGCTGTCGTAGAACATGACGAACTTCTGCCAGCGCAGCTCTGTCACCAGCCTGAGCATGACGTCATTGAGGCGCACGGGCGGTCTCGAGGCCAAGGTGTAGGCCTCACCATCAGGGCTGGGGTTCAGATGGCAGGCAGTGCGAGGTGACCCCCCTGGGTTGCGCTGGACAAAGAGGTGTGGTATGTGCATGGCGTCTGTGAGGGACTGCAGAGCATTGGCAGACGCACAGCCGGTGGACGTGACCAAGGCCAAAATCCCCTGGGTCATGAGGTCACAGGCTAGAAAGAGAAAGGAGAGAAGAAGGAGTCAAGACGAGGGCAATGCTACACTGGCTTCAATCCACACAGCCATCCTCGCAGCTGCTGCGGGGGTCCCACGAAATGCAAGGACCTAGACCCGTCCAAGGCCAGATCAGCAGCTCTCACATGCAGGGCTTCATTGGCGCTCTTCGTAACCCTTCCAGCCAGTCAGTCTCATACCCCCTCAGCAGGTGAGGAAACAGAGGTCAAGAGAAACAGTCATTTGCCCAAGGTTACCCAAAGGGAACTGGGAGAGCAGGGATCCCACCCTCATCTGCCTAACACATTCATCAGCACTGCTAAATTAACCATCCTATTTCCCAACTGGGCTGTAAGCCCCCTAAGAGCCAAGAACTCATGCTGTTGATCTATATATCCCCAAGGCTCTATCACAAGCTGAGAACATACTGCGTTCTCTACAGTTGTTGGCTGGACTGAACTGACTGGGACTGAAGGGAATGAATTAGAAATTAGAAAGTCGAGAGACACTTATCCCAGAGGACCCAGGTTGTAGGCAAAAAAAAACAACCAGAGCGAGGTTTCCTGGCCAAGTCCACCTGATTTATAGCCTTAAAATGCTGGGTCAAATGCCAGATGAAGCCCAGGATTATTCAAGTCAATGGCCACTAACAAAGGAAGATGCTTTGCAGCCAGGGAAGTTGTGCAGATTTGGGGGGACCACAGCAAGGCAGTAGCCAGTTCCAGTGTTGCTGCACTCAGGACTCGACTTTCGAAGTCACCCAGTCAACCCAGTCACCCTTTTAGCCATACACTTATACTTTGTGGGAGACAGCAGACCAGTTAATAGAAAGATGCACCTCCCAACTGCAGCCCACTGCACCAGTTTGGGAGCAAACATTTATTAATAATGCTCGATGTGACGGCAGGAATGTGGGAAAGCAGATGCATTTTCAAAACACAGCCTGTGAATGTCAGCAGGCCATCTGCTGCAGACGGCAGACTTTTGAACAACTTTGACAATGCAGTTCTTCCGGTTGAGAGCCCTTGGGTTTATGTAATGCCCCAGACAAGGCTGAGAGAAGGAGTCGAAGAGCAGGAGAAACCACCCAAGGAAAAAGACAGGGATGGGCCGGTGCAGGAAGAGGGAGACTCCTCCACACTTCCACACCCCAGAGGCTGGCTGCTCCCCCAGTGAGGGCACTGGCCTCACACACTGGCCTGAGCAGCAGCAGGATGACACGACCAGCACCCACAGTTCTCCTCTCTGACTCCTCAGCCTCCAAACACAAAGCAGTGGAGAGACATGGTTAGACAAGACTCTCCGAACTGTCTCTTGGCAATCACGCAGCCACCCAAATGCTCTGGTCCCATCATCCAGGCTTTGCAAGGCCAAGTTCTTCTAAATAAAAATCCAACTGTGTCATGCTCCTGTTTAAAGCCCGGGGGTGGTTCCCAAGAGCCTACGGGACAGAGTCAAACTCCTCAGGGAGTCTGACCTGTGACCTCACACCCCTTCCACACCCACCCACTACGCCTCAGCAACTGCCTACCCTCCAGCTCCTCAAACCCACCATGTTTTCTGTTGCCTCTTGAAGCTCACTCTTCAAAAGTCAGATTCAACCTCCCTAAACAAAGGACCTTTGTCATGTGCTCCTCCTGCAGCCACATTCCCCCACCCAGGAGCCATCGCTGCTCACATAACTCTCAGTCTTTCCTACTTGACCTCAAGCTCCAGGAGGACAAGAGCCATGCCTGGCCTCTCTTTGTCCTTCTCCCGACATGCATCGTGGCAGTCAGGAAAATATGGGGCAGAATGCCCTAGGCTGTGATGTGGTCATGCCCCTTGGCCAGTGACCCTACTTTGGGCACCTATTCAAATGATGGGAATGGCTTTGGATCCAAAAACAGTCAAGAGACACTTCTCCACACACTTGAAATATTGCTAACTACCAAAAGATTCAAATAGGTGAGTGGTTATGAAAGTGCTCCTTTTGTTGAAAGGATAGGTAGCCTTTAAAACTATTTATGAAGGCATTCCATTAATGTGAGAAAGCATCATAAAAAAGTTATGTGAGAATAATACAAAAATTGTTTGTATTTTACAGTATCAATTAAATAAACAACATGCACGAAAGAAAGACCAGAGGCAAATATCGCAAGATGCCTTTTTAAATGACTGCATTTTAACAAATGGTGTCATTTATATGTGGACTATAGAGACACCAAACAAAGGGTGAGATAAAGTGAAGTTTAAAAACTAACCTTGAAAGCTAACCACAAAACTATGAAGCAGGAGAGAACAAAGTGGGCAGCAAGCACCATGGACTAGGGGTACTTCAGTGGTATTATATTTTTACAAAACGCTAAGAACAATGTAAACCAATGCTACTTCAATTATTTTTAAAAAGTGGCTACATTTCAGACAAAGGCTAGAAGTGGTTTTCCTTCTTTGCATTCTACCAAAACTTCATGTCATGAACAGATATTTCATTCAGAAAAGGAATATAATCTTCCAGTAGTGGGTATGTATGAAGCTATGTAGGAGGAAGGACGATTTCATAAGCATTTTCTGTGTCAAACACTCTGCCCAGTTCTGTGTACATATGAATTCACATTATCTTCATGACACCTGTGTAAAGTAGATATCGTTGTTTCATTTTCCAGATAATGAGATCTGAGGTCACACAACGATAAGCAACAGGGCTGAACTGAGATGAGATGTTGTCCAGTCTAAAAAATGCTTCTGCAAGCAAGTCAGAAGGCAAAAGAAAAATACCAGATGGTTCCTCCCTTAGGAGGAACATAAGGGAACCAAATAAGGGTCAAGGAAAGGAATAAGAACAATA
>JAGFMF010011554.1:1985620-1999019 GCA_019455555.1 Galemys pyrenaicus
TGGTGCACTGGTGAGATGGTGATGGGGAATACATGGGGATTACAATTAATGGCAAGTATATGTAAATTTTAAAATATTTTAATAAATAAATAAATAAAATAAAATAAAACAAAAAAAATGCTTCTGCAAGTAGTCCAGGGCATGGAAAACAGCAGGGCATGAAATTCTATGTTCACCATGTGCAGAAGGTGGTGAAAAAGAATGCGTGTGAAAAAGGCAAAAACAAATACTGACAGCTAAGTCGCAGTGAGGATGAACGATCTGTGTTCCTTCTCTATTTACTATCCTTGATGCTGGTGTATTTTATAAGTGTAAAAAGTTATCTTAGGAAATAAATTATACAGCTCTGGGATGTTGTCCAGGAACTCCAGTTCTCAGTCCCAGTCCAGGTAAAGCAGGAGAGGGTTCACTGCAGCCATTGGTCACTCCCAGCTCTGTTGCCCACCCTGCCCTGTTCCCCCAAGTCCTCACCTGACTTCTGCTGACAAATCTTGTCCCCACTCAATATGCAAGAGGTCCTGAAATGCCTGAAGCACTCTAAGCCCCAGTTTCCCCACGTGGCCATGCATTGCGCTGCTAACGGGCTGGTTGCACTGCTCACCTCCTGCATGGCTCATGCATACATCTGGCTCGCCTGCTATGCATAAACCCCTGAGCTGAAACACGAACTCAGGGCCAAAGAGCAGGAGAACCACAGGGCTTTCAGAGCTTAGGATGGACCCAGGAGACAGCCCCAAGAATCTGGTCCATGAGGAAGAAGAGAGGAAGCCTCTGGGAGAGGGAACTCATATGGGCTTGGTGTCAGGGTCTCAAGGGAATATTAGGACTCAGGCCAGTAGAGATGGGGAAAAGCAGCATGAGTGAAGGGTACACAGTGCTAGGGACACAGGGGTTGGGAAAAAAGGGTGTGTTCAGAGAACAGGCACCCTGCCCCAGCCCTGCTGGCAGCCAAAATCACCAGCATCTTGTAGGCCTGGACTCACTGAGGACCAAGGAAAGAATACTAGAATCCCACAGCCCAGGACAAGTCCTGGTTTTGCTCCTTCAGCAGCAGCCAGGTGGCCTGAGCCTTCGCTTTCTGTTCAAGCAAGATTCTCTGCCCAGGACAGCTATGGAAGCACCAACCGAGGAGCTGGTCCTTGAGTGGCACCTCCCGTGCCTGTGCACAAGAAAGATGCTAAATAGATGTCTGCTTCCTTCCTCTCACCTTGGGCATCCCCAGGTCCCCATCAATGTCCCGGGAGTCGAAAATTACCAGAGAGCAATCTCATCCCCACTCTGACAGCCTGCCCCACAGAGACAGGCACAGCAGACCACACCCCCAGGGCCACCTGCAGCAGCACTTGGCCCCTCAAGCCCAGTTCTCAGCAAATAGGGTGAGTAATTATGGCTGGAAGCCTCTCCCAGGCACTAATGGAGAGACCCGTCACAAGTCCATTTCCAATCCGCTGTGAATGGCCTGCTAATTGGGGCACTGTTGAAATGATGGTTATTTAGAGGCTCCTAACATAAAAATAATAAGATCAAAATACATCAGATCAAAGCCAAATCAGCTACCAGCTTAATCAAGGTTGTGTGATCATTCCTGGGATGGGACATTACACAATTCACACCCCATTTTGGAGAGAGCCCCAATGCCAGGCTCCAACAACCAGGTCTGTATCTGGGACCTGCTCTGTGGCTTTGGGCCAGGAGCTGGTCTCTTCTGAGTCTCCATTTTATTTTGTTTTTATCTTTTCTTCTGGAAGACCAGATGTGGTTCCCAATTAGGTGAGATCCACCTCAGCAACCCCCGCTACTCTGAGGCCACAGCCTCCTCCATGGGCCGCTGTGCACATCCCACAGCGTCTTCACAAGGTAAGAGCCAGTGCACTGCTGGCGTGTAGTAGGGACGCAGGAGATACCAGCCTCTCCAGCCTATAGGTGTTTTTGCAGCTCACTAGAAGATAACAGCCTTTGTTATTATTCTTTGCCTCCACTATCATATGGTCATAAAGCTGATCTCTCTCTTGATTACAACAATGCATGCTTGATGGATGGATAAGGGCTCCTGAGAATGGTTCATCAACTGGAAAGGTTGATGAATGTGGTAAGCAGTTTCCAGCCCCCTTGCCCCAGCTTGGGATACCCAGGCAGCAGAGAGTCTCTGCCAACATCTCTGGACGGCTCAACCATTTCCCAGGAACTGGGGGGAAAGAGACAGCTCAGAGCTTAGGGTTGAACCCAGACAAGAGGAACCACAGGAGTCGAGCCTTCCCAGACAGTCCCACAATCACCTTCCTGCCAGTTTCCTAGGAGAAGCCATCAGCGTGCTGCTGACCAGCTTCTCCAGACACAGTGACCCCATGATGAAAACTGACACACAGAGAGGGATGTTCTCTGGCCGGGCTCATACAGCCAGAAAACAGATGGAAAGAGAGCGCCAGAGCCACTCCACCTGGAGAACCTACAGCCAGGCCCAGCAAGAGATGGTGGCAAGCAGGGAACAGCGCCCAGGATTCCACGGCTGACTCTACCCACCCTTCCCATGGATGGAAACTTCCGGGGCAGCCAGGAAGGAGCTGGCAAGATGGAACAAAACCCCTGCTTTCTCTCCACTGAAGGAGAAGCCACGGCTCACTAAAACACTCAGAGCCTGAAGGTGGGAAGATGAGAGGCGCCCTCACATTTACTGGTCTGTGCCCAGTCTTCTCCATCCCCATGGGGACTCCAGAAACATTCTTAGGTCAAGACTGGAGGAAGCAATACCCCCAGAGGCTTACGCTAGAAGAGACTCAGTTCCGGGTGCCACCACCTGGTAACGATGCCTGACAGATAGCCAGGCTCATCCACCCACACTTGCTCCTCCTGGAAGATGTGGTCCCCACTTAGGCAAGAGCCACCCCTACAGCCCCTGTTACTCTGGGCCACAATGCCCCCCAACTTCATGTGCTAACCTGCCTCTGAGTAGCCCCTTAAAGAATGACTGAACTTTTCTAGAAGAACCAGGCAAAAGAGGGCCCTGAGCCTGAGGACACAGCGTGGAATAGGTGACATCTGGTGAGCCTCTGTTGGTCTCAGGCAGCAGAAGGGAGAGCGGGCTCTGGGTGGGCCAGGCCTCAGCCCTGCCCTCCCAAATGAAGGAAGGAAAGCCAGCCCCAGGCACCCCAGCACCTCTGCTGACTCCAAGCTGGCTCCCTTGGCCACGCTGTTACCCCAACAATCTTAACAGACACCAGCCCTCCCTTCCCTTCCCCCAAGTTATCTGTGCCCTGCCTCTGCCCCTTTCAACTGGCACTGGCTTTATTAATATCGGAATGCTAATGGCTAATGCTTTAAATTAAAAAAGCATTTATAAATACTTTATAGTCAATGAATAATTGAACAAATTTAGTATTGTCATAACTCATGGTAAATTATTGATCTATGAAGAATATTTTTCATGTTTTATTAAGATATTTAAAAGGTAAACAAAACCATAAGGTGGGGGGCGCATGGGTGGCAGTATCATAAGCAGGCAAGGGCCAGAGCTCTGGCTCTACAGTCCCCTGTCCCTTCCCTCTCCACTCACTATCACAAGGCACCCCAAAGGGGAGGGCCACCACCTCTCCCTCCTGAGCACAGGACAGAGTTGACTAGCATCCTATCCCAGAGTACTTTCGTTGAAGTAGCTCCTCCATCGATTTCCTCCTGCCTTCACTTGAATCCCCCTTACCCTGCTTAGCTGACCAGGTGTCTGTCATTACAGTCACTATTGCAGACCCCTTAACCCCCTTATCCCCCCGTCTCCCTACTTACACATAGCATGACAGGTGAAATCCCTAACCAAGGTCAATCAGTAGTGGGTCAGCCTGCCCACCCACCTCTCATATCCTGGGAGCCAACAGCATGGAATCAGAGACTCACATGCTGGCAATGCAGGCAGAGCTGTCACCAATGGCAGCCTTGCACTCTACCGCATCCATCTCCTGACACCTGTTCCACCATCTTTCTAGCTGGTTCTCCTCCCAAGTCAACTGATGACCTCATTAAATTCCTCATGGATAAAAATAGAGACCTCATCAAAATAACTCAAGCTACTTCGTACCACTAGATCATCACACCTACCTGCATTTGTGCTCAGAGTTACCCTGAAAGTAAGAAGAAAGTTGCTGTCTATAGCCAAGCCCTGCTCATGAGTTTGGGATGCTTCCACTTCTTACTTCTCCCAGATTCATCACTCATGACTTCTCTCTATGGAATCACCAACCTCCCTTCTATATTTGACCCTTCTCTTAAAAGTAAACCCTAGCTCCATTGGTGGTTATTGCTCCAGCCCACAACCCTCCTCTAGGCTCTTGACCCCAACTGGCGATGTACCTTAGTGAATCCACCAGCAAGCCTCTACGTCAGCATAAGTTCCTGGGGTAGGGCCTTGTTTCTCTAGGTCTGCTAATACCAGTAAAGGAGCCTTCCCTCCCCCTGGTTCTTTGTATCTAAGCCATCACCAAGTCTTGGATGTTTCCTGTCTAAAATATATCTCGAATCTGTCAACTTTCCTCCATCTCCACTGTCATTCCCTTGGTCTACACCACTGTCACCTCCTCACTGGACCCTCATGCAACCTTCCCCCGATCGATATGCCATCCGATATACACACCACAGTGGAGTGACCTTCATGACACCAACCAGGCAGTGCTGTCCCTGCTTAAAATCCATGTTAGCTTCCCCTCTTCCTTAACGTGAACTTCACACCTCATAAGGCCGCAGGGTCCTGTGTTAGCTACACCCACACCCTGTGTTCCAGAAAGCCTGTCTCTGTGCAGAAATTCAGATGCCCAAGGCTCTATTCCACTTTGGGGTCTCCTCATGTGCTTCTCTAGCTAAATGATTCTCCCACATGTAATACTCCTCATTCTGTAATTTGGTGGGTAACTGTCACCCCAAACTCCCCTTACCATACTTTGAGTATGGCACTTGCTGATATTTGCCATTGTGGCTGCTGCCACTCAGTCATTACCTGAACATGAGCGGAAGCTCCTGTAGACTGCTTAACCCCCCAGCACCCAGCACGGCATAGCAGAGCATGTGCTGCACTATTTAATGTCCCTAACAATCCTGCCATAAGCACTATATTTGTTGTCCATATTTCAGGGATGAGACACAGCGTTTACAATCCTGCCAAGGTCTGCACATACTCATGTCTCCCTAAAAGTGAAGCTATAGTTCAGAATTTGGAGATGCAAAGCTTCTTAAAACTGACCCTCCACTTTTAGGAGGACTTCACCAAGTTGCAGGGTGCCAGGGGACAGTGGAGAAGAAAGCTGGTTGGGTCCAAAGTCTGGTCTGGGCAAACAGATTCTAAGTGGTCATCTCTCTGGGAGCCCCCAAAGCCTGGGACCTCCCACACCCCTTTGGTCTCATGTTCAACCCAGTCCAGAACAGCTGAGGGGAGCAGGGCCAAAAGGTCCCACTGGGTGACGGACTGTGGTCCAGGGCAGGCAGGACACGCAGTGCCAACCAGGACCTTGGGGAAGAGCTGGTGGTGCTGCACTGATCTCTGGAGCCTCATCCTTATGCCAATTAATGAATCAAAACTGATTCCCTGCTCCCGCAGATTGGAAACACAGGGAACACTGGGTGGGATCATGCTGGCTTATTTATAGCTCTCCAGTTCCTCGTTAATGACTTTTACTGCTCTGCCAATGGAACGCCAGACTCCCAGACCGGGAATCACATGGAAGCCTACACTGTGAAAGTTAAATCAGGACAGGGAAGAGTCCTGGGAGACTCAAAGAACCTCGAAAGCAGTGGAGCACCCCGGGCGTCCTGCAGAACTCTCAGGGCCCCAAGCACAGACCTTTCTTCTAGAGCTCCTCCGCACCATGCCCTGGAATGTCACCCCCACATCTGTCTATATTCCTTCTCATCCTACTGGTCTCCCTGCCCCCCCAGTGCTTCTTTTCCCAACCCACTGTATGGACCGAAACTCAAGACACCAGAACAGCTACCATGCTCCCCACTGTCTGGGAATCAAAGTCTAGTTTGTGAGACTCCCCCATCAGTCCCCAGCTCCACAAACCAGTATGACACTAGTCCATTTTCCACTCTTAATGCCCCATGTTCTCTGCATGTCACCATGTATACACTGATTCCCTTATCTAAAATGTCCTTACACCTCCACTCTGCTTTTTAAACTCCTACTCATCCCCCAAGACCCTCCCTAAATGCCCCTTTCTCTATGGAACTTTGCTTTACCTCCCCTTGCAAGGCATAATTACTCATTCTTTTGCCTGCGGGTTTCTGGAATACTTTATCCTAGCACTCTTCCATTGAGCATATATTTGATTTCATGCTGAATCCCTAAGGTCCAAAGCAAAGGGACTGAGTTTCTGTATCCTCAGGCACAGTGCCTGAAACAAAGATAATCAGAGGATGTTGGGTGAAGGATGAGTAAGACAAAACGCAGATGTGTATGTACTAAGGAAATGATTTGAAATGTCAGTGCAACAAGGTAAACGAGTAATCCAGAAAATTTGTGCCTGGGACAGGAAGGAGACACTGGGAAAGTCTGCCTTGTGCTCAAGCAGGGTTAGCCTTGGGCAAGACAGTAAGACAGACTGGGGGCTTTGGGGCCTCCTAGACTTGACCCAAAATCTAATGCTTGCATGGATGACTTAGGGTGCTCTGGTAAACTCACATCATTCTAATTCTGCCCAAGAAGTGTGGATTGTTTAGAGGTGAGGAAAGACAATAAGAATCTTGAGAGAAAGTGACAGTACTGTCCTGAAGCAGGCAAAACAGGGGAGAGAACAGCAGCCAGATGAGAGCTACGGGTTCCATGAGGCCCAGAGAGAAGACCCCTGGGAACCAGGCCCATGCAGCAGACTGACTCAGAGGATAAGGACAGAAGCCAGAGAGCATGGGGGATTCTGGGGAGGTCAGCCACTCCCAGGATACCGACAGGAAGGAAGGAATACAGTGGGGACAGGAGCAACCTTGTGTGACCACATCCAGGACAGGCCAGGGCCCCTAGCCACCTTCCCCAAATCCATGACCAGGAGAGCCAGGCTCGCCCTCTAGAAGTCAGCCTAAGTGCAGATCTTCCAACTGCAAAATGCCCCTCAAATGAGTTATTTGGGTTTGGGTTCAAGGCCACCCTCAGCTCAGCCACTTCCCTCACTCTGACCAGCCTAGTCACCTTCAAGCCCCCAGGCCTTACAGCCAAGCCCAGGGAGATGATACTTCATGCCTCAGCCCACTGCTCCCCGACCGTCCTCATCACATGGCACCTAGACCAACTGAGGCCGGGATGGGGAGGCAAGGATCTATGCAAAGCAGGTCCCCTCCGCTTCTAACAGTATCTACCTCCAGGTAGGTATACTACTGGGACCTGCTCAGTGCCTCACACCCTTCTTGTGTTCCTGGCGAGAAGTCAAAGCAGGCTGTCATCCACTTACCTGTCCATGCCCACCACCGGTTGAACAGTAGGGGAAATGGCTGCCAAATTCCTCATGCACCTCTTACAACTTAACTTCCACCCATCCAGTCATGGAGGCTGTCTCAGAAGGGCGCAGTCATGAAGCCCAAGCCCTAACCTTGTTCCTAGAGCATCCAAGAGCCAGAGCTGCTCACTCCGCTCATCTGAATGTCAGTGTCCCGTGTTTTTAAAAGGGAGGACACAGAGGAGCAGGTCACAATACCTGTGTTACACACAAGATGTGAAAATTAAGTCTGTGGCATAAACTGGCTGTGCAAAAATTCTAAGATGCTAATTCCTTGCTTTGGAAAGTGCCCATCCATCCATTCATTCACATAGCAAGTACTTAGGACTCTCCCTCCCTGCCTTCCTTCTTTTAAAGTATCAGAAATTGTTTTCTAATTTTATTTATTATTTTAACTTGGGGGCTACATTTTCACTTCTCCATATGTGCACATGACTGAAACCCACCTTAGCACAGAAGTCTGATGACACATAGGGGAAGGTGGCAGGAGGCGGTCACAGACCTGCAGGGGCTAGCACAGAAAATGAAGCTTTCTTCCCTCCTCGAGAGAGGGCACAGCCGGTGGGGAGAGACTGAGTCCTGCAGCTGAGCTGCCTGGATTCAAATCCCTGTTTTGCATCCTGCAACTATGTGTGAGTTGGGACAAGTCACACCTTCTCCATGACCCACGTTAAAAATGGGCTTCTGACAGTACCTACCTCCAAGGACACAAGTGAGAATTAATGTGTTAGAACAGGGAACTTTGTCTAGCACCAGTAAGTGCAGCTTATGGATCATCTACTGAGCAAAGACCAGAGAGAAACGGCTGAGGCAAGTTCAAAAACAAGGAAACTCAGAACCAAGCTAGGGCAGCCCAAAGCCACCCCCTGCCCACCTGTGCACGTCCCGAGCAGGGTGCCCAGGCACACCTCTGCAGGTGAGGGGTGAGTGGGGCCCATACACCACCTGGGGTTTTTCCTGCCAAGATGTGCAGCTGCTTTTCTCATTTAACCCACAGCACCCCAAACCTGCATACCTTGATTTCTAATATTTGATCATCATCCCAACAGCACACTGCCCCCAGAACTGTAGAGAGAGTCTCGGGTTTAAGAGAGTGGGTCTAGAGGGGGCAGCCACCCCTACTCCCAGCAGCCACACCTGAGAGTCTCTCCAGAACAGAAAAGATGCTGTGGGCCTGGCCCCCAGAGACAGTTTTCCTGGCTTGACCAGTCCTGCATCCCGAAGGAGAGGAAGCCAGGTCTTGAGACACCGGCCATGGCCCACACCTGCCTGGCCAAGCAGCCGAGTCCAGCTCAGAGGATCGCTCCCTCCCCCCAAAAATAAAAATTCCAGCTGGCGCAGGGACATCACCCATGGCAGCTCCCAGGTGCTTCGGAGCAGATGGAGAGACAAATCAGAAATCTCCTGCAGGCAGCAGGGATGAGAGGGGATCTTTGCCAGTGGTAATGAAAATTTTCACAGTAGCAGATGCTCGGAGAAAATTGAAAACCAGTATAACAAAATTCACCAACCAGAGAGGAACTTAAGAAATACCTGATCAGAGGGGCTCAATTTTCCCATTGGCAGCCTTTCAGCCAAAGGCCAGATCCTCCCACCAGGTAATCGGATTGCCCCCCAGCCCATCACAAATCTTCCCAAGCACCTACTGTGTGCCCAGCAGGGGCCACACTGAGAACAGAGATGATGTACATTGGGGCCCAGGTAAGGCAGTGTCCGAGGTGGGGCATCAAGCAGAAGGCATGTGGGCCGGGGTGGGCTTCACAGAGGATGGAGAAGCTAATGCTGAGACAGAACATAGACAAAACGAGGGGCGAGAGAGAGTGCAGCCAGCAACAGCCTGTCATGAGCCAAGGCAGGCGCACCAAGGTGGGGCACTCCATGCTGGGGTGAGGGGGCAGGAGGTGAGTTCCTGGTAGAAGTCTTGCCTGCCCATCTGAAGAGCCTGACTTTGATCCCTTGAGCATATGGGCGCCTGAGAGGTCCCTGAGCACAGGCAAGGCCTGCTCAGCACTTACCTTTGGGAAGGGGCCCCTGTGTAGTGAGAGGATAGGGGGCCAAGCAGACCCCTCCTTGCTCTGGAAGGACCCGGGTCAGGAGGCAGTGAGAATGGCCAGGTCCACCAAAAATCAGAGGAAAGCGTCAGCTAGAATCACAGTGGGGTGGGGCAGGGGCACACGCAGGTGATCAGACCTAGGAGCCCAGGCCCACTCTAGAGCTAGCAAGACTCTCGGGGAGAGGCACATAGCGCCTAGTAGCCCACCATCAGCCAGCATCCCCATGGGCCTAGGAGGGCATCACCATATCCTCCCTCCACAGAGGGACGGCTGATGCTTGGCAGTGTGAGGTCTCCTGCCAGGTATGACCCTCTTCATGGTGAGTGAGGAAGTCAGGTCCAGAACCCAGGCCTTCTGAGAAGCACAAGCTGCTTGGTCCAAAGCTTGGCTCTAGGGCACACAGAGCAGGGCAGGATGGGAGCCAGTGTCCCCCACATCCTGGGAGGCATATGACCAGCCCTTCAACCTTCAGCTACCATCTTGGTTGCTCCAAGAGGTAAGATCTGAGTGCCCAGAGAAGGAACTAGCCATGGAGAGTGGGTGATATGGACAGGAAAAGCAAGGCCTTTGCCCAGCTCCATCCCCAAAAGAAACCCCACAGAGGCTATGTGTGTTCCAGACCAGGCTAAATTAGGGAGTGCATACAGTGGGCTGGTCTCAGCTTTACTTACTGAAGAGGTAGCAAAGGCTCTGGAAGATGCTCAGCCCACCCTAGGTACAGTCAGAGCCATGGCAACCCTGCCCCATACAGACCCTGCTTGGGATCTCCCAGCACTGAGCTCCATGGAGACTAGATCTGATGGGACGAGGGAGAACACACTAGTCAGACAGACACAGCCCACTCTTCCCAGGTGGCACCACCAGTCCCACATCTCCATCAGCCTCCAAGGACCCTGACTCCACCTGGGGAGACAAACAGGTGACGCTCTAGTGCACCAGCGTGCATTCCCTCGACACAGCCACCCAGAGTACTCTCCAGCGTCACACCAACACCCAGCCTCCCCGTCCCCTTCCAAGTTCAGCTCAAGCAAGCCCGGCTCCAGGAAGCCTCCTGTCACCTCCCTCGCCCACTTGCCTGAGTGCAGCTCCCCTGGCACTTGCCACCCTGCACGCTCACCGTCTGTCTCTGCTGACAAACGCAGCCGCTGGAAGTCAGGACTGTGTCAGGCCAGTCTGGCGTACCCAAGGGACAGGTACCTGGGGGATGTTAACTGAAGGAGTGAATGAAACTGCTGAGTTAGTTGAAGCCAAGGTGCTGAGGACTGACTGGGAAGTACGGTTATTGCCTAATATAAGGTAGCTTCAACTTCCCAGCAGATGACCCTGGGGTGAAGATGAGAGGGAGAGGGAGAAAGGGAGGACAGGACACGTTCCATCCTTCCCATGGACGAGGGGGTGAGCTGAGCATGCCCAGTATTTGTCCAGGCCCTGAGGAAACCACATTGCTGAGATCCAAGTGGCTGCTCGCCCTCTATTTGTTCACTCCCTGCATTTCTACAGCCCTGGCACCAGCAGAGGCAGCTGCCCAAAGTGAGCTCAACACTTTTTGCCTTAAATGGTTGACTTCTTTAATGGTTTTTAAAAGGATATAACACCAAGGGAAGCACTGCTAAAGGCTGGGAATTACGAATATTTATAGTGTTTAAGCATAATCTTATTCAGATGAGGACTATATATTGCTCACTGCAATTTGCACTCTCCTCGAAGCACATATTTTGCAGGAAAGGAGGACTGAAGCCTGCAAGCCGTGCAGTGACAGCAGGATGCAGAAGGTGTCTTAAGAGGTGCCAGTGTCCCAGTCCCCAGCCCCACCCCGGAGAAGCCAGGCGGTGGCTGCCCCAGAGCAAGGAAAAGCAGAACCATGCCCTCAGGTGTGAGCAGTAGAAGATCTGCTAAAAACTGTCCTCAGGGCAGTGAGGTCCCCACACCTCTTTGAGTGACAAAAACTTTTTTTTTTTAAGATTTATTTATCTGTGATACAAGAGCTGGAGTACAGGTCAGAGACACAGGAGGTGAGAGAATTCACCAGAGACAGAGTGGGGGCAGAACAGGCAATTCAAAGGAAATACACTGCTGAGGCGAGCAGTGGGCGAGGCAGGAGAGAGGTCTGCTGCGCCATGTGGACAGTGTGGCACTCAACTGGCGCCACCAGGGAGGCCTGACAAAAACTTTTTTTAAAGTTCACAAAGGACTGCTACATCAGGTCCCTCCTCTGTCAGCACCCACTGACTGGGAAAAGGTTCCTAATGAGCTGGTGAGCCGCCAGTGAATGAACCCGTCTGCTGTTAAACCATCCACCCTGCACCACCACGTGTGAGCATCAGGCCGGGAGCACCCATGGGCTCATGTCTCCTTTCAAAAGAGCTGGGACCCCCGTGGGACCCACTCGATGGAACTTGGAGTTCCAGAGCCTGGTTCAATTCCTGGATGCCCAATGAAGATGTCAAGACCTGCAGTGGGCAAATGGGGCCTGGGGCAGACGCCTGAGAAGAGGTAAGGCAGAAAGGCATCCCAGTGGAGCCTGAGGGCTATCCACCCAGAAAGAAGGGACCAATCTGCACCTGCAAGCATCCACATGCACCTGCTGGGCCTCCTACCTTCCCATCCCCGACCAGCACACAACACTCACACAGAGTACATACCCATACCACATGCACATTGTGCCCACACACCATGTACGCATACTATGCACACAACACACACTGCAACAACACATGCCACACACTATCACATCATGCACACGCAATGCAGCAAACTCACCACACACACCCATACTGTACCCACCAATTGCACACACACCCCACACAAACCACACAGACCATTACACTACACATCACACACAGCTGGACCCCACCTCTCCACAGCCCCTTTAACCAGACACAGATCCCTGAGCTCACCCAGCTTGCAGGCACCAACTAGGAAACTGAACTTCTAAAGGTCACCCAGGCATAGGATGACCACACATTGGCCTGTTCTTTTCTCTGATTTGATGCTGTGCACCCCACCCTTTGACACCTCACGCAGCAGTCCATCCCCCAACACTGTCAAACACCTACTCAAGAAGGGATGGATGTGAGCCGTGCTGAGGCGGCTCATGCACAGAGGCGGCCCCAGATACACGAGGCCCAGCAGAATGCTGGTGTCTCTGCAACGTGCCACCCTGGCTGTCCCTGGGCATGAGTGTGATCACCACTGGTCCCCCTGCCAGAGGGGAGATGTCTGAAAGTGGGGGGAGAATCCAAGGGAAGGAGATGTCAAGAACAAAAGTAGTCACGGTCCCTGACAGTTGAAAGCACGCCATGCACCCCAAGGGGTCAGTCCACAGGCACAGAAGTGAGGCCAGGGGCAACCCTGAGAACTCTGCAGAACTTGCCAGCAGCAGCTGACCTGAGCCTGTGAGGAGAGAGGAGGCCCTGGCAGGAGGCAGGAAGAGGGCTCTGAAGCAGGGCTCCTGCTCATTTCTTTCATTTGCCTTCAGCTAGCCTTGCCCCTTTGGCACATTCCTCATCCGAACAAACTTCCTAAAATCCCCAGTGATGCCTATCCCTAAGGGACCCACCTCTCAAGGCCTGGCCCCAGGAGCAGAGCTTCCGCTGTCCCCTGCTAGCCCACTGCCTGGAGGACTGTCAGTTCAAGGCCCACCCATGAAGTCCTGCCTGGTCCCCAGGACACAACCTAAGGATGGATCCCCTCCCAAGGCGAGCAGTGCTCCTGTCATGGCTGTGCTCCCCTGCATCATGGGCCTTAGTGCACTGTCCCCATCACTAGGCTGTGAGCCACTAAGGGCCTCAGCCATGTCTCACATCATTCAGATCTCTGCATGATGCCCAGTAGTGGTACATAAACTGTGAACACCAGGGAGGGAGGGAGGGAGGGAGGAAG
>JAGFMF010011554.1:1999161-2027858 GCA_019455555.1 Galemys pyrenaicus
AGGGAGGGAGGGAGAGAGGGAGGGAGGGAAGGATGGATGGATGGATGGGTGAATGGATGGATGGATGGATGGATGGATGGATGGATGGATGGATGGATGGATGGATGGATGGATGGATGGACGGACGGACGGACGGACGGACGGACGGACAGGCGGACGGGCAGATGGGCGGACGGCCAGATGGGTGGACGGCCAGATGGGTGGATGAAATGGACAGAAGGGATGGAAGGGTGGCTGGGCGGGTAGGTAGGTGGATGAATATAAGAATGGTGAATGGGTGGGGGGCAGAAAGGAGAAAAATACAGACAGTCAGAGGAAGCCTGACCTTGCTCCGGCCTTGGCCCCCCCACCCTCACTCTACACAGCCAGAGCACAAAGGCACTTAGAAGGATTAAGCTTCCTTGATACAATTGGAGCGGCTGGAAATAGCTCTGTGCAGCCTGCCGCCGCTGCCTCCCAGCAATCAGCCTCAATCAACACCCACCTGTCCCTGCTGCCAGTTAATTCCACCTGACACCCCGGCCAGGCAACCCGAAGCTGCCAGGTGCCAGCCCCATACGAGAGATCGCAGGGCTGGGCTGTTCGGTCAAGGCCAGAGCAAAGTCAACTTCCTGGGTCCCCAGTGTCCAATAAAGACCGCGGTGGCCAGGAGCCGCAGCCCAGAGCACACTTGGAGACCCAGAAGACCACACACCTCCGAGGGAGCGGGGCGACCTTGGGAAAGGGGAACATGCGTTCCCTCTGTCCCAGCCACTCTCCTCTCACACTTGACACCTTGTCCTGCACCACCCCATGCCGGTAGGTCATCACTGGTTCAAGCAGTCTCCTTGCTGTCTTCGCTGTTTCATGACAATACCTACTGTGCTCTCCCACTCTCCACCAGCTTCACCGTAATCCACCGCCACAGTTCGGCTTCCCCTGGCGTCCTCGGGACACTAACCTTATACACCACACGACTCAGCCCAGGTCCACCCACCTGCACATGCCCACACCCCACCTGCAGTGGCCACCATCAGGCACGCGTGCAGACCGCAGGTGTGTATCATCAACACCAATGGTGGGAGGGCGGAAAAGCCCGATAACCTTCCATTTACCTTACACACCTGAAGAGCTGGTAGCTCAAGGCAGGAATTTAAGGGCTAATGTACTGGAATAAAGAGTCTCTTTAATGCCCCCAAAATAAAATAAAACAATGGCATCTAGGTCACTATGTGAGGGAGTGGGGTAAGGGTATGTAGGGTACATGGAAAAGTTTTCAGGCTTTTCCGCCCTCCCGCCATTGGTGTGATGATGGACACCGCGTGCCTAAAGTGGGCATGAGCAAGCGGGTGCACCTGGGTTGAGACACCGGCATCTAAGGGCGGTGTCACAAGGAGGCCAGCAGAAGAGACACCAGAGCAGGGAGAGAAGGGCAGAAGCAGCAGCAGTAGGAGCAGAGGGACGAGAGGCTGGAGAGCCCAGGGAGTGAAGATGAGCCAGCCTCCTGGCCCCCCAGCACCCCTGCCGTGTACCTGGTCACCTCTAATGTAAATATCAGTAAAAGCCTGAACAAGCCACCAAGGGCTCCAGGACTCCTCCTTTACCAGTCTGCTTGGAGTCATCGAGAACTTGCTCTGTGCCCTTGCTGGCGCCACAGGGTATGTTTCTCTGCAGACCCTCTGCTTGCCCAGAGTGCCCCCAAATAAGAGTGGGAAATATGGAGGTAACAGGTCCACCCAGTGAGGAAGGGAGACTGTGTCCTTAAAATAGGGAGTTTAAAGCTCAGAAAAGTGTCCCCATGTGATCTCCTCTGAGTCTTCTACTTTGTGACCCCCTCCAGGTCACCTGGTCCCTCAATCTCCCCAGACACCTTCTGTGCCCCTCTGGTAACCCAGGGTGCTCATCCCCAGCAAGTGCAGAAGGAAGGACCCACAAAACACCAGGCAGCATGCAAAAAGAGTGTAGGACACAGGAGTAAGACTTCAGAGTAAGGACACAGGAGCCAGGGTGCCAAGTTCTGCACTTAATGAGCTGTGTGACCTGGAGAAAGAGAGGTAACGTCTCTGTGCCTAATTGCCACATCAGCAAAATAGGTTAACAATAGCCCCACCTCCCAGGCCTAAGTAAATAATGAGAAGTGTGGATAACAGAGCCTGATTCACAAGTTCCTCCCCAAACGTAGGCTATGATCTGGAGGGGACAGAGGAGACATTTCTGGAAGTGAGCAGATTCATCACTGCAGAACCGTGAAAGCTTCACTGGCAAGCAAGCTTGTTAGTGCCCAGAGATGCCTGGAGCACAAGATTACCCAAAATGTCTCTTCAGCACCTAGCCTGCAGCTGCTCAGGGTCAGAGAATTCTCCTGTGTTCTGAGTGACTGTGGGCACTGCAGGGAGGTTCCAAGGCATGCTCTGCTAGTGAACACAGTTCTCAGGCACCCCCAACCCCTGCCCAGGGCAGGAGGCACTGAGCCCTCAAGGCTTCCTATAAATGTGGCCAGGGCAGAAGGCAGAGAATGTGGAGCCCAACTTGTCCTCCCGCTCAGGCCCAGGCACCTTCTGGAGCCTCCTCCATAATCTCCCCACCTTACTGAGCCCAGTCCAGACACCAGTTCTCCAGAGGCCTTCCCTGGCCTGCCTGGCCCCTAGTCTAGGCTGCATGCTCTATAGAATGCCACGCTGCACACTGCACTGCCCCTGCCTCAGGGCACTCTCTCAGCATGTAACCACACTTGTTCGACACACCTCAGAATCCCCAGTGCTTGCCACAGAGCAGGGCCTGCAGTTGTTTATTGATTGAATAAATGATGGTTGCAGAGAGAATGAGCAATATGGGAGATACTCAGCCCTCCATATCATGCCTATACAGCCCAGCCTGTCCCTGCTTCCTAAGCTGGCTCCAGACTCCACCCAGTCTCATCCTACAGTTCCTGCCCTATCCCAGAGCCTCTGCTCACCTCAATATCTCCCAGGACTGAGAGATAATAACAAGCATGAGAGTGGAGAGAGGTCACCATTTGCCCTCCCCCACCCCCATCTATGGTCACACTCAGCCATGTATAGGAGTGACCTATTTTTTTTATGCATTTCACTTATGAGAAAGTGAACCTCTAAGTAAAGACAAAAGCACCAGGAATTCCTGTGCCGCTTCTCCTGGAAGCCTCACCCCTCCCAGGAGTCACTCAGTCACATGATATACAATGAAAGGTAGCAAACAAAGCTCATACAGATTCTTCTGGAGAACTCTAGGTGAGCTGCCATCAACAATTGCTAACCAAGAAAATATGCATGCCATTCCATCTCCACAACTGAATGTCTCACTGTTCCTTGAACCATCTCAACTTTGGAGATTTTGTACTTTTACATGCCCTATTATCTCCATCTATAGAATGCTCCCTTGGTCACTATAAATTCCTACTTATGCTTTAAGAATTTGTTCAGTTGTCACTTCCTCCAGAAAGTCTTCCCTGATTTCTTCTAGGTCCTTCTGCTGTGTTCCCAGAACTGCCTCCCACTCAGATCTGTGACCTATTCCAGGCAGGGCCATGTCCAAGCACTCTATTCATCTCCTACCTATGACTGGCAGGAAGGAGTCCTGGCAAGTTGGCGCCTCCATCGACAGGTACATGATTGATCACATTCACCTCTGCCCTGCAGCACAGAGAGTGATGGGCCCCTGTTGGCTCCATGTTTGTACAAGTTGTCATCCCAGGTTCCCTGAGACTCTCCTGAGTACCAAGCCTTTCAGTACCAGGCTCTTTCCAAGGTCTCTAAGTATAACCCTAGCTCCAACTAACCTGGAAAGGAGAAACACTTCCTGACTAGCCAGGCTTCCAGAAGGGGCCTGCATGATGTATACTTTGCAAATGACAAGAGGCATACATGTCAGAAAACTGTCTAAGATCAATTTCAAATTCCAAATGGAAATGGTTGGTTTGCTGAAGTCCCTGCTAATAAGCCTGAGTGTCTGAAGAGAGCATCACCTGAGAGGGCAGCAGCAGGGCCCAGGGTTGACTCCTAGGAGGTCACAGAGGAGCTCTTCACACACCCCACCTCCAAGTGCTCAGGGCTCAGCCTTTCTGCCTGGAAATCAGAGACCAGCAATTCTGCACCTGGGACAGAGGCCCCAGCTATCAGTGCCTGAACCAGCGGGAAGCTGGAAGCCCTCCTCCCACTCCTCTGTGAACCTCCATGCCCTGAGCCAATGGCAGGCTGAGCCTGGGGAGGCACCTGCATCTGGCTCCTCAGCCATTCCCTCACTCCTCAAGTACCCACCGAGTGGTGTCCAGTAGAGGTCCAAGCAACACCACACCCAAAGCTTTGTCTGAAGAGCACAACTGGAACATGGTCTCTCTCAGGGCCTCAGTTTTCCCACTCCACAAACGGGAAGAATAACTTTCCAACTGAATCCCAAAAGAATACTGGCTATCATGGGAAGAAGCAGAGGTGAGAAGATACAATAAAACCCAAGAGACTCATTAGACAGCTGATGCTGAAACAGCACTTATTCTGCACCTACTCGCTGCATTTTAGACCCACTGTCTTCAGTTACTCCCTGGCAAAGGCCCCACGGTAAGCTGCATTTGCCAGCCTGTCTCCCCATAAGCAGACAGTCCACACACTGGTGTCATCATGATTCCCCATGGCCGGCCCACAAGACGTTCAACAAACACTGGTGGATGGGAGACAGAATTACGCTGGGTTCTGGACTGCAAACTCCCCCTTGTATCTGCATTTTACCCCCTCCCCAAGACTGGAGTGCACTATTCCCACAGCACTTGGAGATAAGTGCAAGAAGGAAAGAATAGCTAAGGGAATCGTGAAATTAGGCTCCCCTTCCCTATGCAAATGCAACAATTAGGAGGCCAGAAGGATCCCCAGGACACAGAACAGCCATCCTATGGGGACCCAGTGAAAGCAATTGGAGCCTGCACACTCTGGCTTGCTGCTGCTTCTGGAGCTGACTCACGGAGGGCTGTCTTGCTGGCAGTCGCTGGGCATCTCTCTGAACCCAGCTTTCTAGTCTATAAAGGAGACACAGTTGGTGTTAAGACCCAGTGCTGTTTCGCAGGCTGGGACTGTACAGCACCAGGCAGGGCCAAGGCAGAACTTGATATACCTGCTTCCTCTCCTGCTCCATGTCCCAACCACCCCCCAAACTACCACCACCCAGACAATCAGGCCAGCCTCCAAAGGTGAGAGACACCGAGAAGCATTTGGCAAAAGAGAAAGGAAAGAATTTAGCAAAAACAAGTAGAGAATGCTATCGTACAGATACCCATTTTGAAGTTTTGCTCAAAGAACAAGCAATGCTTAGCAGGGTTCAGAGTGAGCCTTCTTTGTCAGAGCATTAACAATTTGTATTTTTCACTATCTGTCTTCCTCGCAATCCTTTGCAGGGAGGGGAAGTCTATAAATATTTTTTTTAAAGAAATGACTGAATTTTGATGAACTCAGCTAAGCATGCTTTGCATATGAATGGGAACTGATTCGCCCCACACTTTCCCACAGCCGAGTGGCCTGCAACTTCAAGCTTTCCAGAGAGTTAAAAAGTTGAATATGTGGCTCCTCTAATAAAAAAATCATGCAGCATTTATTATTAATACCCGGCTCTGATAAATATCCTCATCTAAAATTCTTCCCTTGCAGGAACACTTCAGCATAATTTTCAGGATAACAGGAGGGAGCACTTCGGCCACACCCTCATGGGAGCCACAGCGTCTGGCACAGGTAGGCGGACAGGAGGCAAGGCCAACTTGCAAGACTGGTGCTCAGATTAAGTACGCAAGTGAGATGGTTGGGAGCGAGGGGCTGGGGCTCAAATACCAGAGGCATTTGCTAACTGACATCCACCCACCACCAAAGTCACTCCACGATGTGCCAGCTGTTCTTTGAGTAGACCGTGTTCCCAACCCCACCTGCTCAGTGTTGGGGCACACAGTTGCCTCCTCCTCCAGCAGACTATCCTCTCCTGAACAAGCTACCCCCCCCCCAAGGCAGCTCGCAGTCAGGGACCAAAAGTTACAGAGTCCACTGTCATAGAGACGGTTAGAGAGAAGACTGCCCTCTCCTTACCAGCACAGGGGACAACCTTATGTCCAGATTCCCAGATCAGACCATCTAGACTTATGGGACACGACTTCCTTACCTGGCTCGCTCCCCTTTCTCCTTCCCACAACAGATCCCACACACCCCAACCACTATCCCAAGCTCCACTCCACTCTGAGCAGAGAACACAAATCACTCCTTTGGTGACCGCTATGGACAACAGCACCAGGACTTCCTGTCCTCCAGCTTCCCTTGGGATTTGGCCCTCAGGGACCCAGGCAGGAAATGGGAAGAGAGAGATGGGAGGTTCTTCCCTGGAGCTTCTTACTGGGCTGGCAGTGGCTGCCTCCCATTCTTTAGCCCGTGTCCCCTACCTTTGCTCCCTTGAGACAAGGGATCACAACAGCCTGGGTGCTTCAACAAATCTCAGTTGAACTCCTTAACCTTGCCCACACTTTTGTCAAGACTCAGCTCATTAACCTTGATCCAGTTAAGGTTGAATGTGCCCTCACTTTCCTGCCTGCCCTTGACTGGTCCGGAGCAATGCTCTGGCCTCCCTTGTCTTCCTCAGTATAAAATGAGCTTCATCCATGGCAGCTCCAGAAGCAGAAGTAGGTGGCTCTCAGGGTTATTGAAACTCTCCCATCCTAACACTTGCAGTTCCAGCTCATCTACCCTAAACAGAGCACAGCTCCCCACACTATATAATGGACCCTCCTCCCCAGCGGGGCCATAAGAATGAAAGCCAAGCAAAGGAACTGTTTCTTCCAAAATCCCCAGTGTGCACCCAGACACACAGAAGTGCCTGCACTTCAGCTCATCCACTCCTTAGTAACTAACAACATACAAAGATGCAATGTGAAACGATGGATTAAAATTTCATGCATTTTGCTTCAAAAAATCTATAAAAATGAAATTCCTTGGAAATAAAAAGAAAACCCTTTTCTCCAAGCAACACAGAAAACAAGCTGTGGCCCAAGCCCTCCCCTGGTTGGCATTTCAGTGTAAACCCTTCATTTCATTTGTTGCTCTCGTCCACTGACCCCAGCAGTATCCATAAATATTTAGGAACCAAGCACCGGGTTTGTTTTCCACTTTAGGATGCTAATGATGGGAATGGGAGGCTACAAACACGTCTGTGGTGGAGCCAGCTCTCGGCCCACCAGCAAAACACGACAGACCTTCTGGAGGCCTGGGAAGCCCTGGGCTTCCTTAATGAGCCGAGCTGCAGTTTCCCGGGAAAACTGTTGCACTCAATACCTGCAGGAGCACTGATGACAGAACCACCAGGCAAATGAACAGCGTAGGGAAACCTCGAAGGGAAAAAGGCACGGCGGAGGGGAGAACCAGCCCCACAGACTCGCATACAGACTTTGCTTAAGGACCCGAGCTTGCTGGCCAAAGCTCTCGGCCTCCCCACTTCTCAAACCAGACCTCACACCCCCCTGCACTGGCATGCATAAAAACCTGGGCCCTCCAGAAGGCATTTACCAACTTCCCAGCCGTCCCGCCACCACCAAAGGTAATAGTGACCTCACCGGGAGCTCCCACCCTGCAAAGTTGAGGAGCCCCTCAACTTCTGCCCAGACTGACCTCCCTCTCCCTGGTAGTGGGGGCTCTGGAGAAGGCGCACCTTAGTTTGAATTCCATCTTGGCCATTTACAAGTTGTATGGCCGTTAGCAAAAAAAATTTTAACAGCCTTATTGAGGTATAATGTATATATCATGGTATTCTCCCATCTTACAGGTGCAGCTCTTGGAGTTTTAGCAAATTTAGATAGCTGTGTAACCACACAGCTATCGAGTTTTAGAATGACACCCTCATCCCTTCATGCCTGCTTGCAGTCAATACTTGTTTCCACCTCCAGCCCCAGGCAAGCCATGAGTCTGCTTTCTATCTCTCTAGTTTTGTCTTTTCTAGAAACTTCACATAAATGGAATCATACAATATGTGGTTCTTGTGGCTGGCTCCTCTTACTTGGCATAATGTTTCTGGGCTCCTCCATGTGGAAGCAGGCCTCTGTGTGTCATTCCATTTCAATGCTGAGAACTTCACTGAATATAGAGCCCAGTTTGTTTATCTGTTCACCAGTTGATGGGCATTTGTGTTGTTTCCAGTTTGGGGCATAAATAATGCTGCTATGAACACATGTACAAGTCTTTGTAAGGACATATGTTTCCACTCCTCTTGTGTGAATTTGCTAGGAGTGGAATTGCTGAACAGTAACATTAAATATATGTTACTGTCACGCTGTTTTACATAGCAGCTGTACCATTTTGCATTTACTCCAGCAGTACATGAGGGTTCCAGTTGCTCCACATCTTCACAACGCTTGTTTCTGTCTGTCTTTATTGCAGCCACCCCAGTGGGTGTGAAGTGGTGTTTCATGTTTTGATTTACATTTCCCTAAGAAATAATGATGTTAAGCATCTTTTCTGGTGTTTATGTGCAATCTGTGTATCTTTCGCGGTGAAGTATTCAGCTCTCTGCCCATTTTGCATTGTGTGGTTTGTCTCCTTGTTGAGTTGTAAGAGTTCTTTGTATGTCCTATACACAAACCTATTATCAGATATGTTATTTGCAAGTGTCTCCTCTTAGGCAACACCTCAACCTCTCGTTTCCACATCCACAAAGTGGAGCCCACCATAGCACCTTGTAACGCTGCAGTGAAGAGCAGGGATGATGGGTGCGAGTGTCCTGTATGAGGTCTGCCACCCCAGGCTTCGATGACAGGAGCCACCAGCACCACCATCCTCATCTCACCGCTGATGTCACGGTCCTGTCTTTGCCTCTGACTCAAAGCACCCAGAGTGGTATCTGGTGCAGAGGAGACCCCCAGCTATGCCAGCAGCCTGTTACACGTTCTCTCCAGGACAGGGGAGAGGACAGGACCCCATGGGAGCACCTGGAACAAAATGTAGGGGAACAAAATGTAGAGGATAGAGGACCCCATGTGAGCACCTGGGGCCCGTATGAGCAGGGGGAGGAGAGTCATCCTGAGCACAACCACAGAAAACGAGGAGGACCACATTCCCGAAGACCTGGGGGGGAGGGGTGGCAGGCCTGGCTACCAAGGTCACCAGAGGGCAGATGTGTGTAGTGCCCTGAAGACACAGGCCATTCCGGGGTGCCTGGGGCATCTGTGCTGAGAAGGTGACATGGCAAGAGGCATTCATGACGAAGCTACAGGGATGACATCATCTGGTTTGCCCACCTTCCCCGAGAGTCCACAGACCTAAGAGAACCTGAGGGCTTCTCTACGTCACCGTATCATCCCCTTGTTACAGTTCTGGAAAGAGCTGACATTATCCCAGGTTATGAACTGAATTGTGCCTCAAAAAATCCATAAGCTGAAACCCTAGCGACCTGCTCCTAAGAAGATGACCGCAAAGAGAGAGGACCTTTGAAGAGGTCATTAAATGAAAATGAGGTCATGGGGGCAGGCCCTACTCCAATCTGACGGGTGTCCTGATAAAAAGGGGGACCTGGTCACACAAAGCAGACACCACAGATGTGCACACGGAGGAAAGACCATGGAAACACAAAGTGAGGAGAAGCTGTGGAGAGGCAAGGAAAGGGGCCTCACTGACCCTGCGGACACTCTGACCTCAATCTTCCAGGCCTCCAGGGGTGGGAGGCAATGCATTTCCGTCGTTTAAGGCCCCCCACCAGTGATACTTTGCTCTGCAGCACAAGCTCACTAATTTACTCATGTCCAGATAAGTAAGTGAGCTACGGAGGGTGGCCCTGTGCCTGAGGCCCACAGCTGGGGAGCAGCAAGCAGAGGCCATGTGGCTTCAGGACCTTAGGTCTTCATTCTGTCTCCCACCTGTACCCCAGGACAGTGACTGGGACAGTGCCTGGCTCACAGAGAGGCTCAGGGACCTCTGAGGAAAGGGATGGCACTTCCTCTCCCCCATGCTGGAGGGGCGGGGGACACCCAGAGGAGAGAGCAGAGAAGGCAGCATAGTCAGGGAGCCGGTCAAAGCAGCCACCTCAGACGCTGGGTGTGTGAAACTGGAGCGAAGACCCACCTCTTCCCATCGCTATCCCACCTCCTTGGAAGAAGCAGCTGTCAGCCATGCTCTGGGGCCTCAGAAAATTGCTGGGAGCCATGAGCAGATATCAGATCCAGAAGAGCAAATATGCCCATGGGCTGTGCTCCCAGTAAGAGTGGGAGCTGCCACATGCTGTGGAGAGTTCTGCACACAGGCCAGGAGGCGAGCTGTCCACTGCATGCTTCTGCTCTGGGGCTGTGCCTGCTGCAGAGTCCCTACCTGCCAGCACTCAGTAGGACAGTAGGGAGAATTTTCTGGCATTCCAGCTGCGGCCTGAAAGCCACCTCCAAGCAATGCTCACCTGTACCCTTCCCCAGGTCCACAAACGCCACAGTCAACAGAACACAAGCCTCAGACCAGCCTCTGGGAGCCTGGAGCAGAGTCCCAGGAGGACAGGTTCTAAGCAGACAGGTTCTAACCACCTCATGGAAAGGCATGAAGGCATTCTTCCCCTCACCAAACACCCCAAGCAATACCTGCAGGCTGAGTCAGAGGCCCTGGGACAGCCCCAGGGGACCCCAACAAGAGGCCAGCCTGAGCGATCGCTGTCTCGAAGATCTGCATGAGAAGACAGTCTAACATAGAAGTCCAGGGAACAGGATGCTGGGGAGAGGCCACCACCCCACTGAAGGGGTGGCATTGTCCATGCTTCCATAAGGAGTCCAAGATCTTGCTTTAGGCCACCTCACTGCCCACAAGATAAGGACCTTTCACCGTTCCCATTCTCCTTATCTGTCGCCTGCCCTCTGCTCTCCCAGCAAGGGTGCTATTTCCTGCACCCCCACCTGCCCCTGCTCTAAGCCACATGTCCCTGCAGTGACCCCAGCTTCTCTTGGCAGCTCTGGCCTCCACCTTGGCCCTTTTGGGAAAGGCTCCACCCCCTGGCTGCCCTGGTCACTGGGATTCCCTTGTCCAGAAGTTACAAAGTCATCCCTATTATGGGGACATCCCATAGCCTGGCACAGACCCGGCTGCACCCCCTGGGTAGTACCCCTCCCAGTCTAAGCACCACCATCAGCCTGGACTCCCTCCCCAATGGACCATGTCCCATTGCAGGCTTCTTCATCACTCTCCGACCACCAGGGAGTTAATAGTCCTGACTTCCTCCCAGAGTTTACATAGTTAGTTCCACTTTTTTGTTCAATTAATTACTGTAATATCAATAGATCTTTAATTTTATCATCAGTGAGTAATGGGAAGGAGTCTCAATTCCACAATGTAATTAATTAGTTATGAGTGTTCAAGTGCAAGTTCCTACTCAAAGTCATGCTGGGACAAACTCCCAGCCACCACCCCCAGGAAGGGTGGCACTAGCAGGCAGATGTCCTACCATGAGTTTGAGGACACATGGCCCCGCCTGGTCCAAGGGGGAGCAGAAGACACCCCAATCCAAACCAAACTGGCCAGAGTCCAGGGGTGGTATTTTGCTGAGTTGAACAGACTTCAGGAAGCAACTCCCTACATGCCCACACCATACCGGGCCCCTGCACACCGAGGCTGAACAGAGCCCAGCCTCAAGGAGGGGTTCACGGGGACAGTGTAGTTTGGCACAAGCAGAACAAGAGACTCTAACCAAAGTACACAAACCTCTGTTGAGTGTCTGCTACATACCAAGGCCTTTGTCAGGTTTTAGCGACACAGTGGAGCCCAGTGGAGGCAACCACCCACCTTGAGAGAGCTAGGACTTCTAAAAGCACGAACTAGCTTTACAGTCTGAGCTGGGCTCACCAAGTAGAGAATAAGGTCCGGCATCTCAGACAGAGGAGTAGCACATGCAAGGACCGGGTGACAGAGAAACAGGGCAGTCCAGGGAAATTTGGATAACTTTTGATTAATGAAGGGAGTACTTGGGGCGTGAGCCCCACATGATGCTGAGATGGGCGTGGAAGGCTGGAAGACATCCTCCCCACCCCAATCCTGGTAGCTGAAAGCCTTGGGGAGCCAAACCACAGATCAGCCAGGCCGGGGGTTTGACCCACTTCCACTCTCAGAGGGAATTGGGATTCATGGTTCCCAGAGGAGGGATGCCCTGCAGGAAATGTCCGCCTAGCTCAATCCCACTTGGAACTGCAAGCAGATACGGGTAAGACAGCAGAGCGGGCATGCAAACCCTCAGAGGTCCCCAGTGAAAGAAGTAGCAAAGCTGGAGCTGCTCATGCCAGCCCCATGACCTCAGCACTGCCGCTAGGATCCTCTCCAAGAGACTCCTCCAGGAGGATATTCTCCCCAGCCCGCCCCCTCCCCCCAATAGTCATAACTTCCATGCATCCAATATGGGGCTAAGCACCTTACACAGGAGACGTCACTCTATTCACGACCCCAGCCACAATACCCTATGATGAGGGAGCTCAGGCAGAGAAGTGACATATCCACAGTGACAGTGATAAACAGCAGAGTGGGGAGCTGACCCTGAGCTGATGGGCAGATGGAGACTGCTCCATCAGCCCCTCAGCCATCCCTTCCATAGCCCCATACACACGCACGCACACACGCACGCACAGACTGGCGTAGCCTGGGACCAGGCTCAAACTGTCTACGAATCCTCTGTAAAACAAGGGTCAGAAGGACACCTAATTCCCAGCCTGGGGGTGGGGGACAGTGCCTGGCACACAGCTCTCTGGGAGGCCAGGACAGGGGGTCTGTGTCTTCAAATGGAGCCAGAGGACTCAGTTACCCCAGAGCCCCACCACAGGCCTGGGAACCAAACGCTGCTGGACTCAGCCCACCCTTCCCCATTCATCCACTTGGCCCCTGAGTCACGAGGCTGGCTGTGTCCTCGTGCCAGGTGCTGCTGTCTCTCAGCTCCTCACACAACCCGTGAAAGCCAGGTAGCGTTAACCCCAGTTAATACAGGTGGTGCCTCAGCCTCAGAGGAGCAAAGTAACAAAAATGAGAATAAATAGAAAGAAACAAAAAAAAGAAAGAAAGAAAGAAGAAACAGAGCTAACACTGGTTGGGCAGTTGCTCTCTGCTAAACCCTGGAGAAAGAGCTTCAACTGCATGATCCCTCTTAATTCTCAAAAATAGCCTCTGAATGAGGGATTATTGCTGCCAGTTTGCAGATAAGAAGACCAAAGCTTGGAGATGAACGTCGCTTGCCCAAAGTGCCACAGCTACTCATCAGCAGATGTAGGATTCCCACCGGGAAGCCTGGGGCAATCACTCTCTCTTACCCAAGCCCTGGGCACCATGCAGTGCCAGCAGACACCAGGGTGGAGTTGGGGCCCTGCCAGTCCTCTGTGATGTGTAATCCAGCCTCCCCTGGCCCTCACAGGCACGTGCACACAGTCCCGCCCTTGCTCTCCACGTTTCTCTCTTCCCAGTCTGGAGGCATAATTGGGGTGATACCTGAACGGTGGACCAGGATAGGGTATTCTGAACCGAGTCCAATTCCATTACCACCTCTCCCAGCACCCACCAGTCCCAGGGACCACACGGGCACCCTCAGCCATGTCAGTCATCCCAAATGGGTGGGAGAGGTCTCTCGGGGAGCAGGTTCTTCTTTGAGGGGCCTGCTGGGCTGAGGCTAAGCAGGACCAAGGCCTCCAGGCCCCCTCCAAGGCCCAGGAAGATGCCAGACAAGATCTATTGTCTAGCAAAGAAACATGGGGATTTGTTGCTCAAGCCCTGATTTCTCTGATGGCTACAGATCGAGGATAATGTCCCTGATCTAGGAACTAGATTGGAGGCAGCTTAAAATCTGCTCAGACACCACACCATTATGCTAAGCAGAGAGGCTGCAAGGGAGCTGAGCCGCCTCGTTCATCATCCCTGGCAGCAGGAACACAGCCAGCAGGACCATCACCAGCTCCAGCAGGAAACAGAAGAGGCAGTGAGCCCCAGCACCTTCTTCCTCTCCCTCTGCTGGACTGATGACAGAGGACAGACAGACAGAGCGGTCATCACCCCCTACCTGGCCCCCCAGACCCAGCGAGGCAGCCACAGTGTGAGGATGTGCTTCAAGACATCATTTCCCTAAGCTTGAGCTGAGTTAGTACTCGAATATCCTCAGAGATGTAAATTATGTGGGTTGAACTAATGAGCTATATATGTATCTTTCATCCCCTAATTAACTGTGGTTTAATGAATTTCTCAGCGCATTGCTGCCAGAATAGCCTTGCAGTCCAAAAGATTTTTTCCTCTCCATTTCAGGTAAATATTTAAACACCCCAAATTAAAGGGAGCACCCGGGCCCAAAATTGGAGGCTTGATGCTACCCAGAGTAATTAGACCCCTGTCTCATTGATTCAGAGTTCGCATTGTTTCCCTTCTTCTCCCAAGGCAGTGGCAGGTACCGTAAGCACTTGGAAGCTGGCCTGGCACAGGGCCTGGGGCTCCTTGCAGTCGACCGATGGCCTGTGCCCAGCTCAGCTTCCAACACCTGGAAGCTCCTCTCCCAGCCATTGAGGACAGGCCTCACCCAGGGGAAAGAGCCGGAGGTGTTAACCACTCATCAGTCCTGAGGAGGGCACAGAAACCCATCAGGGCAAGGGGGTCAGAGAAGCTGAAGGTCCTGAAGGTCAGGATGCTACCCACCCACCCAGGGGCCCACACCCCTGCACCCACCTCTCCCCAGGACATAGGTGAGAGACATCTTCCCCTCAGATGGTCAGCTATTCCCAAGGCCTACTATTTTTTTAATTAGTTTTTTTATATATATTTGACATCAATTGTAGTCCCCATGGAATCCCACCACCATTTCACCCGTGCACCAAGGCCTACTATTATTGTTATCATAACTCCATTATCATCAGCGTCACTCTATTACTCACAGCTACACACATCAAATGATTAAGGCACATTAATCTGGAGAGCAGGCCTGGCCAGAACTGTCCGACCACCGGATCTCACTGGCTTCGGCTCAGGGAAGACCTGGGAGAGGAGGGTGCCCATCCCATACCTCCTCACTAGCTTCGCCATCCCCTGCTCCTCTCTGACCACTGCCACTCAGGCAAAGCCAAAGCACCCTGTGAAGCCACCTGGCCAACCCGGGCTCTCTGATGGGCACCCTCTTTGGTGTCCTGGCCTCTTTGGTGATGGGGATGGTGTATCTGGGGGGGCTTGAGAAAAGGAGAGGCCAGACTGGGCTCTGATCACCACCAGAAAAAAACATGCAGGGAGCTCTCGATGGTGACACCAGCCAGCTCTCAGTGCCCCAAACCTGGTCGCTGCTGGGCCTGCACACAAGGCCGCAGATGGGCCTGCCTAAATGTGCAAAGCCATAGAACCCAGGGCCTCCCTTGCTGACACCCCCCACTGTCCACCTAGTGCCCCTCACTCCAACTCACTGTCCCTGCCTCCCTAACCTCTCCCTTTTGCCATAGGTGATGGGTGACACTGCCCAGAACCCTTGACCACCACATGCACCCTACACAAAATGCGCACCCACTCTTCTTCCTGACACCACCTGAATGTTTATTCCAGCTCTGGTGTCCTTACCACTGTCACTTCTCCAAAGCCATGAGCATGCAGGATCTCCCCTGGCCAGTCTGAGCCCCCACCTGCCCCTCCATGCTGAGCTCACATGGCCTTCTGTAGTAACCACTGTGCTGAGTCCCTCTATTCAGAGCTCTTGGAATTTGCCAAGTCCATAACAGCCATGGGTTACTAAATAAGGCCTCATATTTATCCCATTAGAGTAAGACTGTGTATATGACCTCTCTGCACAGATGAGGAAAGAATTCACATCCCCAACTACACACAGACCTCATGTACTTTAGAGTTTTGGGTGCCTGGCATTGTGCCTGGAACACTATATAGAGGTGTCAATAATAGTTGCTGGAGGGAAGGAGGGAGGAAAGGAAGTAGGGAGGGAGAGAGGGAGAGAGGGAGGGAGGGAGGGAAGGAGGGAGGGAGGGAGGGAGGGAGGGAGGGAGGGAGGGAGGGAGNAAGGAGGGAGGAAAGGAAGTAGGGAGGGAGAGAGGGAGAGAGGGAGGGAGGGAGGGAAGGAGGGAGGGAGGGAGGGAGGGAGGGAGGGAGGGAGGGAAGCAGACAGACAGGCAGGTAGTTTGATAAGTAGGCAGATGGTTAGAGGAATGGATGTAATGGCTAAGTAGGAATGGACAAGCAGACAAATAGATCACTCTCAAATTTATCTCCAAAGAGACCCCAACCAGCCTTCCAAATTGAAAGGGTAGCTAAACACTGAGCTCATGGGCAGCAGGCCAGGAAGAGAGGCCCTAGAGCCACCGATAAGAGGGCATGACGGAGAGGTATGTCCCCCATGGGTCTCTCCAAAGTAGGGCCACTAAGAAGAGAGAGGCGGGAGTTGGGTACAAGGTGAAAAACAGGGTGAGATACAGGAATGTGGGACTCAGAGCACTAGGCAGAGAAGAGAATAGCTAAGCCCCAAGAGACCCCAAGGAGCGCCAAGCCATGAGCTAGAGAAGTAAGATGGGCCAGAACGCCACCCTTGGGGAGGCTGGTGGTCTGACATGGCCCAGTGCCAGGGTCCCTAAAAAACGAGCATGAATTAACAGTGGTGTCTCAATGACCTCTAATCATACACAGTTTCAGCGTAACAGCCAAGCTTCACACCCACAATGACAGGCCCCTCATTTTTGCCAGGAGCTAGTCCCCCTGCCCACAAGACTTACAGAACCACCACCCAGCATTTCCTGGAAAATCTTAGATCTACACACTTCTGCTCATCCCCCCAGAATGTCAGGCCCCTGAGAGAGCAGCCTGAATGAAGTCGGGCAGGCACCGCCACCTAAACCCATTCGATCCATTGTCAGAAGGGGCAACAGAGGCTCTCCTTCTCCAAAGGCCTTGCATTTTGGAATCTGTCTGCCAATCACTGCCAACAAGAATCAAAGCTAAGATGAAACAACAGTCAGAGAAAAATAGGCCCCAAGTCACCCATCTGCCTCAACAGCCACTCAACAGTGTCATCGGGGATCAGGAGCACAGATTCCTGGCAAAGATGCACCACCTCCCACACACCCGTGTGGCTAGCAAGTGGCTCAGCACCTGCTGAGGCTTCCCCAGGTCCACCTGCATCAAGGGCAATCCTGGAGAGCTCTACGAGCATAAACAACCGGGGGTGGGGGGGTTGTGCCTCATTGTCCTGATGGTATTCTCATTGTCTAAGGGAGGTGACTCAAGCAACACCTGCAGTGCACCTGCATCTTGGTGCATTATTCCATGTCATCCTCACTGCCACTCTAGGAAGTAGATATGAGCATCCCACTTCATACATGGGGAAACTGAAGCTCTGGGCTTACCTGAAGTGGCAGAGCCAGGTGTAGAGGCTTAGAGGTCGAGCTGACCCCCAAAACTGCTAGGGCTCTTCCTTCAGTCCCGCAGACCTCTGAAGCAGTGAGGGTCCCAAGGGGAGGCAAGGTGATGCTGAACCTCTGTGCAGTCAGAGACAGTGGACTTAGCCCAAGAAGAGCCAGCCTGAAACATCCTCCCTCAGCCTAAGGTGGCCCAACTCCGTCACATCTGCCCACACCCTTCCCTGCGGCCTGTCTGACACCCCCAGGCAGTCCACGTGCCTCCCCGCTCTGGCCCTCTTCTTCCTGAACTCCTGGTAGCACACTGCACCACAATGATGATTGATGGGGCTGTGTGACTGCATCCACAGGCGCATGAATAAATGGATGAACAAGTGAAATGTGGTTTGGCACCAACACTACTTTGGTGTGCAAATTCTACATGTCTTCAGGAACAGAGAACACACATCTTGTCCCTAACGAGCTGCAGTCAATGACTTCCATTTTCTGAGACCACCGCATCCGTCTTCTGTGTTGGTAGCTGAATGACACCGTCTGACACCTACAGTGGCCAGCTGGTAGAAGGATGTATTTACATAGTTTGCGCTCCCTGAGATAACATTTCTGTCTCCTGGGGCCTCCAGCTGAGTGTGAGATATTGGTGCACAGCCTGAATTACCTCCACGATGATTTCATGCTGAATTTGCCGAGTCTCCGAGCAGAGTCGTAAATGTAAAGGAAGAGTGTTTCTCAGGGCCTTCACCACATCTTTCATCCAGAAAATAAGTGGTGATAATATTTGTAATATGTTTACTGACAGGACCGGGGGCTCTGTGCAGATAACTCTTTTATGACACAAAGTATTTAACTAAGATGGAAAATGGCATTACTCATGTTAAATTCAAAATGAGCATTTTGTCCCAGATTGCTAGAAACCCAGTAAATGTCATTAGCTATCTGAGGTTACAATGAAATCCGCAAAGGGTTACTCTTTGGTAATTACATTTACTGTAGCTATAGAAACAAGGGACATCAGACTCCACCAGGCTGACAGCCCTGTCTCCTCTCCGCCCCCCACGACCGCTAACAACTCATCTGCATGTTGCCGCCCCCAAAGACCGGACTCCAAATCGGCAGCCTGCTCTTAAGAGAACTGTTTTACCCATAGGCACCAGGCGAGCCCCAGGACATGAGCTGATGTGATTCTAGATTGGAAACTGATGATAAAAGGCAGAGAGGGGGACGCTCTTCCTGTGGCTTCTGCATTGAAATGTGCCTCCTGCATGTGTGCCTCGAAGTTATGCTTCCTGGGGCCATCCTTCCATGGCAGATGTATTATTTATGGCCAGTGTGCTATTGTGCAAAGCATTTCCTCACCACAGAGCCCCCACACTGCCATTTCCCTACCCAGCTTTAACACTCACCCTGAAGGAAATCGAACAGACTGGCCTTCTTGGATGATCCACTGCAGCAGAGGGGGCGGCCAGGCTGGGCTAGCCTCACAGGTCTCAGAAAAGGGGAAATGGGAGGACGCACAGTGGAATTTGGGAGCTGTGGAGCAATGTCCCCTTGGCCAACGAGAGGGCCAGCACTTTCCCTCTCCATCTGTATCTGAAAAGTCCTTCCCATCTCATTTCCTGTCCACCTACCTGAATATCACTTCAACGTGACTCTTACCTTTACATTCTGATGAGTCACACATATGTGAGAAAGACCAGGAAGGAAACAAGTTAAAATGCAAGCCTGGTTGGGTTAGAGTATCGGAGTAAATATATCTTTTTCTTTTCTCTGTTCTCTTTTTCAAAGATGCTGTAATATAATTATATTCCCCATATATTTTAACAGTTAATAGATTATCTCCATACCTCAAAGGATAGGTCAACCCCCAACATCACACGTATACACACCACACACAAGCACATCAGCCCCTTCAGAGATGCATCCCTTGTCATCTCCACCCCCCAAAATCATCCCAGCCCTCCCAGCCCACATAAAACCTAGTCAGGCTCAAAGCACCCACAGTTTCTCTTGCTGTCATCTGCATTCTTTCCCAGGCCTAGTCTCAGGCCTCAGAGGGGCCCTGCACATCCCCATTGGGATCCTGAGGTGTCTCAGCACTGCCCCCACAAAAACCCAACTTAGTCGTGTCAGGCAGAGGTTCTGAGAGGCAGCTGGAGAGATTGGCTATGTCCACTTACCCATTCTGGGCTGGATTGGCAGGTGAACAGACAACTTAAGCTAGAATCCCAGACTCACTTCGGCTGCCCAGTCCACCACATACTTCCTCTTCCCTCCTTCATGTCCTACACAGTCTGTCCCATCTTCCAAAGCCACCGCATGTCCAACCACACACTGCCCCTGCATGGTGCTCCTGGCCATGGTGCTCCATGCAGGGCCCTTCTGATCGCAGCCCCGCCTTCCTCCAAAAGCAGGTATGGACCAGCTCTGTCCAGCTCCTCTGGAGTTGACATGGCTCTTCTGGCTCCACAACTGTCTGTGCCTTGTTCAAGACAGCTCTGGGCAGAGGGGCATTGCCATGGCCCTCTACGCATCCCCTCTCACTCCTGGTAGCACTGCCTGCTCTTCCTCCCTCTCTGTGTGTCCACAGCAGGGGTTTTGCTCCCACCAATAAAGGCACTGCTAGTCCCTACAGCTAAAAGGATATAAACGTCATCATAGCCACACAACTGCAATTAAACCGAACCTGAAAGCAAGAAAATCCACAGGTGATGAAGCCTTCTCTCCATTCTTTGGAGGACGAGCCCCCAAAGAAACATTTAACTACAGGATTGCGTTGAGCATTACTAAGGGACTGTGTGTAGCACCACGCCATGGCTCGTGAGCACCTGAGTAGAAATGTATGCCGTCACAGCCGGAGCCAACGAGCTCCGTATTCCACTTGTACCTCCTGATCCACCCCGCCATATGCCCTGCCAGGCTGGTCTCTAGGCTCCTCTCCCGGCTTCTCTTGCCTCCTGGCTTTTACTTGGCTTCAGCCACTGGGAGCCATCAGCAGATCAGAGGACTAGGCAGGGTCCAGATTTGCAGCAACTGTTGCCCCATCTAAGGACACAGCTCCCATTGGGCAGCTCCTCTGTGCCTGCCGCATCCTTTTCCTGTGCTCAGTGAGCTCCTGGCCCATCTTCATGCCCAGGGAAGGGCAGCTCCCTGGGACCACTAGCCCCTGAGTGCTTTGCTCTCAGCTCTGCTCAATGACTCTGGAATGTGTGACGTTTCCTGCCCAATACCAACTAATTCACTTGCAGATCTGAACCTTAGCTTTTGCTATAGAGTTGGAGTTCAACAACATACTCCAGTCCTTTCTGACAAAGGTTGGATGCCAGTACAATTTGGTGGGTTCAGAGACTAAATTAACCAGATCCAAAGTAGGATGGCTTATAAAACTGCAAAGTGTCTCTATGCTATGCCTACGGGTTCTGTCTCCAGACCTGTCCATGCAACGATTTTATGACTGACTTGGCAGCAGATCCTGACTGCTACTGATCCCACCACAGAGTTAATAAACTGAATGACAGCATTTGGGACCCAAAAAGATCTCAGCCATTTGGAATAATGGGCCATATTAGGCAAAATGTAACTCAACAGCCATAAACAGAGGCTTGGAGGTTTAGAAGACCAAAGGCTAAGAAGAACTGAAGACTCAGTGAAAAGCTATGGGAGACCGACTTGGGTGTAGCCACCTTCAAGTCACCTTGAATATGAACCACACGCTGATGTGACCACTGCTCTTAGCAGTAAGACATCCAGGATAAGGAGGGAGAGCCCCCCACCCCTCACTAGGCAGGCCAGATGCCAGCGGAGAGCTGAGTGCCATTCTGGGTCCTCCATTCGTGGGGACAGTGGTACGTGAGGAAGGTCTGCGGAGACAGCCAGGCTGGATAGACAAGACACAGAAACCCAGAGCAGGGCATGGTGGAGAGGATCAGAGAGAGCCTGGGAAGAGACAGGCCAAGTGAGAAGGTGACATGAAAGCCAGTTCCAGACACCTAAAGGAATTATCTCCAGGAAGATAAAGGACAGGGGAGCAATGCCAAGGACTTGCCCCCTCGAAGCCAGTTAAAGCAGCTTGTAATCACTGAAATAAAGGACGCGCTCTGAGACCCAAAAATGATGAGCAAAAGTCATGCTCAGCCGCAAAGCTCATGCTTCCCACCAGCAGCCGGTCCCCCACCCCTGCCCTAGAGTCTTGCTTTCTACCCTAATGGAGCAACTGAATCCCTCAGCCAAACTGGAAGGAACAGCAAAGAAAACTCCAAGACAAGTAAATAGGCAAGAGAAATAAAATTCTTATAGTCCAATTTAAAAGAATAAAGAAAGCTGTATAATTTCAGAGGAATGGTCAACCCTAAGTGGACTTACATGGAGAGCACAGGATTTTAGAAAAATACTGCCGATTGTTTTCAAAGAGAAAAAAAAGGTACCTTACATCAAATGAATTATAGAAAATTCAAAACAACATTATGATTCTAATAAAATCACTGGTGCAGGCAGAAAAAACAGAATTGGTACTACCAAAAAAAAGGCACCGGTAGAACAAGTACCTTTGAGAAACATTACTATCTGTATAGTAGCTCCCCCCACACCCTTATCAGTGAGGTATACTTTCCAAGCCCCCAGTGGATGCTTAAAACTGCAGAGAGCACTAAACCTTATGTATACTGCTTTTCTCCCATACATGTATATCTATTATAAAGCATAATTTATAAATTAGGCTCAAGGATTAACAACAATAATAAAATAGAACAATTATAGCAATCTACTGTAATAAAAGTTATATAGATGTGGTCTCTCTCTCCCTCCCTCCCTCCCTCTCTCTCTCTCTCTGTCTCTGTCTCTCTCTCTCTCTCTCTCTCTCTCTCTCTCTCTCTCTTTCTCTCTCAAAGTTTTATGCAATGTTTTCAAACCACCGTAGACCACAGGTAACTGAAACCACAAAAAGGAACCACGGGTAAGGTGGGACTGCTGTTCGGTAGTAGTCGGCTCAAACTGGGATATATAAGGCAAAACGTCCATGGCCAAAATCAACACCAGTTTACTTCCCCCTCACACTACTTGTTTATTGTGAATTAACTGCTGCTCTGTTGCAAGGCTTCTTTACCCAAGCTGAGGGAGCCCCCCTCTCTTACAGCAGAAGGGAAAACAAACACGCCAGAACCAGGTCATGACTCCTAATGCTTCTGTTCAAAAGAGGCTTATGTCACTCTCACCCCGCCTCAGAGGCTCAAGCAAGTCACATAGCCAGAGATGATGCGATTAGAGCAGTTCATAAGTCCTCCCACAGAGAGGATTTGAACAATAAGAGAAGTGTATTGAGAACACAGAATAAATGAGCAGAGGCTTTTATTAAATAGGAAAGATGACAACTATAAGAGGAAATGAGGGAGAACCAGTTGCAGGGATAACTCCCAAAGAAGACATAAGACAAAGAAGACATTCCCAAAGGCCTCCCTGGTGGTGCAGGGGTTAAAGTCTCAGTGCTATCAAGCTATTGCCAGCCACTGCAGCACAAGTTCGATGCCTAGCCAAGGAGTTGACCCACATGGCAAAGCAGACCTCTCCTGTCTCACCCACTACTCCTCTCAGCAGTGTATTTCAGTAGACCTGCCTGTTCTGCTACCCACTCTGATTCTGGTGAATCTTCTCACCCCTCTCCCCACACCTCTGGCCTAAACTCCAGTTCTTATATGCATAAATAAATAAATCTTAAAAATATATATATGTAGCAGATCACAGTGGAACTGAATGAAGAACTGAGAGTAGAAATTAAAAGGACCCAACCAAAGGGAAAATGTATACACAGTAAGTGGTGATAAGCTTCTTGTTTGTGTTTAGGTTTCAAAGAAAGAGAGATATTCTGATGATGTCAACTGTACAGCAATGGCCTCACACAGGTAGGTGGCTGTTGGCCAGTAGACACAGAGGCCAAGGGGAAATGTCTCTCTCTACAGCTCTGCTCCCCATGTCTCCAAGAAACCCATAAGTACATGGGTCTACTTCTTTACTGAGTCTAGCCACCTGCCCCAGGACAGAAGGCCCCTGACCTCTTTGCAAGCTGTCAGCTCAATAGTTAACCCCTAGAAGAAGTGTAAAGACCAGATTGGCTGCTCCCAGGCCTCTGCAGTCTTTCTAGAGCTTCTTTCAATCATGAATTTGCATGTGACCAAGTTCGCTGAGGGCAGTCCCATCCCTATCCTGACTCATGTGTCTCTATGTTCTTTGTCTGCAAAAACTAAACGTCTCTGAATCACTAAGGAATATTATTAAAGCATGTAAGTCCATCTAATTATATATAAAATATGTAAGTAAAAATATTAATATGCAAATTACACAGATAAGCAGGAGAAACGTGGTCACTACCAACATGGGACAAACATCTGAAAATTTCCAATCAAAAAAAAGTTATTTGAAATTTAATCCAACTTTGAGTCCATAGTTGCATTCTTAATAGTGCATCTGTGTGTGTGTGAAGTAGCTGCACCTATGGAAGGAAGGGGACAGAAAAGAGAGAAGGAAAGAAGCAAAGGCAAGAGGAAGAAGGAAAGGAAAAGTACAATAAAGACAACAGAACAAGAGGAAAGGCTGATTAGAGGCCATGCATGACCATGTCCCAGAGCAGGCGATGTAAATGGTGAACTAAATGCTTTCCATGTGCAAATAGTAGTCAAGAAGGGCCCCTCTGGTGGAGATGGACATGGGGAGCACCTGATCCCCCAACTCACAGAGCTATTGGCTGAGATTGGGCCTCCCGCTGGGATTTCTCATTAGAGGAGCACATGAGAGCCCAAACAGTAGATTCACCTTATTATGAAAATGCTAGCATATATTCAAACAAAAATCAGTCTCTCATGAGCTTAGTCAGTATAAGTCAGTCCCTACCTGGTCCAAAAATAATCATGAGTCTCTCCCAAACCACATTCCTCATCTGTTGAGTCACCTGACCCATGGGCCACCCACGTGGAGTGACCCGGGCAACAGCTGCCCATCCGATTTCATATACTTGCTCTCTGCTCTACCTTCAGCAAAGAAATTTGGATACTGCCACATAGTTTGTCCCTTTCGAGCCAGCATTTTGAAGCACTGACTATGGGCCAGGCATTGTGGATAGCACTTCATATTTTTATACCAATCCTTACAGTCAGCAGGTACCATTTTGTAAATGAGGAAAACAAAGCTCAGAGAAGTTAGGTAACTTTCCCAAGATCACACAGCAAGTGACAGAATTGTATTTAGAAACTAAGTCTGCCTCTGAGGTTTGCCCTCTCCCCTTCCATGTGCCCCACCCCTTCTTTAAAAGTCCTGCACACTACTTATAATAGGTGAGACTTGAAATCAACCCGAATGCCCCAAAATAGACAACTAGATCAAGAAGATGTGGTATATACACACAATGGAATACAATTCAGTAATCAAAAAAGGTAAATTAATGTCATTCACAGCAACATGGATGGAGCTTGATGGGATTATGCTTAGTGAAATAAATCAGAAGGGAAAAGAAAAATACCAGATAGATTCACTTATAGGAGGAATATAGAGATCAAGGAAGAATAACAACAAACAATAGCAAAACAAAACAAAAATAAATAGACAACTATAAGTCACAGACATTCTGTAGGGAAGGGAGAGGGAGAAGTGTCAAAACAAGGGCAGGAAGAGCACAAGGGACTATGGTTTTGGTGCACCGGTGAATTGATGGTGGACAGTCTATGGAGACTACACCTGATGAAAGAAAGCAAACATTGTAAGAAAAATATAGTGACATTTTAAAAAGGAAAAAAATAAAAGAGAAAACAATTCAGGGCCTCCCTCGTGGCGCAGTGGGTTGAGCAACGCACTATGAAGCAAACCGCAGCCACTGCAGCACGAGTTCGATCCCTGGCCAGGGAGGGAGCCCACATGGCGCAGCAGACCTCTCCTGCCTTGCCCGCTGC
The DNA here is from genome assembly GCA_019455555.1 of Galemys pyrenaicus. Taxonomy (NCBI): domain Eukaryota; kingdom Metazoa; phylum Chordata; class Mammalia; order Eulipotyphla; family Talpidae; genus Galemys; species Galemys pyrenaicus. The sequence goes on from JAGFMF010011554.1 coordinate 2,024,413, forward strand.
TCTCCTCAGCAGTGTGTTTCAGTAGATCTGCCTGTTCTACTCCCCACTCTGTGTCTGGTGAATCCTCTCACCTCCCCCCAACACCTCTGGCCTGTACCCCAGCTCTTGTGTGCATAAATAAATCTTTTTAAATTTTTTTAAAAAAAGAGAAAACAATTCAAACAAATTTTTAAAACGAATAAAGTCACTGCAGCAAAAATTGGCCTGGGCTCCCCCCAAGTCCTCAGGATCTCAAAGGGAACTACACCAAGACCAGGTGACAATGCAGAGAGCTCCAGTGAGGACCAAGGAGGGCTGGCAGGAGCTGGGCCATGGAATGAGTGGATAAGTAGAGGTGGGGGCTCTGCTTCCAGAAAATGGAAAATCACCGGTCAGCCTCGCTTCCCCAGTGTCTGCCTGGGAATGTGATAACCATGATAACAAACATGGACAGAGATGGAAAGTGAGCCTCCCGGGGGAGACCCCCACAGCCAGACGCCACAATTACAGACAGCGCCCATGCGCTCACAGGCAGCTCTGGAGCTGACAAGACAGGCAGTTCCTTCACTCGCAATGGAGAAAATGTTTCCTGTTTTCTGCTTCAGCTTTAATTTGGAGCTAAACAAAGACCGGGAGGGTGGGAGACGGAGTGCTGCCTAGGGAGTCTGCTCCTCGCCTCCCAAATTCATCTCCAAACCAGAGGAGTGGCAGGGGCTGGCCTGCAGAGCATGCCGCTGACCCCTTGGACACAACCCGAGGCTGGGAGCCCACTCCCCAAGGAGCACAACACCCAGACCAGGTTCCAACAGGACAGGACAGTCGGGTTCCAACGCACCCAGTCTCAGCCCAGAGCTCTATCTTGGCAGGACTTCCAGAACCCTAGGAGAGAGGGAGGGTGCACAGGACCTACCAACATGGGAAGAGGGTAGAGTTCAAAGCTGGCCCAGCCCGTCCATTTCTGGCGAGGATAGATGGGAAAAGCACAGGCACCAAGCCTGGCACTGGAAAAGTGTCAGTCATTACTCAGAAGACTGAAAGCTCTCTGAGGATCTCATCTGTTCTGGCCACCTAAGCCCTAGTGCCCAAAGGCACCTGCCAGGAAATGCTTCCTCAACAATTAGGAGTCTGTGCCCAGGCACCTGAGTTCCGGGCACTGTGTGAACTCTGCTTTTCCAACCCTTGGGCTGAATCAGTCAGGAAGTGAGGCTAGACCAGGTGAGGAAGGAGGTGAAAAGAAGGAGGAAAAGGCTGTCCACCGCCCCAAAGGTGAGATCCTGCTAGATGCAGCAGACCCTTGGGGACCCTAGGCAGGTGCGCAGAGGTAACACACAGGCCTGGCACCAGGCAGGCACCAGCACTCAGGTCAGTCCTTCTCCCCTGCCCAACCCACAGAGACTACAACATGCTCATCTAGCAACCACCGCAAGGCCTAATGCATGGTAGATGTTCCAGAAACACCTGTACAGAACGTTACCGCCCAAACAGCACACAACATGCCAGGCTCTGCTTCAGGAGCCTCACACTTCCTAACCAGCCTTGAAAAGTGGGACGTATTATTCCAGTGTGTACAGGTGGCAATACTGAGGCTCAGAGAGGAAGCACTTTGCCCAGAGTAACAGTTACAAGGTGTCTCAAAGCCTGTGCTCTTTCTACTGCCCTCTGTAGCCACTACAAGTTGGGAGAAGGAGAAAGAAGCTGTTCTGGAGCAGAAGAGCTGTAAATCTCCCATGACCAGCTTCTCTGAGCCCTATTCCTACTGGTTCCAGGACAGACAGGACAGCAGCTTAAGGCAGCAAGGCAAGATGACTGTCTACATTTATTGCAGTGCAAAGTCAAGTTTCCCCTTAGATTTGACTTCCACCCAGCCAAGAACCTGCCAGCCACCGACCTGAAGTGTGCTTATTCCCCCAGCCACTATGAGGAGCTTAGGTTCTTAGGACTCCTGGTTCAAGCCTTGGTGTCAAGGCCTCACAGCAAACAACTTCCAGAATCCCACCCACCTCCCATTCACACCAAACTTGCAGAGGGGGCGTGGCTGCGCCCATAGCTCCGCCCCCAAGGTTAACTGTGTCTGGCGCTGTCCGAGGTCCTTGAAGCATCTGTGATAACGCCTCCTCACCGCAGTCCAGGGAGAAGGGGTCTTTATCCCGACTTCAATGACCACAACTGAGCTCAAGTAGTTAAATAACTTGCCTGAAGGTCGCAGAGCTGGTGAGCAAATGTGCAAACCCACGGATGTTAAAAGGAAAAACCCTAACTACATCGCTACACTGCCTCTCAACGCGTCCTACTGCCAACCTCATTCCTCCAGAGATTCCTGCATTGTCCGCACAACCGTAGGTTGGCTCCTTTCCCCCAAAGCCACAAAGGCCTGGAGACAGCGAGCCCACAAGCCAGAGCCCCTGGGGATGGTGCCCTCGCCCGGCAGGAAGCACCCCACGTGCCGCGTTCCCAGGCCCACACCGTCCTCCCACCCCCCCAAGCTCTGGACCTTCAGCATAGGCTGCATTTGTGGGAAACTGGGGCTCGGCGCACTGAGAGGGAGTCAATTTATTCTGGAGAAAACATCTTTGTTCTGCAAGTGAAGGGGAGCCATTTCCAACAATTTAATGCTCTGTTCGCAGTCCCGGGTGCTGGGGTTGCAGCGCGAGGCTGTTCTTCGAGGCAGAGCAGCACATAATGAGGCTTCTCACTGCCGCTCCCTGCCATCGTGCCAAAAACCAGAACGGTTATTTATCCATTAATCTGACATTACACCCCCTGCATTTTATCTGCTTAAATAAATTTGGTGGTTAGAGTGTGTGCCTGGCGGAGAAACTCCCGCATTCAATTTCCTATGCGCCAACAGGAGCAACTTTGCCGTTATAAACTTGCCTTTGACGTCCTGGGGTCTCAGCAGGCCCAGCTGGGAAGTGGAGAGGGCAGCAGCAGGGATCCGGGCCTCCAGCTCGTCCAGATCCAGGCTGCGCAGGACGGTTCTCCAGAGACTGTGTCTGAGGACCCAGCACACAGCAGCAGCCCCTGAGTCACATGCTAGGCAGCTTTTCACCCAGCAGAACAGGTCAGCTCCCTGCCCTCCCCCATCATCTCTGGGCAGCAGGGAACAGTGGGAAAACCAGAACCCAGACCCCCTCCACAGGCACCACCTGGGCTGCAATGCTGGCTGTGCCACTCATTAGCCGTGTAGTCTTGAGATGCCACTTCATCGCTCTGTGCCTCAGTTTCCCCACCTCTTTCCTAGAGTTATTAGGGTTAGGATTTCTTAGGATTACTGTGAGAATTAAATGAGTTGATATTTATAAATTGCTTAGAACAATGCCTGGCACAGATCATGTGCTTAATAAGTGTTGGCTTAAAATATATATAATAACACCTGCACCCCTATGTTTATAGCAGCACTCTTTACAATAGGGAAGACCTGGAAACAACCTAAATGCCCAAAAACAGATGAGTGGATCGGGAAGCTG
>JAGFMF010011554.1:2028094-2054693 GCA_019455555.1 Galemys pyrenaicus
CAGACTGGGGACACCTGGTGGGGAGGGGAGGGGGAGGGTTGAGGGAAGATGGGAACACGAGGGACTGAGGTGATGGTACACTGGTGAGATGGTGATGGGAAATACATGGGGATTACAATTAATGGCAAGTATATGTAAATTTTAAAATATTTTAATAAAAATAAATAAATAAATAAATGAAAATATATATATATAATTTTTTAAATCTAGGACCACTTTGTGAACAGGACTTTGGAGACAGACTGGACCATGGGACCCTAAATGTGTCCTTTATAAGCTGAGAGTTGAGCAAAACACTGGCCTGCCTTGCCCACCCCACCAACTGTACCCACTTCACCCTGTTTAGAATGGGAGATGCTGCAGAGAAGGGCCAAGGTATATTTCATTTGAACAAAAGATTCCACTGCTTGAAAATGTCTGAGTCCTTTTCTACCCCATGGCTTGTACCTTACAGAGGAGCAAACTTAAAGTCACAGCAAGGAGGCGACTTATCCAGAGCCTAGCAAGTTCATGGGAGAGTGGCAGTAGACTCTTCGGACCCCCAGCTCAAAGGGTTTTAGTTCTACGTATTTTTTGTTTTGGTTTTAGTTTTGTTGTTTGATTTTGGGCTTGGGTTTTGCTTATTGGTTTGCAGCATGAGACCTTGAAACACCTCATTTTCGACAGGGTCATACCAGCCTCTGTACCTAAAGCCAGGTCAGGCTTACCCACAAAATTCCAGCTGGGTACCCTCCTCTCCTATCCCAACAGCTATAGCACTGTCTGGAGTTATGAGACCAGTGCCACCAGCAGGAAAGACTCTATGACCGTCAGACTTCCATATCCCACACTCAGAAGCTGGCAGCCCCTTGCCCATTTGTCCTGCATTCGTCAGGCCTCTACTTCTCTGCAGCATCTCCTTTGGCCTGGAAACTTGCCAGAACTGCCTCCTATCTTCCCTTACCTTGCACCCCTATGCCCCTGCCCCAGGGATGGAGTCTGCATCCAGCCCTCTGGTGACACCTGCTCACACTGCAGCCACACAGCTTGGATGCAGGTCAGTAGATGCAGCGTTGCCGGCTCACACCCAGCCTAAGCTCCCCACACCCCTCTAAGCTGTCCCTACAGATCCATTCCCGGAACACTTCTCCAAGAGCTGGCTGCTCCGCCTGGAGAATGAGACTTCCACAATCTTCTCGTTCAGTAGAGCCTGGCATGATGCCCCACGCAGACTGTCGAGGTAGGTGGGGAGCGATGCGGTGAATCGACCAGAGAGAGGAGCTGTGTCCCACACAGGAGCCGCTCTGCCCAGGCAGCTGCAGGCCCAGCCCCTGCCTCCTTCAGAGCAACAGAGAGGCAGGCATGCGGGCAGACAGACGCCCAACACAGAGACCTCCCACACGCACGATGGTCACTACTGCCCCTTCCTCCTCGGGTCCACAGAAGAGGATGTCCCTCCAACCTGCAGTCAGTGGCAACTTTGCCAACCAGATTCTCCCTGGGGAGGAGATTTCCTAATCCCCAGAAAGTCCCCTGAATGTTACACTCTACTGTCCAGACCTGGGACCAGCCAGGCGGGACCTGCACTTCCCAGCTCTTTTCTCCTAGGTACATTTAAGCAAGTAAACTGCCGCAGCCATGGATGATACTCCCTGGCCACAGAGCAGGGCCATGTTGGGGCTGTTTAACCTTCCTTTACAGGGGGGCTTTCAGGCTGAACGGCCTACTGTACCCAGTAGGAGTTCCTGACACCCCGCCTTGGGCACAGTCACATCCTCAAGAACTGTCCTGGCTAGCCTCCTGCTCGACTTCCCCAGCTATGCCCTCTCTTTGACTCTTGTCCAGTCCTCAGTCTCATGCTTGCCCTGATCATGCTGCTGCTGTGAAAGGGACCTGAGTCCTGGGTTACATGAGCTGGACCCAGCCATCCCTGGTGACCTGTGCCAGGCACTTTGCCAAGTGCTTTGAAGTCTAAGACTTAGTTAAGCATACCCCTCCCATTTTACAGATAGAGACACTGAGGCTTACCCAGGACACAAAGCTTCTAAGTGGCCCAGCCTGGATTGGAACCTGGAGGTGTCTGAATCCTGAGCCGTGAGCCTTATCACCAATCTTCCCACATGACTGGCATGCCCACAGACCTGTCCGTTCCCCATGAATGAAATCAGACACTGAGTCCCACTTCTACAGTGACGGAGTCCCAGTGGGAGTGGAGCTGGGCCCTGTAGCTCATGTTTTCTGTGGGTTCTGATAAGGGGCAGGGAATCTGCCTTCCTTCAGTACCACTAAGATTCACCTGTCATTGACAGCAAGAGGAAATCAACATTTTATAGCAAGAAAAGGCTGCTCCTGGTTAGACATCAAACGAATCAATCTTCTCCGACAGTTAATTTTCATTTTGCAACTTTCCCTGGTGACATGGCAAGTAATGACCCTGAGGAACTGCAAAGTCGCGGAGCAGCAGCCTGCCTCCCACACCCCTGGATCCTCGCTCCCCTTCCACACCCACCGCTGACCTCCCCTGGCCCCAGACATGACCTACAGATTCCTCTTGTCCCAGACACTCCCTGAAGAGGCTCAGGCCCAAGCTGCCTTGGGAACTGAGACCAGAAACAGACACCTGAGGTTCAAACAGGAAGCCCCTGGGACAGGACCTACCCTGGCTCACTGCTCTCCACCCCTCACTGTAGGATAGACCCTCTCCAAATCTCCCCTCATCACTGACTCCCCAAGACACCCATGTCCCACTGTGACCCTAGGAGTGCCCTTCAACCCGGAAGCACAGTATCAGTCAGAAAACTCCCTACATACACCCCGTTCACTCCTCAAGCTCTACCATGAAGCATCCACACACAGTACCTGACTAACCCCAAGCACCATCAACAACCCCAAAACTATGGCCCCAAACGCACTTCAGAGATGCGCAGAACTTCACAAAACTTCACAAAACCCAGGCTCTGCACTTGACCTCTCCAGCTGCATGTAAGCAGTGGCAGGAGACAGGTGAGATGGCAGCAGAGACAGATGAGATGGAGCCCTTCCCAGAAGAGGGTCCTCTACCCCCACTCTCCAGATCCTCATCTCTGGTGGGGTGTCAGCTCAACTCAATGCCTTTCAACCCTTCTCCACAGTCAGCTCTGTGCCCTGCTGAGAGAGACAGGTGAAAGGTCCACGCAGCCTCGGACTGTGGCTCCATCGTGGGTCCTACAGTCAACTGCAGCAGCTTTCCCTGGCTCAGGATGCCATGTAAGCCCCCCTGCCCTAGGATTCACAGACAGGATGGAGATTAGTGCACTGGACCCTACCCCCTTCCCAGCAGAGCTATGACACCAGGGAGTGGAATTCCCTGTCCCACCACCTCCCAGAAATGCTCAAAATCTGAGAGGACTTCTTTCCTCACCCCCATGGAGCTCCTGACCTAAAGAATAAGAGTTATTTAGTGAGTGCTCCTGGGTGCCTAGCACACTGTCAGCCAAACTGTCTGTTCCATGGTGGCAGCTTCATATCGCACGTGGTCTCCAGCTCTGGGAAACAGGTGCACAGATAGCAACAGACACGCATGGGAGGGAGGGAAACAACTGACCGTCTATTCTTTCATAAAATATCCCAGCCACCTAACAAGCTGCATATTATTTCCCCCAAATGATCTGAAAAGCCAGAGGGCAATTGGGACTTAACGTCACTCGGCCATCGACAGGCAGAACCATGTTCAAACCCAAGTCTGTCCTACTCCAGAGCCTCCTCTCAGCGCTGACGCACAGAGAATCCTATTCAGCAAGGATGACATCGGGAGAGGTGACTCAACAGAGCCCCGCCCTGCTCTGGACAGGACTCTGCTCCAACACTGTGTGCCCATCTCTTCCTGACACCAAACCGCAGCTCCAGGAAGTGCAGGCAGCAGCCCCTGCATCTCCCTGGCAACCCAGAAGCTTTTGTTCTCAAAGAATGGAGCTGATTCATCCCCCCTGGGTGAACAGCAAGGGCTGCCGGCAGGGGAGCAGGGTCCAGACCACTAGCAACCCAGGGTGATAAATGCATTCGGGGAGAGACTTCTAGCTAGGCAGGCATTCCCCAAGCTCACCCCACACACTGGCCAGAGTGCCACAACCACAGCTCAGCAGGGAGACAGCAAAGGAGCCATGAAAGTCTCTTGCCAGGCTCTTCCATCTCTCTAGACTCTCACAGGACCCCAGGCCTCTAGACCCTAGAGCACTGGCCTTCACCTAACACCAAGCCTTCTGTGCCTGAGTCTTCCCATACTGCCCTTCAGCCTGCAGACCCCTTCCTTTTCTGTCCCTTTCCAGGGATTTCTTTGAACAGAGGTAATCAGACATTGCCCCCTCACAATTCTCCAACCACAATTCTCTGCAGGCAGAATGTCACACTACCTCTGTGAATCCCATAACCCTGTGTTCATCTGTGGCACACACCACTCCTCTCACCCAGAATCATCCCTTTCTTGGGATCGCAGCCAAGAAAGGATTGCAGCTCCATGGTGAGCCTATGGAGACAGGGAGAGGGGCTCTACTCTTAACAAGCAGCCCCAATCCAGCCCAGGGGACACTCACCCAGGATTCAAACACCCCCACCGAGGGGCAGTGCAAAGCAGCCCCTGCAGACTATTACTGTCACCAATGCCCCATCCATTCCACCATTCCACAAAGCCAGTCCTACCACAAAGCAGGTGGACAGCACTGACCAATGACGTGTAAGCAGTGGTGACATGCAGTCATTCCAGGCAGAAGTTAAAGGGCTTATTCTTGCTTTCTGTTATCACCAACCATGTTTTGGACAGTGGTTATACCTCCTGGCTCTCTTAGAGAGACGAAGATGACAACAGGGTAGCAGAGGCCCAGGCCAGACCATGACGGGCATATAGCCTGATTGAAAACCCAGTCACTGAGGTTCGGAGGCTGTCTATGACTGCTTCATAGGCTAGCCTGTGATGGCAAAGCAAGGAGTGAGAGGACAAGTGCTTCCTGCACCTGCCCAGGACAGCAGAGAGCTCAGGACTCCAGGAAGGAAGCCACTAACCACAGCACCACCCCAGCTGGCTTTCTAAACATACCTACTACCATATAGTTTCAGAGCTGTGATAACTACATGAACAACTCCCAAAAAAGGAAGAGAAGCTTCAGGGCATGTTAGAAAGACTGAGGTTCAAAGCAGGCAGACTTGGGTCCAAATGAAGACACACCCATGACTTTGGACAAACCCCTCCACCTACATGAAACTCAGCTTCCCTAACATAAAGTAGGTTCCACAATACTTACCTCCCACAGCATGTGTAAGATTTGGGGGTACTCAATAGCCCATATGAAGTGCTGAGCACACTGGGAGTCGTTCGAGACTCATAGTGACTATGGCTTTGATTAGCTCCAAGATGCCTGGGGAGTGAGGAATGGGATGAGTCAGTCTGAGTCCTAAACCATCTAGGATGCTTGGACAGACTTTATCTAAGATGTTGTCACCTGTCACCAGGCCCATGGTGTGCGGGGCTCACCTAGGTCACCAAGTCAGTTCTCTGAATTATGTCCCTAGGCCCACATACCTGCACATGCACAGACGGGAGCGTTCTGAGATATGCCTTTTCTGGCTCCACTGGGGCACATGAACCCTGGTCCACACTTGACCCCTGTTCATTAGGCATCTTCTTGCCCTCCTCATGCCTCTCCTGGTTCTCAGTCCCTCCTTTCTTCCTCCCAACTGGCCCTCTCCTCAGGGCCCAACTGGGGCTATTTTTACCGCACTTTAGCATTAGTTTCCAAGCAGGAGACGCTTTTGAGGCAGGTTAGCAGCAACTTCTTAGAGACAGGAGCACATCCCGTTTGCTTCCTGCTGCTCTGCTAAGCCTTCACACTTGTCTGATTAAGGAGCATAATGAGGGTGACTCCAACTGAACAAGCACCCCATAAGGGCCAAAAACAGCATCTCTAACAATGCTGTGCATAAACCAAAGACCCAACAGCTCCTGTCTGGGGAGCTTCCAACCCTAGCAAATGAGGGAACTTGGGACTCAAGAGGAAATGCCCATCAGAGAACCAGTCTGTGTAAAGATGCAAACCAAGGACTCATTTTGCACAAAGATATGGGAACCACATTTGCTGATCACCTCCTAAGCACTAGGTACTCTGCTGGGTGCTTCATATATACCCATGAAAACCCTACAAGATGCCTGCCAGTGTCTCACTTTACCATGCACACAGGCATTTAGACTCCCTGCAGGGGAAGAGCCAAGGGGTTTCACTCAGATTTCAAGCTCCCAGAGCATCCCAGAAAATGAACCATCCCTCTTCCTTTACCAATTGAACAAATCTATCCCGAGTCAAAGGTCTTCCTGAAAAAATAGTTATAATTGCATTCAATGAAAAATGTTTTAAATGAATCTAATTACTCATAGTTTAGAAACATGAAACATCTGCTTTGTCTCAGCAACTGCATTTCCTGATTTAAACAACTATAAACCATTTCCCCAACCCTTTCAGATCATGGATACCTTGATAGTCAGAGCTATGAATTACTTCACCTAATACCCACAGGAGTCTGGCAAAGAGTATTGATCAATAACAGATTAAAGAATTAAGCTGTCCCTTTCAGATCATTGTGGGGGGTAGGGGAGGGCAAAGACAGGGAGGAGGGCATAAAGAGCACAAAGGACTGAGGTGATGGTGCACGGTTGAAATGGTGGTGGGAACTCCCTGGGGACTAAAATTATGTCAAATACAATTACATAAATCTAATAAAAAAAAAGTTGTCCCTTTCCACCTCATTCCAACAATTGTCTCCTCTCCATCATTCCTCACATCTTCATCTCTTCTATTCCCTCCATCACTAAGTAAGCTCAAATTATCAATATTAAAAATGATAACTGGAACCTCTGCTTCTAACCAAGGTGGAGTAACCAAGGATCATATTTATCCTCCTCATGAAACAGACCGAAAAAAAGGACCAAATACATGAAATAATAGCTTTGAAGAGAATGGACATGAAGCAAGAAAGCCTCATGTCCCTGAAAAACTAAAATAAAACAAGCCCTATAAATGCCTCATCCTACCATCTTAGGAAAGTTCCCAGAATGACAAAGAGAAAGATATAAGCAGAGCCCAGCAGATGGTCTAAGTTAAGGATTTGAAGTTGAGAGTACAGGGAGACCAAGGCCTCCAGAGGTCACAGGACAGAGCACAGAGAAGAGAGTGCTATACAGTGCAGAGAGAGAAATCTGGGGACTTTTCAGGAGACCCCACTCAGCAGAATGGATCTTTTCCAAAACCAGGGAAGGTATCATCCAAACAGATTTGCAGGAATAGTGCCTGACATGCATACAGGGCCAAGAACAGTTCCTGTTTTCAACCAGAGTGGAAAACTTCATGGTTCATAAGGCACTGAGTCATAGATCATAGATTACACAGGAAGGTCCTGCTTCAGAAGCAATAGTAGTGTCCCTGTCTCACAAATGTTTCAAGACTCAAAAGGCTTAAATTCTTTCCAGTTGACTTAAATGCTTTCCAGAGTAGAGCTCAAGAATACTTCTAGGAATGCAAAAATATCCATCCCAATATGTATAACCCAACTGAAACTCAAGAGACATGTAAAGAAGCAGGATAACCTACTCATATGAAGAGAAAAATCAATCAAAACCAAACCAGAACTGGCACAGATGTCAGAACTAGCAGACAAGGATATTAAAAGAGTCATTATTACTACATGCCATATGTTCGAAAGTTAAGTAGAGACATGAAAAACTTAAAAGGAGATGCAAATTAGATTTCTAGAGATGAAAACCACAATTTTAGAAATAAAAACTAAAATAAGTTGGATTAATGTCAATTAGACATAGCAGGAAAAAAGATTAGCACACTTGAAGACATGGCAAAAGAAAGTATTCAAAATGAAATACAGAAAAAAGAAGAAGGAAAAGAGGGAGAGGGAGAGAGAAGAATATTAGTGAACTGAGGGACAACTTCAAGAGAGCTGATGTATATGTAACTGGAGTCTCAGAGAAGAGAAAAGAGGAGAGAAGGAAAGGAAAACTACTTAAAGAAATAATTCATGAGGGCCTCCCTGGTGGCACAGTGGGTTAAGCAACGCACTATGAAGCAAACCACAGCCACTGCAGCACGAGTTCGATCCCTGCCACCGGCCAAGGAGGGGACCCACATGGCACAGCAGACCTCTCCTGCCTCACCCACTGCTCCCCTCAGCAGTGTGTTTCAGTCAGTCTGCCTGCTCTGCTCCCCACTCATGTCTGGTGAATCCTCTCACTGCCCATGATTCTGGCCTGTACCCCCAGCTCTTGTGTGCATAAATAAATAAAATTTTTAAAAAAAGAAATAATTCATGAAAAACCCCAAATTCTATATAATTTATAAGTCCACAGGCTCAAAAATCCAAAGAAATCCCAAGTACAAGAATGAAGGGAAAAAACAACATCAAGGTACCTCATAATCACATCATCCACAACCAGAATAAAGAGAAAATTTTCAAAGCCTGAGAAAGAAGGCATATTATATATGTAGGAACAAGGACAAAGGTAACAGCAAATTTATTACATGAAACAATACAAAAGCAAAGACAATGGAGCAATGTCTTGAAGGCATTGAAAGAGAAAAACTAGCATCCAAGATTTTCTACCGAGCAAAATCTTGAAAATTTTTCAAAAACTGAAGGTAAAGCAAAATGGCCAAGTAGATGGCTCAAAGCTCTCGTTTACCTACAGTAACGTGTTTTTTAGTAGAAACTGCCAGAACTAACTTTGTCAAAAAAGCCAAAAGCTTACAGCAACCAAGAGAACACTTATTCAAACAAGAGCAGCTTGGAAAGACAGGAAAATCTTGTGACATTTGTACTTTCTTTGCTCTGCACCCACCAATGTGGCGGCAGTCTGGTGCTGCAGTGGCCCCAGTGGGGAGCCCTGATCCCCGCTTCCTTGGGGAGCAGAGCAGGCCTTATTCATAAATTGTACGTGTCTCCCGGAAGGACTTCTGGAAGACAGTCATCTATATTTCGACAAGAACTTAAACCAAAAAGCAGGAGGCATTGATTGAAGCTGCCAGGGGAACTAATGACCCACAGACACCTGGAGCAAGAGATTTATTTGAGACAAACAAGAGACTGCCTGAGGTGGAGGAGGAGAAAGTGGGGGAGATTCTTTGGGAAACTAAAAAGCAGCCATGGATACCTCCAACAGACAGGACAGAGACCCTAGAAAGTCATACTAACGCACACGGAAGGTGTGAGCTCAGAACTGACCTGAGGCTTCCCCTCAGGCTGACCCCCAGATCAGGACAGCTAAGTGTCCTGGCACAGAGCCAACTCACCAAGAGGGAGAGGATGTGTGTGTGTGTGCATTTGTTTAGTGATGTTGTTGTTTTACTTTGCATTGTTTTGTTTTTGACTCCTGGCATTCAGGGAAATCACTGAACAGAGACTTCCATGACCACACAAAGCAAAGCATAAAGTCTCTTCAAAAATAATGTAGAATAATCACACAACAATGAACAACTTACAAAGTATCAAACTCTGGAAAAGGGAGTGAGGGGGACTGATTTCTAGAATCACCACATCACAATTGTGAAAAATTCCAGTTTTCAACAATTACATCACAAGGCCTACAAAGAAACAGGAAAGTATGGCCCACTCAAAACAACAGAATTAACTTCCAGAAACTATTCGAGGAAGCCTGGCCATCAGGCTTGCTAGTAAAATTTTAAAACAGCCCTCCTAAATGTGTTCAGACAGCTCAGGAAAACATAGACAAAGTAACTAAAGAAAATCAGGAAAATGATATATAAGCACTACATGACACTCACCTGCCCCCACACATGTGTGCACACATGAACACAACAGTCCACCTCTCTGATTGCTGCCACGTTTCCAATTAATTACAGATGGCGACCCCTTCAGCAGCAGCTCAGCCACCTTCTAATCAGGCTCTGCATCACAGATGCACACAGGCGTTAGGAGGGTCTTTGAACAAAACCACAGTGCCAGCTCACACAATAGCATGCACTTCCACCACAGCTGAGCGGGGATGAAACACCCCTCCTCCTTCTGCCAGCTCCCAGGGCTGGGGGCCAAGAAGGCCACCGAGCACTATCACATGCCCAAGTCACTTAGAGCAAGCCTGAAGTGACAAACGAGGGTCCTCCAGGCCATGCGACAGTGTGGTCTGATAGGCCACAAGTATGGCAGGTGGAACAGACAGAAAGGCCAAGCAAATTCCCCAAGGAGAAGCAGATGCCATTGGGGAAGCCAGAAACTACCTGCTATCAGGTGCAAACATCTCAGGTCAGAGCCTGGGCAAAGGACAGTCATGGGGCGGGTTTGGGGGTAGGGGGTGCTGGTGAGGTTAGACAGCAGAGCGAGGGTAGGTGAGCACGGTGGTGCAAGGGAAGAAAAGCGAAGCTGTTTCATGCCAGCCTGGCTCTGCCCTGACCCACAGGGTGGTCTGGGACAGCCTTGTCATTCTCAGGCCCCAGGGTCATGACCTACACAACAGGGACAATAGCAGTGGAGTAACTGGAGGGCGCGATGAGGCCATGCCCAAACCCACCCCCTCATGCCACACGTGGACAGTTCTCCCTCCCAACATCAGGACTAGGGGAGGAGTGGGCAGGGCCTTTGCTTCTGCTTGTCTCAGGCAGGGAAAGGCTCAGAGTGCCCCTGCGAACCCCACTCCCCCAGCACCACAACGTCAGACTCAGCAGCCTGGTGAGGGCCTGCATCCCCTGGGCAGGGCACTGGTGCCGTCGGGATGACATGTGGGCAGACGCCATCTCCTGCTCTGTCTCAGGCTGCCAGGGAGGGAGTTCCGGATGGCGCCTTCAGGCTCACCCTGTACGTGATGCTCACCGAGAAGCCCTGTGGCGACTTGCTCGCCTAAACCAAATGTGACATTCTTAATGACCCACGAAGGGGATGCAGCCAGGGAGACTTCGACACAGAAACAAAGAGAGCAGCTCCTAATAAATGTGCTGCTGAAATAGCCAAGGCCGGGGCCACTGCTGAACAGGTCAATGAAGTGGGAAGTCTGGGCCACGTGATATGCAGGTCAGGTTGGGGGGCACTGCAGATGAAGGAGGGGGCAGAGGACAGTGGGGTCCTCAGGGAGACCCAGCACTGAGCCCTGGCACTTGGCCTTTGGTAATAATAACCGTAAGTCCACTAACATCTGCACAGAGCTCACCACATGCCAGGCACGGTTCTGAGATAGGGAGATAAAGAGACAGATGTAGAGAGGTGAAGGTGTAGGCATAGATAAGATGTGGGCATAGATCAGATAGACAGATATAGGTCTAAGTACGGGCACACAGAGGTATAGAGGGATGGAGGCAGGCTCAGGCTCAATCTTAATCCCTGCCAGAATACTAAAAGTGGAAAGATGTTACTCTGCCCACTTTACAGATGAGACTGTGCCACTCCCCATCAGTAGAAGTTTGACCCTCATCAAGGGCCTGGAAAGATGCCTTGGGGAGCAGCCTGTGTACTCCCATCTCTGGAAGGTTGAGGGATGGAGAGGGAGGCAGTGGCCATGTCTGTCAAGGGCACGATCTCTGGCCTGAGCCTCTTTCCCTTGCCTCTTGCGCTGGCTTTATAGAAAGCTCCATGGACTCCACGTGACCCGGCTTCCTCCCACGAGTGAGGCCAGCACGGCACTCCACCAAGGGTAGGGAGGCAATGCTTCTCAGCAGTCGGGCAGATGGTTAAGATCCTGGAACTGGCTCAAAGAGACATGGGATGAAATCACAGCCCTGCCAGGCACCCGCTCCATGACCACAGGAGTTCCCTGACTTACAATCCCACTTCCTCACCCGTAAAAATAAGCACAGCAGAACCTACACCAGGTGATAGTATCAGCCAAGCTCTCTGTCAGGGTTTGGCACCCACAAACACGCCATCAGTGCTTCCTATTCTCCCTTCTTGTGGGGAGGTGTTCAGCACCCCAGTGGAGAACCAGAAGGGGAGAAATTAGAGCCCTCGGGACCCCTCTGCAGCAGGAAGACCACTGGGTTGGGCCACTGCTGCCTGGGTACCTCCCAGGCGTCAGGCCTGGGCACAGACACAATCATACTGTTCACTGAGTCTGGCTGAGCCCCGTGGACCTTGCCCCCTGCTCCCTGGAAGGCCCAAGACAGTGGAGGAGGTGACACCTGGCTCCTCTTGGTCCAGTGGGGTCATGAGGAGCAGGATGGAGTGATCACTCTACCCAGGAACTGAAGACTCCACAGAGCAGGATAAGTTGAGATCCAGAAGGATGCATGAGAGGTCAGAAGCCAGAAAGCAGTTAATATGCCCAGGGCACAGGAGCAGTGGGGAAAGAGCTTCAGGGATGGGCCTTCAGAAGCCAGCCAAAGCGGACACACCACACAAGAAGCGTGAATTATAAGGACCACCATTCCCCAAGGCATTCTTGAGGGTTAGGTCAAGGTCATTAACTAACTCTCTCCTGACTATTGGGCTCCCACTCAAAGCAAGGGAGAGTGGTCCCATGTAGCTTGTCCATCAATGAAAGGCAGCTACTGCTATTGTCCTATCAAGTGCTTTTCATAACAGGAAATAATGCCAGTGGGTATCCTAGAATGTGAAGCCTGAGGAACCAAAGGGGAGTTGCAAAACACTCTTAGGAGCACTGAGGAGGAGTGTGTTCTTTTACAGTGTTAGGGTGCTCCCACGGGACTACCCAAGCTGTCCCTTAAAGGTGTTCTACATGAGGGAACAGCAAAGACAAAACACGATGCGTCTGAGAAATGGGAAGCAGGATCACAGGGCGGCCGAGGGGCAGCTGTGGCAGTGTTCAGACTTCACAGGAAATCAAGAGAGGACTTGCCCTCAGACCACAATATCACTGAGCCTAGGTCAGAAAGACCGAAAAAGAAAGCACCAGGGAATGATGGTGAGAGCCTGACCATCCAATTCCTGGTCCCGGAGAGGATCGGGGAGTTGCACAAAGGCCACAAAGGACAGTCTGTACATGTCCCAGGAATCCTGGCCACTCTGCTCCCAGCAAGTCAGAGCAGCGCCCGAGTGGCCCCTTCCTGCCATGTGCACACGGCCCACCGTCAACCAGATAAGGGGTGGGTAGCAGCAGGGCAGGAGGTAGAGCCAGAGGCCTCAAGGTGCACAGCCCAAAGCAAGTCTAGGCGGAGGGTCCTGCTCCCCGACCCACACACCAGAAGACCAAGGCTTGGCAGCATGAGAAACTGGGGGGAGGAAGCAGGAGTGCGGCGGGAGGAGACTGTCCTGCCAAGGAGGACACGAAAAGGGGAGTCACTCCCAGGAGCACTATCCGCCCCAGAGAGCCCCAGCTCACCTCACAGCAACCTGCTCAGCCCAGAGACGAAGAATGAGGTGGCCACTCACCCTTCGGAACACAACACAAACCGACCTGCTCCAGGAATCTCTCCTGACACCCTTTCTGGGTGCTGTCCCGGCTGGTGCACACATCACACGCTGCTGAGTTTGTTTCCACATCTGTCACTTCACCAGACGGGATGCTCCACAGGAATGAAGATGGCATCAGCTCACGCCCAGATCTGGAGCAAAAGCTGTTCAGGTCATGCTGATGCCACACCTCGAGCCCACCACAGACACAGCACCCACGAGGTCCTACAGGCGAGGACGTGCGAGCAACACAACACGCAGCCCCTGACACAGGGTTAGCCATCCCGCTTGACAGAGAGAGCCCAGGACGAGACCGAGACAGGGTCATGACTTCCAGGACCCAACCCTATTCCAGAGCCTCCTCCACCCCTTCACTGTCATCGCCACCTGGAGTTTGGGGCTGCCAACTCTGGATGCAGGAGCAGACAGCACGCAGGGCTACGCGTCGCGGGGAAATACCCACACACATTGTTCCTCCTGGGCAGGCCCAGGGAAACAGGCTGCAGACCTACGCAAGGAAGGAGGCCGACCCCCAGCACAGAGAAGGGTGCTTGTTCTGGCCTCCAGTCCCGCTGCAGGAAGGGTGGCCCTGCACAACTGCAAGCTCTGTTTCAAGAGTTCACCAGACACAGAGTGACAAGGAAAATGGATCCAGTGTTACCCTGCAGTGACACGCCCTGGCACAATGTCACTGTACTGGGAAGAAAAGCTCAGTTCTCAGGATGGCAGAGCCAACTGCATTTGTTCATAAGCTCATGCTGGTGGCTCCCCAACACGTGTCAGTGCAGGCACCTTCTCTAGACCTCAAAAACATATCTGCTGCCCCTGGTCTGAGGGTCTCTCCATCCTGCTCCTCCCTCTCCTGGGATGGGGGAACAAGAGTTTCTGGGGCGTGCACATGTGGGTGTGAGTGCATTTGGAAGTGTGTGAGTGGGTGGGTATAGGAGTGTGAGTGTGTGGGTGAGTGGATGGAGGCATGCAGACATGGGTGGGGACAAATGAATGGACTTAGTGACAGACAGAAGACAAGGCCTGCCTCTAAAATTCACAGGCTGAGCACCCCAGAGGCCTGGCCACAAAGCACCCTGCTGCAGACCCAGGTGGCCAATCTACTTTTACCTCTGGCAGGATGCCCAGCCCAGAATGCGTTACGCCTAAGGTCACAGGTGTGCTCACACGGCTGTCCAAAGGTCCCATGAGCCTCAGGGTCTCCCAGATCCCTGGCCTTTCTGCAGTTATGCCAGCCACTCCCCCCCTCCTCCAGTCTCTGGGAACTCACACACATCAGTACAGGCAAGGAGGAGTAGCCGCCCTTCCCAGGTACTACTCTGAACTGCCAGAGGCGTTCTGAGACCCTGGAGGCAGGGCCCAAGCTACCCACAGCCAACCACCCTCACGGACTAGCTCCCAAAGACCCAGAGGAGCTCAGCACCAGTGAGTCTCTTGAGAATCACACTGCAGAGAAGAAGAGCCATTTGATTTGATTACTTGGGCTCTGCCAAACAGAACCATTTACACGGTAAAGACATCTTTTTAATTGTTATTATTCTTTGCATTGCATTTTAAACAAAATCCCAAACCAATCCTCTGAGCAAAGCCCTGTTGTGTTCTCCACACAGAAAGCTGTTGTTAGTAGTGCAGGGCGCTTGTGGAAGGTTGGGGGGCTCACTTGGAGCTGAGACAATAGGGTCAATCTGTACCCACATGCAGCTTATTGACAACGCTGTGCTTAGGACGATCCTTATCTCCAGCTACACAGAAGAGAGGAGACACTCGGTGCCAGTGGAGTGAACTGCATTCACTCCTTCACCACTCATTGATTCCATTAACATTAGCAGTACTCGCTCTGGTCAGGTGCTGTGCAGGGTACAGCGGATTCTCGCTGGACATAGACTCTGCCATCTTGGATTTTACCTTCCACTCAGAAAATAGAAAATGGCTAAGCAGACTGCAGAGTCCATTAGTTGGTGATCACTGTGGATGAAACTAAATTGGGGAAGGGCATCCTAAGAGCCAAGAGTAAGGCGATTGAAAGGAGGCTAGGGAACCCTCGAGGGAATACTTAAGCAAAGACCCCCTAGAGTAGAGAATGGGAGTCATGTGAACTAGGGAAGAGCATTTGGGGCAGAGTCCCTAAGACAGGCACTGGCACTGGGAACAGCAAGTCCCTAAGGGAGGCACTGGCACTGGGGACAGAAGGGCAGCGCAGGTGAAGGCAGAGAGCCAAGAAGGGCAGCAGTGGTATCATGTGAAGACAACAGGCTACACAGGGCCTCGGCCACCTTCCCATTAGCTTTTGTCCTGGCAAGACAGAAGTCCACTGTGGGTTAGGATCAGGAGGGTGGTGTGATAAAACTTGTTTGCATCAGTGCCCCTCTGGCTGCCATGTTCAGAACAGACCAATGGGATGAGCAGAGAGGTAGGGAGACCTGTTAAGATGCTATGCCAATAATCCAGGACAGACCAAAGCAGCAGCCATGGTAACAGTGAATGGGGCAAGATGGAAGGATGAGCTGCTGGGAAAGAGAAAAGGAGGAGACCGAGGAAAACTCCAAGGCAATGGGTCACTGAGCAAGGCAGGGGAAATGCTCATCTTAGAAGTCTGTTAGCCAAGTGGAGAAAGCAGCCAGGCAGATGAACCCAGAGTTGAGTAGAGAGTGCGATACTTGAAAGTGATCCTCGTGTGCATGGTATACAAAGGTGTGCAAAATATCCAAGTAGAAGGAAGGGAGTGTAACTGGAGAGGACAAGATGGTGAAAGTCTGAGGCATGGGGCACTACAGCGGTTAGAGTTCAGGAAGATGAGGACCCTGCAGTGGAACCTGGAAGGCTGGAAGGCTGGCAGGAAGCAGGGAGGGGCAGTATCAGATGTCCCAAAAGCTAAATGGGCAGGAAAGAGAACTAAGATGACTGTATCTGAAAAGAGCAGAACATTAATAAGAGCAGTTCTTTTTTTTTTAAGATTTATTTATTTATGCACACAAGAGCTGGGGTACAGGCCAGAGTCGTGGGAAGTGAGAGGATTCACCAGAGACAGAGTGGGGAGCAGAACAGGCAGACAGACTGAAATACACTGCTGAGGGGAGCAGCGGGCAAGGCAGGAGAGGTCTGCTGTGCCATGTGGGTCCCCGCCCTGGCCGGGGATCAAATTCACGCTGCTGTGCTACGGATGCTTCATAGTGTGGCGCTCAACCTGCTGTGCCACCAGGGAGGCCAATAAGAGCAGTTCTGACAGAAGGGTGGACCTGGCTGCATGGACTTAGGAACAAGGGAGAACACTGGAGGCAGAGGACAGGTTCTTCAGCAACAGGAGGGGTAAAGGAGGCAGTAATGGAAAGAAAGAGGGCCAAGAGAGGGTTTAAGGCAGAAGATGGCACAGTCTGCTGGGAAGTTGTGGGGAAGGAACAGAGAAGGAAACTCAATGGTGGAGAAAGAGCTGGGGGAGCAGAGGATCTGGTGAGCCAGGGGGCAGGGCGCTTGGGCAAGGTAAGGGGTGGGTCTTCCTCTAGGGCATGGGGTGGCGTGGTCTATGGTCTGACAGGTAGGCTGGCTGATGTGGTAAGCACAAGTTCCTTCTATTGGCTTCTGTTTTCTCAATTAAACACAGGAAGCTAGTCTTCCGCTAGTGGGAAGTGGGCAGCAAGGAGGAGAGGTGTTAGGGAATTGAAAAGAGACAGTTAAAGGAAATGGGAAGGTGAATGGAGTGGAGAAACACAACAAAAACAAAAAGACAAGGACAAATCGGGGACACCTTGTGGGGAGAGGGAAGGGATGGGATGAGGGCAGAAAGAGCACAAAGGACTGAGGTGATGGTGCACTGGTGAGATGGTGGTAGGAAATCCATGGGGACCACAATTGTTGTCAAGTATATATAAATAAAATAAAAGATATAAAAAATAAAGTGGACCAGCATGGATGCTCACTTTCCTCCACCAGGAGGGACAAGTTGGGGTTTTTGCCCGGTGATATTGTAGGTCACATCCGTGCTTGTCATGATCATCTGCACATCCCATACCTAACATGCTGAAGCCACTCAATAAATAAGTAATAAATAAAACAGAGAGGAAATGATCAGGGAGGGAGAATGGTCAACCACAGGCACACTGTGCTCACCTAACACCACAGCCAAAGAAAGCTGGAAATATCCTGACTATTCATCCGGACCGTAGAGGTCAACTTCCAAAAGTTGATTCATTTTGCCTCCCCCACATCTCCTGTGGACATTGTTTCTGGTCCCTTGCTCCTCCCATTTCCGGGGATGTTTGTGGAGCTGGGGTCAGCTGCACCCTGGCAAACCTTACTGGAAACCAGGAAGCCACCTATAATGCCCACCTGACCTACCCTAATCACAGTACCTTCCATACCATGCCAGCAGGTACAGCCCATCGCCCAGACCCCACAGGCTCTGATTTCAGACCCTGTGGCTCTCCATCAAATGGGATCATTAGCACAACTGTAGCAAGAAGAGAAAATACTTGTCAAAGAAGCCACTGGTCGCAAAACAGATCATGCCACTTGGTTATAGCTGTGCACAAGGTCTATTTGTGGACACGTTTCAGAAGAAGTCGGAGAAAAACATAATCTACTTATTTGTTAAGACATTGAGACTGTAGATGAATCCCTTGTTTTCTTTTTGAATCCTGCAAATTGTTACTGCCATGCTGGTTATACAATAAATAAAAAGTGTAATTTCTAAAAATTATTCTGCTACTGTAGCCTAGTACAAGCATAAAGAGATTATAAAGATATAAATTCATAGAGGCTACAAAAACTTAACCAGAGGTGTGTATGACCTACTCAAAAAAGCTACCAAACTTTATTGAGAGTTATAAAAGATGATTTGAATAAACAGAGAAAATAACTGTTTCCAGGTGGGAAGTCTTTGTTATAAAGATGTCAATTTTCCCAAAAGTTAATTTATAAATGTAATTCAATCCCAAAGAAAATATCAAAAGAATTTCCTCAAGGAATTAAATAAAATTATTCTAAAATCATTTTGAAAATAAACAGATGAGGATATTAAGTAAAATCCTATACAGGGATAAAGAGGAAACTGGATATGAAATCATATGATAAAACAATAGTAATTAAAGTACTATACAACTGGCACCAAAATAGAAATATGAATTTGAATAGAAATCCAGAAATAGACCTAATTGCACATAAAAAATCAATGTGCTTAATTTTTATAAATGTAAAAAGAAAGTAGGCACCAGCAAATGGAAAAAGAGATTCTTGATTAATAAATTATGCTGTGAAAACTGGTGGTTTTGAGGAAAACTAATTAATTCAGAGACATACTTAACCTCACACACCAAAAAACAATCTCTGGAGAGATTAGAGTCAAACGGAGAAGTCAAATGAAAGGAAAAACTTGGCAGGAAATATTTATCTATTCTTTGGAGGGAGTGATAAATTTTCAAGTTTCACACTAATAAAAGAAAGAATGAATGAAAACGATTAACAGATTCAGCAACATAAAAGTACAAAAGCATCATAGGAAAGAAACAATGTAACTAAAATTAAGAGTGGGGGAAATATTTATGGCAGTGTGTCAGGTGGAGTGTTGATAACTCCATAATACTGAGTTATGTTTGCACAAATTGTTATGAAGACGTCTAGATGCCTGCACATGACGGGGCTGGACAGGAAATCCAATGTGCAGCGGTAGCAGGGCCTTCATAAACACTCGTAAGGAGAAGAGCTCCATCCCTCTGGTAATCAATAAGTCATTTGACATCTATTAAAATAGTAACAATAACAACAAAAAACACAAAGGTTTGTAACTGCCATGCCAAATCCTTGTTGAGTTACAGTAAAACTGATCATCTCACACAGCAAAAAAACAATCCTTTTAGACAACAGTGGGGCATAACCGTTGCAAGTACCAGGAAACTAATATCCACACTCTCACTCAGTAATCTCACTTTTTCTGAGAAAATAACATTGAACATCAAGATGTTCAGCATTACATGATTTATAATATCCAGAAACAGAAAACAATCTAAACCTCTAACGGAAGGGGATGTTTAAATAAATTAAAGAACATCAACTTAATGGCCAATTTATGCAGTCATTGAAATGATAATTATGAAAACTCTGTAGCTACAGTGAAAAATGTTTACAGTATAATAAAGAAAGCTGTTAAACAGAACTGTAGTTGTGCTGTGATTAAAAATATGCCCATGGACCAAGGACTGGAAGGGAATATATAAAAGAAAATAGAACCACAGGGTTTGGCTCTATTATTCCCATACCAATGTAAGAGCATCTCTGCGTATTATATGAAAACTCAAACAAAGGGATCGCTACATCTGTTTGGTCAGCCTCACCTGACATTCACCCCTAAGTGCCCAAACCCTGTACAGGGCCAAGGGGTCCTGGTCACTAGCCATTCACAGTGACGATCTAGCACCCACCCTACCACCTTGCCCTGGGAGCCCCAGCCCTCTGCTGTGCTTGTCCCAGGATGCCCAAAACACTCTTCCTACCTTCCTGGGAAACTCCCACTTTTCAGGGCTCATCCTGGGGTTTAACAGGTTCCATGAAACTTCAACTCCTTTTCCAATCCATGCACCTTCAAATCTGTGTCCTGTGCCCTGTTCTTGTGAGCCTGGATGCTGCTTGTGGGCTGTGATTTCACCCAGTTGCCTTTGGAGGCCCACCCAGTAGGCCCACGGGGAAGGCATCAGTAAAGGGCTGTTCATCTTTCATGCACCACTGACCTCAGACTTTATAACCCCTTGGGGACATATAGACAAGCACATGGGGAGAGGGGATGGCAACCCACCTTCTAGAAACCCACAGATCAGCCAGAAAGGAAAGCTGGCTTCCATTTATGAGGCACGGTAGGGTAGGGTCCATGCTTTTAACATTCCATCCTTACCTCTACCCTGTGAGGGGGAATCTTTCATCACCTCACTTCATCGATGCACTGACCAATTCAGGGAGGTAACATCACACACAGTCAGATGAGCACAAATCTGTGGACTCAAAGTTCCTGCCCAAAGCTCCTGCTTCTGCCTTTTCCCTGACAGCCTGTCTGTCTCATGGGCTCCTGCGAGACAAGGATTTGCTTCCCACACGAGCAGTAACACTTTGTTAACGCAGATTGTGAGGATTTAACAAAAAGTCAGCTTAATATCGAGGGTTTATCTCTGCCTCTGAAGACCCATGCACTGTCAAAGGTCACCAACCATACTCCCTGCCCCAAAGGGACTCCACTACTCACTGACACTCTCCAAACATTAATTATTACCCCAGCCAGGGGCTGAAGATGGTTTGAGGGCCAGCGCATATAACCCACCTCTGCCTGAGCTATCCAAGCTTCAGACCCATTCAGACAGATGGGATATGTAGTGGGATATGTAATGTCCCCTAAAAGTCACATCTACTGGAACCTCAGATTGTGACCTACTTGGGAAATGGAGTATTTGCAGATGCAACTGGTTAAGAGAAGGGCCCTAAATCCTCATAAGGTCTGCTGTCCTTATAAAAAGATGAGACGGACACAGAAAGAAAGGCCATGTGAAGCCAGAAACAGAGATGGGAAGCGGCATCTCTAAGCCATGGAATGCAAGGACAACTGGAGCCACTGGAAGTAGGAAGAGGCAGGGAGGGGTTCTTCCCTGGAAGCTTCCAAAGCCCTACTGACATCTCGATTTCAGACTTCCAGTCTCCCAAAATGGGAGAGGAATAAATTTCTGGTTTTTTTAAGATGCCCACTTTGTAGTCATTTGATCTGGAAACCCTAGGAAACTCAGACCTTTTCCTAGGTCCTCTTCGACCTGCAAACACCTTTTCTTTCTATGGAGTTGCTGCAGGTTCTGCTCCAGTGCAGCCATATTCAGCAGCCATTCCCCACCCCCACCTGGTGAAAGGGCTGGCAGGCCAGAGTGGCCCAGCGAGCCTGGGCCAGGAGGAGAAGACAGCAAAGACCCACAGCATCACGGGGCAACAGGAAGAGAGGAGTTCTGAAGGCAGGAAGACAGTTCAAATTCCACCTCCACCATTCACCCATTGAGGGTCTCAGGGGAATCAGTGGGACTGAGCCCTCATGCGAGAGCAGGAGCAAGTTTTGCAGCCCCCCCTCTGCTGCTAGTCCATTCTGCATATTAAACCATGTGTACAGGTCCTGGAGAGTCCTCCTCTCCTCTTAGAAGGCAAAGGGAATAAATCCTTACTGGAAAAATAAAATCCAACCACCACAGGAGCAGAAAAGAGATGGGCCAGAGCAACACGGGGGATCAACTCACAGGTCACAGATAACCTGGGAGGTAATTCAAGCCTAGGACCCAGGTGGCTGTGACATCCCAGCTCAGCCCTACGCCCTGGGGCTGGCTGACCCTGGCAGGGCAACTCCCGAACTCTCTGCTTCAATTTATACTGCAGAAAAGCCCAAGCTCAATCTATCTCTGCCACTGACACCCTTCAGTTCCATTCATTTTCCTTCCTATTGTGCTAATGGTGTGTGGCTAAGCCACAGCATAAAAGAAGATATAAAATTATACAGCATTATCTTTCCCCTGAGCCTGCACACGTGTGCTCTTCTTTCCAGCTCTGCCTACTCTTTAAGGAGTGCAGATACAGATCTCACCCAGACTTAAGCCCATTTCTCAAGGGTCCCAGCAGATCGACCTCAGACACAGAGTCCCATTCCAACCTGGTACACTAAATTTTCTAAGGAATGGGGCAGCAGGGGCCCCAGAGGCCTGAGAAGGAAGAAGTCAACATATCAGCCCCTGGCCTTGCCTCTGAACAGTGACCACCTGAACCATCGGTCCTAGAGGTTGACAACCATCACTGCTAATGGGTCCCAGGTCCTCCTATACTGTGGGCTCTCTCCTCAGAGGCCTCAGAACTAACAGGTATCTGTTCAGCCTTTGGAAAATAACCAGAATGCTTCAACAGCATGAACATGTGCTGGAATCTTAGGTCACTGTGTACCTACAGCAACTCATCAAAGCTATCTTCCTCTCCCCTAAACCAAGCTTCAGACCCAGCTGTGGTTCCTCCCATCTCTCCTGAGCCACTCGCCCTGACTGGCCTCTACTCCACTTCCCACCCTCACTGGGCTGTGGACCAGCATTTGCTGTGCTCTTGAAAACCCACCTCCTTATCTTTGCCCTTCAGCTTCTCTTCTTGTCCTGGCATCTGGTGTGGCCCACACCCAGCCAGAGTCCCTGCAGGTGGATCCTAAAGCAAATGGCAATGGACCTCACCCCACAGAGGCACTTCTGTGCAGGAGTTGGGGACAGAAAGAAAAGCCAAGGACAGCTCTGATGTCCCCTGAGGGAATGAGAAGCACTGCGGGGTGTTTTCCATGGGTGAAAGCATCGAACACCTCTTGGAGAATCTGGTACTATTAATGAAACCTCTCCCTACACCATCAAATGCACATACTTTCATCCACAGCACCCATCTACCATCCCAAGTGGTCAAGGACCTTTTGATGCCCAACCATGAATCATACAGAAAGGCATTTATATGCCTCTTGATCTGATGCCATTTGAAGTAAACAGCACTGTCTCTGATGTTTTCTCATGACAAATGTCTTACTTGGATCACACTCAGCTCCAGAACTAACTTCCACCTTACAGGCAATACATGGGGTAACTGAACAAGTTCAATGGCATCAGGAAGAAGCAACCAGCTAGCTCCAATAAACATTGTACAAGACAGTTGGCCCATGCTTTGCAATGAGGTGATGTCACCAGAAAAAAAAAAAAACAGGGGAACTGCTCTAGACCCTTGTATTCCACAAAGTGTATTCCACAAACCAGCAGCAGGAGGATCACTGAAGCCTTTTTTAGAAATGCAGAAGCTCAGAACACTCTCTATCACCCCCTCTCAGAGCCTGCCTTTTAGCAAGAACTCACTCTGGATGATTCATGTGAACACATGAAAAGAAAGTCTGACAAGCACTAGTTCAAATTAGAAGAGACTATGAGAAATAAAACCAATGGCAACGCATAGTCCTTGATGGAATTTTGACTTCAACCTATTAGCTAGAAAAGATATTTTAGGGGCAACTAGGGAAATTTGATTGTTAAATTATAATTACAAATTATGATTACACTGCTACATATGATAATCATATTGTGATTATGCAGATAAATGTCCTAAAATTTTTAAGGATACATACTTAAGTATATAATTTACTTCAAAATATTTCAAAATAGTAGATTAAATGGCTATTCGGCAGAATGGTAACTATTCAATCCTCCTAGATATGTGGATGTCCATTTTACTATTCTACTATTTCTCTTTATAAATGAAAAATTGGTATAATAATAGTTAGAAATAAAAGGAAAGACTCCTTTGCTTCATTAAAGAGATTTTCTAAACAAAATGTAGAGTGCTGCTCAGGTAGGCATGCGCTCAGGTGATTTCCCCGCTTGGCAGGGATTAGACTTGACAGGTAGGTGGTGAGGGGGAAAGGGCAGTACTACTTACTAGGCATGAGGACAGATGTTTTTGTTTTCTTCATTTCTCCATATCTCTTGGTTCCATTTTTCAGATAAGAAGGTGAGATGCCTAGTAGATACCATGTCTCCTCACATCACGCTGATACGGGCCGGGTCAGGATTTTGCTAACAGCCCCAGGTCTCTCCAGCATACCAGCACAGGGAGTTACTTAAGAAGCCTCATGTGAGCTCTACTGGGCATACAGATGCGGGCAGGAGAGAGGACGAGGCTTATTCTGTGTTATTCCTACCCACTTTTGTCCTTTCTGGACACTCCCTCTAAGACTGGCCTCTGCAAGTTATCTCCAGCCTAATTGACCTCATGGCTGCTGACCTTTTAAAGATCCAACAAATTTTCCCTTTTTAGTCTCAGGTCATTACTTCTTGTTAGACTGCCCTTTCCCATCTCCATTATTTCCTCCCCCTCTAGCTGGATGCTCATAAAGGGCAGCCACTGGCAGTGTCACAGGAAGATGGGATGTTAAAGAGTTCTCCACCACCTTTCCCCAACCAACTGTTGCAGTCCCTGACCATGGTGCTGACCCTCTCTGCTCCTATTACTTAGAAAAGGCATTATAAGGTACCTAGGACCCAGTCCCCAGTTCACTCTACTGCACTTCTCTGTACCACCTACCTGTCTTGCCTCTTCAATAACCTGCTTCAAAATGCACTCTGTCCCTTGATACACCACATAATCTTCCCTGGGGAAGCCAGAAGTTACATTTTTAAGATGTAGCAAAACAGCAGGAAGGTGTGAGGAGAGACCTGATTAAGATAAGGCAGACATGGCAAGTGAATTTCCCTCCCCATCCCACACCTGCACCTATGTTCCACATATCCCATCCTCAGCTGCCATATTTGAATCCATATGAACTCTGACCTTTCACTACTCCCACCTCTGCTGCTGGGATTCCACAGAAGTCTCATGTGTTCCTGGACCCCTGACATGGACCCAGCAAGTACCTACTGAGCACAACAGAATTCTGCCTCTGTCCACTTCTCCTAGCCCAGGGGGCATGGCAGGTGCCATGGCTACAGGTTGAGGTCCCCAAAGGCAGGAAGATAAATTGAGAAGAAACTAACTGTGTTTTGCCTTACCATATCCATGATCTCAACAGTCTTCAGTAAGCTATAAGCTATCATCTTCACTTTATAGATGAGAAAATCAAGACTCAATGGACTAGTGATAGCAAAGAGTGTGGGGAAGCAGTTGTCAGGACCCAGACAGTCAAACTCAAAAGTCACAATCTTTCTATAGTCAAGACATGGATTTTTCTCAGACCTGAGCCTCTTAGATTTAAACAAGAGCTAAAGGAGCACTTTTAAGCCACTGGAAGGCACTGTCTCCACCTATGATGTTCAGGTGTTACTTTGGCTAGGTTCTGGTTGCTAGTTGTTCAGTCAAACACTAGTCTAGTTGTTGCTATTAAGGCATTTTTTGAGAGGTGATTATCACTTAAATCAGTAGACTTAGAGTAAAGCAGATTATCCTCCATAATGTGAGTGGCCTCATCTAATTGGTCCAAGGACTTACAAGAAAACACTGAGGTGTCCCAAAAAAGAAAAGGAAAGAACACAAGGGACTGAAGTGATGGTGCACTGGTGAAATGGCGGTGGGAAATCCATGGGGACCACAATTGATCAATTGATGTCAAATATATATAAAGAAGAAGGGGGAAATTAAAAAAGAAAAAGAAAAGGAATTCCACCAATTCTGCCTCCAGACTCAGGACTGCAACATCAACTCTCACTTGGGTCTCTAGCCAGAAGCCTGTTCTGCATATTTTGAACTTGTCAGACCCACAATCATAGAAGATAACTCCTTAAAATCAATTAATCTCTCCCTTCCATCTGCTTGTGAATGAATGGATGGATATAAAATAAGAAACTGAAATATGAATGCCTATTAGTTGTTTCTCTGGAAAGCCCTCACTGTACCATACCCTAAGAGAAGCCCTCCCTCAAGCTCCCACTCCTGGTCAGGAGTACAGGGTGATGGCAGGTTCACAAAAAAAGTAGAACCTGTGCCTGCCCTGAGGTATGTCCCATAAACCTGTCTTTATAACTCTTAAAGTGAACTGAAGTGACATAGTTAAGGATTGGTCTGGCTTTATGATTGTGTAAAACTCCAAAGAAAGAACTGTTAGTTTATAACCATTTGATTCTCAGACCTCATTCCTGTCCTCTCCTGTCCTCTGAAGTCACAGACTTTCTAACATCCACATCAGAAAACCCAAGTCCTGTGGGGACAGAGCAAGAGAGAAATGCAACCATATCCAGGAGCATCTCTGCACAGAAAACCTCCTCAGTTCAACCTCCCCACACAGAAAGAAGGGCTCTTCATTAGTCCCAGGAATCAGCTTCTAGAAACACTGAGAACTGAGAATTCCAGTGAGGTCCTCCTCTAGGACCAGAGTAATGTGGCTCCTTCAGGGATTTCAGAAAGGAAGATCCAAAATGTCTTGAAATCTGAGAAGGGAGGGTTGATATTACCACTAAGCATGTTCTAAACTTCATCTCTAATTTTCTCAACATTTCTGCAAGGTATGCAACACTGTCCCCATTTACATTTGAGGATCCTGAGTCTCAAGGAATTGTCACAAGCCCCTTTTGCAAAGACCTTACAATAAGCCAAGTTTACAAACAACTGTTTCTTACTTCAAAATGCTTGCTTTAAGCTGGTCCAACCATTATGGAAAGCAGTATGGCAGTTCCTCAATCTACTAAGAATGGAACTTCCATAGGATCCAGCAATCCCACTCCTAGGAATATAC
>JAGFMF010011554.1:2054773-2120162 GCA_019455555.1 Galemys pyrenaicus
AATACCAGATGGTTCCTCCCCTAGGAGGAATATAAGGGAACCAAATAAGGATCAAGAAAAGGAATAAGAACAATAATAATAATAACAATAAAGACACAAGAAAAAAATGAAAAGACAAAGACAAATTGGGGATACTTGGTGGGGAGGGGAGAGGGGAAGGGTTGAGGGAAGATGGGAGCATGGAACTGAGGTGATGGTGCACTGGTGATATGGTGATGGGGAATACATGGGGATTACAATTGATGTCAAATATATATAAATTAAAGGGGAAAAATAAAATAAAATAATAAAACTCATCAAAGAGAAAAAATGCTTGCTTATGTAGTAGAGTCATATTTGGGTGATAATAAATACCCCCCAAAATTTACCCTGACTATATTTAGAAATGCTCCTTCCTCAGATGTCTCCCAGTGATGGGAAATATTGATTCTACCTGACATGTGGATACAGAGAAGAGGAAATTGCTTTAGGAATTATCCCTCCTAGATCCTTTAAGCAAGTATCTAGACAAACAACTGGGATTCTGGTTTCCTCTACAACACTTAAAAGGAAGTTATCCATCCCCCCACAGGCCCAGCCTGGCAACCTCTCCTGTTCCATCCTCAGACACAGTTAGTCCCCTGCTCTGACTCTGGTTCCCATAAGAATGGTGATTGTTAATGGTACCTGGTGGTTTGTCCAGGGCTTTCTCAAGCTAAAGTCAATGAAGAAAGCTCTTTGCTTGGATAACCTGCCAATAATATTTCTCCCACTGTTTTAAGATAGTTCTTACTAACATCTGGCTCTCCCTTATCTCCTTGAAGGAGTAACCTAGGAAAAGAAACCAACAGGTCTCCAAGATAAAAGCTCAGTACCCTTCATTCTCTTCTTCCCATCCCTGCCATGGATCTGGTTTCCAGAGGCCAACAATCAAAGCAATGAAGAAGAAAAAGAATGGAAGAGAGAGGGATTAGGAGGAAGGAGATCTGTTTCTTAGGTTAGAAAACAAGGGCCTCTTCTGCCACAGAGACCCAAAGTCCTTGAGGACATACTGACATAAAGAGATCCAAGGTCTCATAACAAAAAGTTTCAGAGAGAGAGCAAGATACTGATGGCAACCCAGACTGTTGGTTCTAACCCAGGTGTATTCAACACAATGGTGCTGACCTGGTACTGTCCAAGGTGCTGAAATGTCCTGTGCTTTGACAAGAGCAGGGATGAAAAGAATCACTATTCTTTATCTCCATACCAGCTGTCACCTTAGGGTGAATTCTACTGGCCAAATACAAATGCCGTATCTTCCCCTACCTTCTGCCACCCTGTACTTCTTGATTACTCTCCCTAGACACTACATTTTCCAGTCAGTTTCTACCCAGGGTAAGCTTATCTTTAGGTTTATGGATCCATGAACTGAGTCCACCTCTCAGTGGCCACTTTGTCTACCTCCAGATGTGAATTAGGGTCTGACAGACTTTGAGGTGAGATCCTCACCTTTAGTAGCAGCCCCAGGGCCACTTCCTAAATCTATGGGTATTTGGTTCAAACAGACTATTGCTTCTATAAGTTGAGGAGTCTATGCCCAAAAGTATTGGGGGAATGAAAACACAAAACATCCAGCAAGAGAGCAACCTTGTGTTCACAGTTCATATGCCCTCCTGTAGGGTGATATTGATTAAAACAGAAATCTTCTGTGCTGGAAAAGGAGACTGTATTAACCAATATAATTGGTTAGAAGACTTATAAAGATATAATTATTTGGTTGTGTTTAGATATAGTCTATACTTTATGTTAGTAGGAAGATGATGCATAAATTAGTGGATTTAGGAGAACATGTTTTAGAACTTAGGATTTATAAAGTCATAGGCAAGGAAGCTGCAGAACATTAATTTTCTTGAGACCACAGAGTGAGGAAGTTCTAAACAGGGCTGGGTTTGACAAAATGAAAAAGAGGATCATGCTGGGACTATAGCCTGCAGGCTCCATTTTCATTTGACCATAAAGGGGCCCCCTCCTCATGTTAATGACTGATAATTAACAAATTCATACTAAATGAAATAACCAGCAATATTTGATCCTGTTAAAAATACTCTAGATAAAAGAGTGGGGTGGAGATTAGAGAAGGTGTAATGGATAAAGAAAGAGCGTAAGAACCAGAACCTGGGTGGTCCATAAAAAGAATCAACTGAACCTACATTCTAGAGAGTTCTTGTCATGGTACTTTCCTGTTGTGTCTCCTAAGGGCATGTCTTCAGCCAGAGTAATGAATCAGAGTAGACCATTCAGCCTCATTGGTTCTAGCTTGTAGCACCCTAACCTGGAAAGAATCCTGGACTGCAGAAGGCATGTTTTTCTACTGGTGACTCTTGTGAGAGCCTTGAATTACTACCAGATTAGCCTCTGGCCTCCCTGCCATCAAAGAACCCATCCAAGGGAAGTGCAATTAAGTGGAGTAGGGTCAATACCTTTCAAAAGCCTTCCCTCTAAAAAGTATCTGTGCAATCTGCACAAAAAGGTAGCACAGAAGTTCCTCCTCCTAAAAAGCCCCCTCTCCAGTGTATTTTTGAAGTCAGTGCCTCAATGACCTCAGGAGTTTGAAGCCCTGTTCTCCACCCCACCCCTGAAATATGCAGACATCCAGGACAAAGCCAACTCTACTCTATCTGCCACCTCTACCTTCTCAGAACTCAGAGCCAGCTCTGTCCAGACCTACCCACCACAGATCCAAGCTATCTGAGACCACCTGCCAGGGTCAGCCTCAGCTCCATCAGATGCACAGCCTGACATCACTTTTTCTGTCACCAGGGGCAGAATCCAGTACACAGGGCAGTAAACCCCACTCCACCACACTCTCCTAGTTCTGGCTGTCCCAGAGCAATGTAGGGCAGCACGGGCAACCTCACTCCACCATACATAAGTCCTGAACTTTCTAATCAGTCTCACAACCACTAGGATATTCTCACTGTGAAGACACTGCCTAGTGGCCCAAATATCTCTCCACCATGATCTTCTCAATGAATTAGACCCCAAAGTGTTGCTCAGGACAGACATATGTAGGTTCTTCATACACTTAGACCTGGAGTCTCCCTGTCCCCTGTACTCTCACCGAGTTCACCAGGTATCTGAAGCAGGATTTCCCAGTCCAGGGTGGGTCAGAGTGGCAGGAATGGCACTACCCATGACCAGCCTGTGCCTGACACCACCAATGAGCCTTGAGTCTCCAGGACCCCAGTCACAGTTCGATCCATAAGCTCACCAGTGCCCCTGCAGGAGACTGTTATCGGGGTGCTGGGATGACAAGTAGATATGGGTCCACACTGCCTACATGGAGTCTGGAAATGCCAAAAAGATACTCCAGAATGAGTCTACCCAACAGACACACTTGCTGCCCTTCTAGCGTCTTATGACAGAGACTCCACATGTACCCCAGTCTGCTGGAGCCTGAAATGTCCCCAAGTTTATTTTTGGAGCTTCCAAAAAGCTACACTCAAAGGAACTGCCAACTTGGGCAGCTTTGTGCACCCCTAACAGCGATCTGCACAGTAACAGTCTATTATCTCTGAGCTCAGATCTCTCCATCCCAGACAGCAGAGGGTACAGGAAGGTGAGCATGATATATTTCCAGCCAATCTATCCTGAAAGAGTTTCATAGATCAAGATAGTGAAGGAGGAGTAAGAGGCAAAGGTGGAAGAATTAGAGAAGAGGAAATGGAGAGGGCAAAGGACAAGGAAGAGGAACAGATTTAGGAGGGAGAGACTGACAATTTCTGATCACCTCCTCTGTGCCAGGCCAGAGAACTAAGAGATCATATATGAATAGCTTGCTCAATCACACATCCCCATCAAGAACATGTTATGCAGGTACTATCTCTCTACCAATGAGGAAACCAGAGAGGCTAAGAAACATTCTTGAAATAATACAGCAGTAAATGCAAATGCAGACTGTCAGATGTGAAAGACCATCTTCCCTTTACTCCATCACAGTTTCTAATATGCAGTGGGAAAAAACCTGTAACAGCTGGACAAGCTTGCCACAGCAACAGGGCAAAGGGTATGACCCACACACAATAAAACTTCCCCCCATCAAACCCTGAGGGTATTATTGCCCCCACCCCACCATGTTATTGCCCCCGTGACAGGCAGGGCAAATAAAGCTTTGTGACTCAACACTAGTGATGGGTTAGAGGCTTCCCAGCTCCTGAGAGCCAAGGGCCACCATGATTCTTCTCTCTCTCCCTCTCTCCAACCTGAGCAGGGGGTTCAGAAGCTAAGTCCAAAACCCCCTCGCAGTACCTTCCTGGTGGCCCAGAGGTTAACCATCGATGCTACCATCACAATGGCCTGGCCAGAATCCAACTCACATGGCCCAGAAGACCTCTCTTGTTTCACCCACTGCCCCATTAGCAGTGTATTTCAGTCAAATTTGCCCATTCTGCTCCCCACACTGTCTCTGGTGAATCCTCTCAACCACCACCCCCACCTCTGACTATATGAGAAATTTTATGCAAAAATAAATATAATCTTTAAAAAAATATCCTGGCAGCATCCCAATCTGTTTTACTTAGCTGGTTTTGCCAGCTTTGGATGTACAGTTCTGAGGAGTCCCTGACCACTCAGCCCAGAGCTCCTTCCCCCACCCCACAGACAGAAGTGGGGAGCCCAACTTCTCCCCTGGGGCTGGCCTCCATTCCCAGCACTTGTAATTTGTGCAAAGTGCCCCTGGCTGAGTGCCACCATGCAGCTCTTTCTGCTGACAGGGACACTTTTGTAAAGTTCAGACTGCCCTGGCTATCGTAAAGTTAAATGTGGGTGAAAACAAAGCAAGCTATCTCCAAATGTTTCCAGGTGGTTTAGCTCCTTCAGACCCAGATGACATCAGAGTCATTTCAATTTCAAAACAGAAATCCCCTCAACCTGGAAAAATTACTTTCCCTGGTGGCGCTTAGAAGGAGCAAGAGGAAATGCATCCCCCCCAAATACAATGACCCTTTCTCTGCTGGAACTAGTGAGTGCCCACTTCCCACCCCGAGGAGCAGGTTCAGCTCTCATTGGTCAAGAAAAGAGAAAGCTGTTGCTTCCCTTTCCTTCCAAGCTGCTCCTCCATAGAGGGTTTCTTTCCATCTCATCTAGCAGTGGATTCAGAGGTCTTTAGCTCTATCTCCCCAAAGACGTAGAGGGGGGTCTGCCTTAGACAACAGACCCCAGAGCCAGGCTTAGCCCTAGGAAAGGCTGGTGGGCTGGGTGGGGCTGCTGGAGGAAGGATCAAATCTTGGCCTCATCACTCACTACTACCATACTAGGCAAGATGGTTCTGGTTCCATTTTTTACCTGGAAATTTCCATGGGTCACATCCCACATCTGATTAGGGAGACATGAGACCTTCGTATACCATTCAGTGCTGTCAGGGCTGCCACCTGCTGCACCCCTGGATGCCATTCACCTATACTGCAGTGAACTGTGCTTGAGTAGTGCCCCCTCCAGCAGGGAGTGTGAGCAAACCCACCCCGACAACATCAGCAGCACACGGACATCCCATTCAGAGGAGTGAAGGGACATCAAAGCAGCTCAACAGGAAACCAGGACAGAAGATGCCAAACGCAGGGGCTCTTCCCAGGTCCAGGGCACAT
The DNA here is from genome assembly GCA_019455555.1 of Galemys pyrenaicus. Taxonomy (NCBI): domain Eukaryota; kingdom Metazoa; phylum Chordata; class Mammalia; order Eulipotyphla; family Talpidae; genus Galemys; species Galemys pyrenaicus. The sequence continues at coordinate 2,060,377 of JAGFMF010011554.1, forward strand.
TGGGCCAAGCCTGGACTCAGCTACAGCCTGGGCTCCTGGGCTGAGGGAATGGCTGGAATGAGCAGCCAATCAGGGACCCGGTGGGGGGTGGGAGCCCAGGAAAGAGGCACATCCTGTGAAGGGGACCAGGAAACAAGAGCACACAGAAAGAGGAGGGCACCAGAATTTGGTACACTCTGTTTAACTCCCCTGCTATTAATAATACAGTAATTATACTGACAGCTGCCACTACCCGGTACTGACCCTATGCTGGGCACCATGCCAGGCTCCTGCCACACATCTCAAGTAATCCTCACGACAACCCTGAGATGTTGCTAGATGAGGATATGGAGATTCTGAGTGACTCTGCACTTTCCCAAGCCACTCAGCAACTAGGTGGTGGGGTCAGAATCAAAACCCAGTCCCTCTGGTCCTGCCCATCTCTTGGGCACATGAGCACAGGAGTCTCCAGGCCTCTGGGTTGCCCTGCTCAGGTTCCCTGTCCCCAGATCTCACAGAACGGCAGAGGGTCAGGAAAAGTCACCTGGGCCCCAGGTGTCCACACAAGGGAAGTCGCCCTTCGACCTCCCTTCCAGAGGCAGTGATGTCCCAGGGCTGTGTGGCATCCCAGGTTTCACCCCATGCCAAGATGCCCTACAGCCCGATGCCCAGTCCAGGTTCCAAGCTCTAGAACCTCAATGTCGAATATCGGGAAATTTACAGGACATGAACAGCCTGTCCTGGGGAGCAGGGGTGTTAGCCTCCCCCCGCCCTTGCCCTGCACCCTGCCAGGTACCCTGCTGCCTCCATGGCCCCACCCAGAACTTTGTCCTCCTGGTGGCTGGCTTCCTGATGGACAGCTAGGCCTGCCAGCACTTGTTTCTGCTAAACTTAATGCTATTACAACAAAACCCCTGTATTTCCTGCAAACAATTTTCCCCTTTGCAATCTCATAAATTAATTCCCTCCTTTCGAGCCAAGTGGCTTCCTGCTAATCTAACCACTAACCTATCACCATCCGTAAACTAAATGATCCATAAACACTCTCGCATCTCTAGCTTAATGCACTAAAATTACCTTTCTGGTTTTCCTGCTTTATCTTTCTTTGCTAAGGCCAGCTCAGGTTCAGCTTCCTCTCTCTTTCCTCCCAAGCATGGGAGCTTCCTGATCTGTACTCCTGAGGCTGCACTTCTATCAAGAGTGGGGCTGGCTGCTTCCCCTAATGCTAATGCTAATGCGTACTGATCCCCATTCCCCACAGCCTGCAAATCGCCATAAAATAAGCTGCATGTGAGCATGGACACAACATGTCCCACAGGGACCCAACCTTGAGGTCAGAAGCTCCAGAAGAGGATGGGTGGCACAGAGGTGGCTCAGATCCTTGAGACCAGGGTTCCTCCCAGACCTTGAGCCCATGTCCAGCAGACACCTGCCCCACCCCAGTCCCTCAAGATAGAATCGGCTGAGCACAGAGGGCCCAGTGCCAGGTAGACATCAGAGGAATCTCCTGACCTGGTTCAGAGACAAACGCGAGAAATCTTCAGATATTCTGGACAATATTTCTTGGAAGACAGGAAGGAAGGAGTCAGTGTGCAGCAGGAAGTTCCTACTGCTCACCATAAGACCCCCAAGCAGGTAACTCATCGAAGATAGTGCTTCATATGAAGCTGCCTTGGGCAGCTTCTCTCAGGTATGCCAGCTGCCCCACTCTCCGTGCTGAGCCAGAAAATGGAGCTGCCATTCCAGTGCCCTTCTCAACCTCTTCAGACCTAGTATGGGAGCATCAGAAAGACCCCATGAGCTTGGAGCCCAGACAGAGAACTGGGGGCCCCACCGCTGAGCCACCAAGCCCCTGGTATTCATTAACCCCACAGGGAGTGACCCCTGAGACCCAGCCCAGGCTTGGCCCTGCAGTTGGGACCCTCCACCCAATCTGTCCTTCCCAGGACATACCTCCTGCTCCAGACTCCCTGCTAATCTGATCTGTTGGCATGGTTTTAGTTCTCAGCCTCTGCCAGGCCTCCAGGTCCTACACACATCAAAAAGCACAACATCTAAATCCCCTCAGAAAGAAATGCCTGCATCACCACCCCTTGCCGTGCTGAAGGAGCCAAAGGCTTCACTCCAGGCCCTCGCTCAGGGCTCCATCCACCACGCATAGCTGCCCCTTTCTTCTCGTCTCCCCATGCCCTGACTCTGCACACCTGTTTTGCCACTCAGCACATCACGGTGCTCAGACCCTGAGTTTGAAACCTTCCCAGCCCCACAGGAGGCTGTATCTGCAGGTCCCTCTGTCCCTGCCTGCTGGGCGGCCCACCTAAGCCCCTCCCCCCCACACATACTCTCTGAACAAGAGACAGAGCAGAGGTGTGACCGTGAGCGGGCACTCAGGGGGCTGTGGGTTTCTGTGAGTGTTGCGAATGAGCTATCATAGGCAGGACAACTTGCTAGATGCTCTCAGTCGCTCACTCATTCAATTTATGCTTAGGTGTATTCAGAACTCTACCCTCATGGAGTTTACATTCTGGCAGGAGAGAAAGTATGAAAATAGACATTCATAAGATACATTCATATGGCACGTGGACGTGCCCACTGATAGTGTATTAGATCAAGAAGAGGTGGTATCTCCACAGAATGGAACACTGCTAAGCAGTCATAAGGAAAAGCGAAATGTTGCCATTTACAACAAAATGGAAGGAGTTTGAGGGAATTATGTGTAGCAAAACATGTCAAAATAACAGAAACAAATATTGGACATTTACATAGCAGTCAAGTCAACAAAGCCAAACACCCATATAAACTAATGGACACTCATAAACAAAGTGATGTTTTGAGGCTGGGGGTGGAGGAGAAAGGATCATTCTGGGTATTAGAGACCCTGGTGCAAAGAAAGAGAGAGAAACAGATGGATGAGTAAAAGAATGAAAATAGGAGGGACAGGGAGGAGGAAGGCCAGTAAAGAAGTGTGTGAAGCAGAGTAAATACACAGAAAGAGAGAGGAGGGGAGGCCCAAGAGTTAACAGGAGGCCAAATAATGAGGGGCCTCATGGGGAGGCCCCTTGAAGGGTCCTCCAAGGGGAATGGGGAGTAATGGCAGGTTAAAAGCAAAAGAGTCATGTGATCTGCCTTCATTTTAAAAGGCTCACTCTGACAGCTGGGAATAGAAGCACAGAGGGAACCATGTCAACCTTATCAAAATTCACCAGACAGAGGAGTGGGGGGAAGTGAGCAACCAAGGCTCAGCGAGATGAAATAGCTGGTCTCAGATCACTTGCAGGATTGCAGAACTAGGACTCCCATCTGGATCTCCAGCTTGTGCCTCTAGGACCCTGCAAAGGCTCTGTCCACTGCCACCTGTTGCCTAGGGTCTCCTTCCCCTGGACGGGCTCTGCACTGAGCAGGAGGGAAGGTGGTACCAGAACTAGCAGAGCTCTGTTCTCCCTTCCAGGCCAGACGACTATGGCAGTTCATGGGCCCTGCCCTGCTCTAGGTCCGAGGAGCTCTGACCCCCACTTCCATGGATAAGGCCCCTGTCCTGCCCGGAGGAGCACTCTCCAGTCAGTAAGCAGCCTCCACTTACCATTCCAAAAAGCACTTGTGGCTCCTCGACGGGTTCCCTGAGATAATGTAGGAGGTGGGAAGCCTTGGTGTCCACAGAAGCATTGACGAGGACAGTGGAAGTGACAAAGGAGCCACTGATGGCTTTAAGGAGGACTGGCTGGGTCTGGTACCCAGGGCGCTACAGGTGCTGCCTCCCTCCCCTCCCTGCCTGCCTTGAACCCCATCAAATTCCTTCCTAGGGCCAGATATTAAAGCAAGAACCTCAGTGAGAAACACCTGTCCTGGGAGCCCCCTCGCTCCCTTAGTGACAGCAGCAGGAGTAATCAAGTAATAAAAATGCAACGATAGGTTTAAACTACTCCACCCTCACTGTCACCACCATCACCCACTCCACAGACACACCATCCCCTGGCTCTCCCCTCGCACTGGGTCCCAGGGCCTACGGTGGCAACACATCTGATCAAGGCTGGTAAAACGGAGCAGGCAGAGCATGAAAGCTCAATGTACAGATTACTGTAAAGCAAGTTTATGAGCACAAACTTTCGAACCAGCCCTGCTGGGAATGAAACTCCATTTCATTTGGCTTTGGCTCTGAGATGAATCACTAAGTGAATGAGGATGGCAGAGTCTCCGGGAAAAACCCTCTGCACGCGAATGAAGACAGACACCAGGTTGCCCCCCGCACAGCTGCACAGGATTCCCGCACAGCAGACACAGGGTTCTCAGGGAGGAGGGGCATCGAGGTCATTAAAACACTCATCTACCACAAGGATGGACCTTGGATACATTCTGCCAAATGAACAGTCCAGCCACAAAAGGACAAGTACTGGATGATTCCACTTATACGAGGCACCAAGGGAAAAATCACTGAGGCAGAGTAGAACACTGGCTCACAGGGGCTGGGCAGAAAGAATGGGGCCTGTTGTTCACTGAGTAGGGAGCTTCATTTCAGACGATGGAAAAGCTCTGGAGATGGCTGATTTTACAATGTCAGTTACAATTAAACTCAATGCCACTGAACAGTACACTTAAAAATGGTTAAAATGGTGAAAATTATAATGTTTGTTATGTATATTTTCCTGCAATAAACACACATACAGCCTCCTATCTCTTTAGGGAAACAGCCACAAATGTGGACAAAGTTTCAGGCACAAGATGTTCATTGCAGCATTTTTTTATTATGGTAAAATGTTGGGAAGAAAAGGGAAATGGTTAAAATAATTAAAGTATAGGCCACTAGGAGAAATAGCATGCAGGCATTAAAATAGCAATTACAAAGAAATTTTAGGGGCTAGGCAAGTAATGACCATGTCATGGTAGTGCAGTATCTCAAGACCCTTCAGGAATGGCCGTGAGGCTCCTCTCATCCATAAAAGAAGAGATTTGGTCAAAATGGTAGCCTAAGGATACACTTAGACTCTTCTTGACAACAAGAAACCCTTAAAATGAGGGAAGAATGAATAATTCTTTAACAGTGCCAGAAAATAAAAATGGGTTTCTAATAGGGCAGAAATCAGGAGCAATCCCTGAAGGCAGAAGGCTGATGGTTCAGATTGTAAATGGAACCATCGCCCAAAGCACACCTAAGAGAGGGTTGCCAAGAAAGGGAAAACTCCAAGCTGGATGCCAAGGAAACAGGGACACCAGGGAAACCCCAGTTCAAATGTGAGGGTGACCAATGATAGGCCCTTAGAAGAAGCATCTAGCTGTCCCTTTCCCACAATGCCAAGCAGTGAATTGTCAAAGTGACTGCCCCAAAGAAGCAAGCAGGAAGCCTTGATCCCCAGGGGTGTGCTGCCCTGGGGTGGCATCAGCAGGCAGTGTGGAGCCCCACACTTTGAACACTGAAGTCTGGTACCACCGACACAGTAGGGGCCCAAAGCCAGCCATTGCTGGGGACGGGACGATTCACCCCCAAGATCAGCCAAAAAGAAATTTTAAGCACAAAAATAGGCACAAACCAGAATCACCCATATATAGTTAAGATCTACATATTGACAGAGGCACACCAAACTCATCAATGACTAGAACTAATGCCCGAGGGCAAGTAGAACAACACTCAGAGGGAGAAAACTAAAAGTGATGGAAGAGGCTATCATAGCCATTAAAAAAAGTAATGAGGGGCTCCCTGGCGGCACAAGGGGGTGTACCCCGCACTGTGGGGCTTCTGTTGCCACTGCCAGGGAGGGAACCCACATGACACAGCAGACCTCCCCTGTCTCGCCCGCTGCTCCCCTCAGCTGTGTGTTTCAGTCGATCTGCCTGTTCTGCTCCCTACTCTGTCTCTGGTGATTCCCCTTACCATCCCCCCACACCTCTGGCCTGCACCCCAGTTCTTGTATGCATAAACAAAATCTTTAAAAAAGAAAGAGAAGAATGAACCAGATCTGGGGGCCAAGCATTCACTGTTAAAACACAGAAAGGGGCTGAATAGCAGCATGAGCAGATGATCAGATTAGCAGCCTGAAGACTGAGGCATCCTCCCCAATGGCAGCACAAAAACCCAGGGATGGAGAGGATAAACATAGGCAAAGAGAAACAGAGAATATAATCCAAACAAGGTCGAAAGGTGTTCCAAAGAGCAACCAGAGAGAATATAGGAGATGAGTGAAATAAGAAGTTTCAGGAAGACACACATCCTCAGATTGGAAGATTTATCACATGCAAAGTAGAGTTACATAAAATGACAATATTTAGGTACAGAGCAGTGAAATTTCAGACTCAAGGGGAAAAGGAAAAATATCAGTTTCTTCCAGGATCAAAAAACAACACAGATTTCCCACCATGGAACATAAGTCAGAGTGATCAATATGGACTTCTTAACAGCCAGGTATTCTGGGTGCTAACACAGACCTTCTTTCCTAGCTATAGGACTCCTTCTCTCTCTGCCTCACTTTCCCTGTTTCTCTGAGGGGAACAGGACCTATCTCACAGGGTTGAGGTCAGAGTTAGATGAGTTGACAAGTGTAAAGCCTTTGCAGAGTCCCCAGTCAATAAGATTTAGTTCTTCCTGTTAGAACATCGAATGCACACGAGTCAATGAAACAGTGACAGGAGTGCCATGGGGAAATGGTATGAATTCTCTACTTAGCTTTTAGGAAGAGAACAGGTATTTTAAGACATGCAAGGACACAGAAAGTGTATCACTCACAAACCCTTTTGGAAAGAATTGCTAAATGGTGTGCGCCAGCAACCACAAAAATGGAATGCAAATAGAGACAGATGAGCAGTCACCAGGGTCTGGGGTCTGGGGTTGGAAGAAAGACTGCCAGTGGCTATGGGATTTCTTTGCAAGATAATGGAATGTTCTGGAATTAGGTAACGGTGATAGCTATACTACAGTGTGAATGTACAGAGAATTGCATACTTTAAAATGGTTAAAATCATGAATTTTAATGTCATGTGAGCTTTACCTCAATAACCAACAAAAAAAAAAGGATCTAAGGACAGGATGTTGAATACAAAAGCAGTAGTGAGGGGTGAAATGTTCATTGATTGTGAAAGACACTTATTGACTATTACTAAGATTTGGAGCTAAAAGTCCAATTGGTCTCATCTTAGGTGGTGATAAGATTTGGGTATGGAAACAATTCAAGCATGTTAAAATTCTTGATTTGTTCAAGGAGACAAACTGCATAGGAAGAGAAAAATATGACCTTAAGTATATCTTTGAAATATAAGTATCCACTAGAAAATAATATACCCATAATGTATTATTTGAACTTTATATAGATGGTTCGTCACTGAAAGAAGAGGGAAGGGATATTTTGGGTAGTTTCAATGACAGACAGGGGTCTACTGAAAGGTTATGTCCAGGACCAAAATGTAAAAGTCTCACAATGCAGAGAAAAGTATCACATCCCAAAGGATAGTTTTGTTCAAAATGATAATAGCACCCCTATTGAGAAGATTGCTTTAAGGAACAAAAACTAGGACAAAGAAACCCAATCAACACAACAAAGGCAGGAAAAAGGAGAAACTGCCCAAAAAAAACACAGCAACTGAGAAACACAAAATACAGTGGCAAGAAAAAAGTGCAAGCATATCAATAAGCACACTAAGTGCAAGTAGGTAAACTTACTCTAATAAATACTTCAATAGATGTATCCAATTTTGAAGGGTTTTTTCCCCTTAAAAAGATACAAAGATAAATGCTCAGGAAGGTTAAAAGTAATAGGATGAGAAAGCAACAGATAGACCGAGGAAAAAAAGTGTTTATCAGACACAATAGAATTCAAGGTGGAAAGCACTCAATGAAATAAGGCAGGGAAATTTCAGATCGATAAAAGACAAAACTCATACCAAAAAATGTAACAGTTGTAACAGTAAGTGAACTTTACAACACAACTTCAAAATAGATAAAGCAAAATTTGACAAAAATTAAAGGGAAGATTGGAAAATCCACAATTAAAAAGGTGACTGCATTTTATTTCTGACCCAGTAAGCAAAAAATAATAATATGGAAGATTTGTATATCTCACCTATAAGTTTTCCTTATAATATTTATTTTTATTATTTACTATATTCCAAGTCCTGTTCTAAAACTTTACATATATTAGTTAATGTTATGATAACCCTTTCACACATGAAGAAATTGATGCCCACCCAACAGCAGGCAGGCTGGGATTCAAATGCAGTGCTGGCCTCCGAATCAGCTCTCATCCCCCTTTTAGTCCCTCTCATGAGATAGAACAGAGACAGCGCAGCCTTTTTCAAGTACACCCAGGTCTCCACCATGAAAATCTCAGTGAAGTCTAAAGAAGAAATTATTCAGAAATATATTGTACATTAGCTGAATCCAATGCAATAAGATCAAGAACTAACACTAATAAGAACCTGTACCTTCCAATCGAGCTTCTTAGAAAAGTTAAAACATTCTTTTTTTTTATACTGTTAGTATAAGAGAACATGACAACAGAAATTCAAACTATTTAGAAGTGAATATGAACTGGGATAGCTATTGTAATTGATTAAAATAGTTTTCTTAGTAAGTCCCTTAGTAATGCTTAGTAAACAAGGGACTAGAAAAAACAATCTTTTATACTCCACACACACACACACACACACAGACATTATTTATTTATTTTTCTTACAATGTTTGCTTTCTTTTTTTACTTTTTTAAAAATTTTTTAAATATATATTTATTGCGTCATCCTTCATATTTGTACAATGTATGTTTGTTATGGTGGTATGAAATTACCACCACCAATTCACCCATGCACCACCCCCATAGTGGAAGAACAATCCTAATCTGATAAATATTAATTTTTGGAAATCTACAGAAGAAATCAGCTCATCATGAAACTTTAGAATATTCTACCACTCTTAATATTTAGCATTACCTTAGACAAAGCTATAAGACCTGAAAAAGAAATTAGGAATAATGCTGAAATATTAGAGACAGAGTTGGTATAATTTATAGAAAATATGAACATCTACCTATAAGCTCCAAGAGACTCAACTAATAAACTATTACAACTCACACAAGAATTCAGCAAAACTCCTGGAAATAAAATCAATATGCGAAAATCAATAGCTTTCGTGTATGCCAGCACTCCCAATTAGAAAATGTAATTCAAAAGAAAGCTCATTCATTTAGGGGAAAAAAAATCTATAAAATCCCTGGGGATAAACCTAATAAGAAATGAGCAAGACCTATATGAAGAAAAATGGCAAAACTTCACTAACAGCATTAAGAGACTGAATAAATGGAGAGGCACACTACAGCCCTGGCTAGCAACTATCAGTCTAGGAGTAGATGAAGGTGAGAGCTCATGCTTTATTAATCTTTCTATTCAAAGCATCCACTGACAGACACACCTTTTCATTTACAACTGCCAACACTGGCAGGTGACAAGTAGTAATGATTATTTATAAGAATTACATTCATTTTCCAAGCATGTGTTTACTTAATCAAATGTTTGAAAATGTTAAGAAGGGTAAAATGGACTGAACCATATGAATGAACTCTTAAGAAATCAAAAGAAGGTTTTATCAGATAATAGAAAGAAGTTCAAAAGGACCATTTAACAAGAATTCAAATCTAGGGCCAGAAAGATACCAAATGGCATAGAAGAAAGAAAAGAACTACTGGTTAATAGAAGAGAAACAGCACAGTACAACTGACTAGTCTATAGGAAATGTGACCAGAAGAGGCTGCAATAATCAGTGAACTGAAAGGCCCATGAATGCATATAATATGGGTGGTAAAGACCATTGTGAACACAGCACAGGTAAACTGGAGGCAAGAGGGAAGCATGTGCCCAGCTGCCCTACAGTCAGGCAGCAAAGCAGGGACCCCAAAACAAGGTCACATTTTTAAAACATTTAATTTCAAAGTAAGTCATCCTGTGAAAACTAACACCTTCGTTGGACATCCTTAGGTTTAGGTCACAGTTTGGTGTTGTTCTTATTTTTATTTAGAGTTAGAATAGCCTAGAAATCCTAGAATGTAGGAATTTCAAGGGTCTCACTGTAACCCTAGTTATACCTTAGATATCTATACCTAGTTAGTCTGTTCACTACTGCAAACCAAACTCTTCAAAAGCAATATATATTAAAGGGCCTCCCTGGTGGTACAAGGGTTAAAGTCTCACTACTATTAACTTACTTCCCTCCAATGCAGCATGAGTTTGATCCCCCAGCCTGGGAGCTAACCCACAAGGTCCAGCAAACCTCTCCTATCTAGCCCCACTGCTCCCCTCCACAGTGCATTTCAGTATATCCACCTGTTCTGCTCCCCACTCTGTCTCTGGTGAATCCTCTCACCCCCCTGCTCCTGCACCTCTGGCCTCTACCCCAGTTCTTGTATGCATAAATACATAAAATACTTTTATAAAAAAATAAAAGCAGTAAATTAAAGAACGTACACAAACAGCAAAAACATGCAGTAAATCCACACGAGCTCAGCAGAACTCACAGGAGTAGATACCAATCAATCATTGGCAATACTGAGTACTACAGTTCTTTATACTGTTCTTCCACAGGTTTCATTGCTGGTCTCACAAAGTGTTATATTAGAGGAGAGTACCTTTTTCATTGTATTTGCAAAGGATTATTTGGTTAAAGAAATTCCAGCAATATTTTTATTAACAATTAAGATCTGCTAGAATGACATGCATTATATAGTCTATGAAAAGACACAAAGTAATTAGGAAAATGCAAATTACAAATAACAATGAAGACCCGCCCATTAGCCACCAGATTGGCAAAAATCAAAAGGCTGATAATACCAAGTGTTGACAAGAATGTGAGAAGTAGGAACTCTTCTCACACTGTTAGATGGGAGTGAAATTGATTCAGCTCTCTAGAGTGCAATTTGGCAGAAGCTATTTTAAAATTTAACTGTGCATACTATTCAGCCAAGCAATTCCACATCTTGGAATCTACCCTGATAAACACTCATTGCGAATATAAAAATTTTAATCACAACTGGGTTTGTAATTGTGAAAAATCAGGAACATCTACATATCTATTCATAGGGGAAATATGCTAAATATCTATTAACAGAGAAACATGTTAAAATATTCTGTTTGAAATGCAGTAAATTTATATGAAATAACACAGTGAGCTTACCAAGACATAGTGGGAAATGAAAACGAGCAAGACACAGTATAATATGTATAGTCAGCATTATTTATATATTCAAAACCCACACAAAAAGCAAAAGCCTGCATTCCATTATGTGTGTACATTAATGTAAACACAGAGAGAATGTCCTGGACAGATATAGAGCAACCTGATTTCAGATTTCCCTTTGAGGGAGAAAATGGAACTTTTATTTCCTCTAGTTATTTCTTAAACTTTTTATAATGAGATGCATTTGTATATTATTTGTAACATTTAAAGAAACAGAAGTATAAGTTTGAAGACAAAACCAAGCAAATAGTATGAGCTGAACTCTGTGAAGAGGATTTCTGCAAAGAAAAGCGGCTACAAGACGGGACAATGGTGTTCTACATGGCTGAGTTCCTGGCAGCACTTATCTACTTTCTTGTGCTTTTCAGTATGTCCCAATTTTTCTGTGTGCCTATGTACTGCTTCCACAACCAGAAAATTTCAGAAAACCTTTCTGTATGCAGATGGCCGGTGCTCCATGCTCCCACTGGGAGAGAGTGCCTATAGGTTCTCTCGCATTCTGAAAACTGACTTGAGCTCAAGAAGGATCTCCAGAACCCTGTGAGCATCTGGAAAGACCCCCACTATCTGTGCTGACTCTTCAGACTCACCATTCCTGTGGCCTTGAGACTCACGGACTGAGAACTCACTGTATGAGGGTCCTTAGGTCTTTCATGTCCCTAGGGTTGCCCCTCACCTGTAATTGGGTCCAAAACCTTCCTGCATGCATTGCCAAGTGCTTTCAAGAGAATGAGGAGAGGGTCAAGGACTCAGGAAGGATTGCTGGGGCCTCAAGGAGTGAGTACCCCCAAAGTCCTACCACCCTGGGAGGGATGGGCAAATTCAAGACACCCCCATCTGAAGAAAAGAAGCAGGGGCAAATGTCTGCCAGCATCTCCTTCCACGTGCAGGATAGAATTGGGAAGTTTCCAGCCTAAGGTAAAATAATTAGATGGTAGCCAAGTTCACCTACCATGGTTAGCCCTGCCAGCCTCAGATATGCCTGCTGCCCCCACTACCCACTGCCCACTCTATTGGGCTATCAGGGCTATTACAATTGTACTACACCAGGTGCCTGAGCACCCCCAAACACATCAGGATTTCAGAGACCCTATGAATCAAGTTAATGTTCTTGTAACATTGGTTATAAGGGGCTACCAATCCCCACATACCAATATGTGACCCACATGGCTGGAAGGTGAGTACCCCAACACATCACATGAAAACGAAGCGGACACCTTAGTCACTGTTGTCATGAATGGAAATTGTGAAGCTGCTAAGGAAAACAGTATAGAATGTCCTCAAAGAATTAAAAATACAACTACCATATGACCCAACAAATCAACTTCTGGATCCATAGCCAAAAGAAAAGAACTGAAATCAAGGTCTCAAAGAAATAATAGTACTCCCATATACACTGCAACATTTTTCACAATAGTCAATAGGTAGAAACAATCTAAATGCCCATCAGTGGATGAATAGACAGAGAAAATGTGGAATATTACCCAGTCTTTAAAAAGGAGGAAATTATACAATATGAGACAACATGGCTGAAGCTTGAGGACCTTGCACTAAGTAAAACAAGCCAGTCAAGGAAGGTCAAATGAAATAACTTAAGAGTCAGACTCATAGAAATATAGAGTAGAATGGTTGTTTCGAGGAGTTGAGGGGAGATAGAAGTGGGGAGTCACTATTCAATGGCTGTAAAGTTTCAGTTATGCAAATAAAATTGCAAGTAAATTACAAATTGAAAACATTGCTAAAAATAGATGGAAAAACAGACTGCTCAAAATCCTATCTCCTATCCTCAGCCTTAGGCAGGCAGGTCAAATTCTATTCATACTTTAAAACTCCAACTCATGTGTCCTCCAGGAAGTCTTCCCCAACCTCATTACAGAGCAAATCTCTCCCCACCCCCACTCCATGCAACCTCTATGACAATTTCCCATTTATCCCAAGAACTGCAATTTCTTTCATATCCCCTCTCCTTCACCAGACTGGAATCATGTTGAGGGAAGGAACTGTGTGGAATGTAGAGGCATTCTGGAATGCCCTAAATTCAGCACAGCCTACCTTGCAGCAAGTTCTCGATAAGTGTTCGTTGAGTATAAGTGAATGAACTAACAAATCCATTCTAGTAATGGGTTTCCACCTCCTTTCCCTCCTCTACCTCCTCCTCCTCTCCTTTTCTTTCTTCTCCCTTCCTTTCCCCTCCTCTTCTGTCATGTTGTCCAGTCCATTCAAGGCAGGACCCTCACCTCCTGCATCATTCAGGGCACACGCTGCTTCATCCTCCCCCGGCCTCCTGGTCCCCGAACCCGAGTCCACTCCCAGCCCTTAGAAGGCCCCCATCCATTTGCTTGAGTAATGAATAGAACAACCTGTGCTCCTTTTCCAGGGAGTGAGTCTGCCTTAACTGCTTTGAAGAGCACAGCACCTGCTCACATATCAATTAAAATTATAATTAGGTGGTGAGAGTATATAATTAAAATAACATGTTCCATCTCCCTCATTTACTGCTGCTGCTGGCTGTCAGGATGCAGTGAACCAGTCCGCCAGAGTGGGGTGGGGGTAGGGATCACTCATCTCTGCACATACCATGCTTCCCTTCCCACTGTCTCTTCTGGCACAGAAATCAGATTTCTAAAGCTGCCCTAACCAACCCAATTGAGAAGGATTTTCTGTCACTTGCTGGGTCCTTAAATACTCCCTGCTTCCTTATGTATGGTTCATGCCACATTTCAGATTTTTTCAGGCCTTCACACCTTTGCACATGGAGTACGACTGCATAAATGTCCTTCTCCTACAGTAGGCATAAGAAACTCCTATTCATCCCTCAAAACCCAACTCTGATTTTCACCTGTGCTAGGCTATGGAAACATAGAAAGGGATAAAGACACATTCCCTACTTCAAGGTACACATATGGTAGTTCCCACACCTCTGGGAAGTAAACTGAGGTTCCCTAATCCTGCACTGTGGCTGGGAGGCTGAGGCTGTGGTTAGTTCTACAGTGCACTCATGTCCCTTGGAGCCTCCCTGCTTCAGGGGCTACACCTCTTCCAGAACGCAGGCCTGTTAAATCTACTGTCATCCTCCAGTAGCACTGGAAAGTAAATCTGTCATGTGGAGTATCCTGGTAACAAGAATGGGAGGGTGGCGTGCATGGAGGAGTCCTTTGCTACTGGATGATGCTTTGCAGAGATTTTCCCAACTAGGAGCTGTGCCCAATACCCAGCACACCCTGCTACAATGTTTATGAAGTCCCATTTTGGCAGAGCATGGGAGAAATCACTCCTTGTCTTTTTAAAATTAAACTACTTTGACTTTCCTTCCTGTAGTCATTAAAACCTGAGAGTGGCAGTTACTGTCAGCTGCACCAAGCAGATCTGTGGACAGCTAGGATGTGCCCTGTCCCTGGACCTCCTTCAGGACACCAAAGCAGAAGGTGACTCAGTTGCTGAGGCCCCCCCAAGCGTGGGGCAACCATGGGGTGTTTTATGTTTGCTGCCTTGGCATTTCCAAAGTGGGTTTTGTGAAACAGTAACTACACAGGATGTCATTAGGTGCTCTGCCAAAGAAAGTTCCATGTTCAACTGAGTCTGTAAACACCAAGTTCACAAAATTTATTTATTTATTTATTTTATGATACTGCAGGGTTGGATGCCTTTCCCTTTATTTATTTTTTTTATTTTTTATTAATATAAAATATTTTAAAATTTACATATACTTGCCATAAATTGTAATCCCCATGTATTCCCCATCACCATCTCACCAGTGCACCATCACCTCAGTCCCTCRTGCTCCCATCTTCCCTSAACCCTCCCCCTTCCCTCCCCACCAGGTGTCCCCAGTCTGTCCTTGTCTCCTCATTTTTGGTTTCTGTGTCTTTATTGCTGTTATTGTTATTATTGTTGCTCTTATTCCTTTCCTTGATACACGATGGAATACTACTCAGCAATCAGAGGTGAAAAACTAGATTCACTCATAGGAACATGGATGGATCTGGAGGGGATTATGCTCAGCGAAGTAAGTCAGAAGGCAAAAGAAAAATATCAGATGGTTCCTCCCTTAGGAGGAACACAAGTTCACAAAATTTAATGGGCTTCTTTACTGCAGGACTTCTCAGAGCCTTAAATATGCCAATGAGTATTTTTCCCAGAGAAACACCTCAGTGGGTCACAAGTATGTAAACACAGCCGTTCTTCTACATCTTGTAGAACTAGTTGTGCAGAACTCCATTGAGGGCATGCCGTTACTTAGTTTTATTCCTCAGAAGCCCTGGAAAGTAGCTGGGATGTCCCCATCTTAGAAATGATAGACAGTTCATGAAGTCACCCCCTTCGCCGTCCACCCAGCATCCAGCACAGAGACCAGCACAGCAGGCCATCGGCAGTCTGGCCGGATGAAGAGATGCCACGTGAGTGCTAGGATAGCACTGCGGGAGGACTGGACTCCAGCTCCTCGCACTTCCGTGGCCACTTCTAAGACTAAAGAAGAGCCCTCTCTCATCCTGTCCAGCCCAGGGTTCGGTGTACAGGCCCCTGGCTTGGTCCTGGCCCAGGGCAAACCCTCAGGCTCGCCTGAGCATCGTGCAGGGAACACAGTAAGCTCACACCTGCTGCCACATTACCAGCCCTGACTGGAGACCGGGTAGCGGCTCTTCCTTCCAGAGGCCTGCACTGGGCACAGACACCTCTCAGTTGCCCTCCTATAAGTGTTTGATGACTGGATTTATTAGTCCAGTGTTTATCTAATAGGGATTTTTCTTTTTTTTTCATTGTGTTTATAATAAAATATACACATCGGGCCTCCCTAGTGGCACAAGGGATTAAGCACCACACTGTGGAGCATCCACAGCCACAGCAGCACAAGTTCAATCCCTGGCCAGGGAGGGGACCCATATGGCGCAGCAGACCTCTCCTGCCTTGCCCGCTGCTCCCCTCCTCAGTGTATTTCAGTAGATCTGTCTATTCTGTTCCCCACTATCTCTGGTGAATCCTCTCACCGCCCCCCCACACACACACACACACCTCTGGCCTGTACCCCAGCTTGTATGCATAAGTAAATAAATCTTTTAAAAATATATATGTATATATACATGCACACTAAGTAAACGCTAGCGGTGCTTAGGATGGCAAATGCAGATACCTTTGATTAATCTCCACTGTAGTCTAGTCCCAGGCCCAGCACACATTTAGGCATGCAAAAGCGTTTGATTACTGAACGCAAAGAAGTGTGACGCCTCAGAGGCAGGAAGGCAGGGATGGCAGTCTTCAAAAGCGCCAATGTTCCTGAAGCAGACTCGCAACTATGAAGTCTGCTGGCTCAGGGGCTCTTCTAAAATCTAAGCAGGCAGCTGAAAAAGAAAACTGTTCGTCCATAGCCTGGACTCCTCCACTGTGACCATAGAGCTGTCCTCACCCACACTAGCTCCACACCCTCCTAGACCTGCAGTGATGTGCCTGCCTGGCCAGCCCCAGCCTGGCTTTCATAACAAGCACTAAAATGCAATCATTAGGTGACAACCCTCATTTGCCAGGAGGCAACACACAAAGTCATAAACAGGTCTGGCTCCATGGGAACATGGCTATAAATTGTTTCTGACAGTCGTTCCCTTCTGTCTGCGTGTCGCCCATTCATCCATAGACATTCTAGAAAGACCATGACACACAGCCCAGCTGACTGCCTGGCCCACTCTACCTGATGGGCTGATCAGTCAATGGACTCACCACAAGTCCAGCCACAAAGACCATAGCTTGGCCCTGCAAAAGAGACCCCCACAAGCTCACCTACCCCTCAACCTGCATGTAGGTGGGACAGGACCAAAACCTGCCTCAAGGCGTGGCAGGAGCTGGGGGACTCTGATACATGACCTCTGTGCCCCCAGGGAATACCTGTAAGGGCAAGCCCAGAGGCTGGCAAGCAGGGAGGTCAGGGCCCCCAGCGAATTCTTCCTCTTTCTCTGGGCTCTCTGTGGCTTCATCTCACGTCTTCTGTCGTCACACTACTCATCCTCTTCTCATAGTTGTCCTCCGCCACCCTTCTATCCCTGGCCTCCAGGCTCAGCTGTGCACACTCATGCTGCTCACACCCAGGCTCCAGGGGGCCACAATCAGATCCAAGTGTCCCGCGCCCATGCTCCCAAGCACCTTCTGCATTAACACCATCAAGACCGCAGGGGGCAGCCACAGAGGCCAGTGACACAAAAAAGCCTGACTGACTCACCCTACAGGCAAGCAGCTCCCTACCACGGCTGGACCCAATCATATTGCCAGCCCCTGATACAGGGACACACGCCCGCCTTTGAAACCCGGTGATGTCTGAAGGTGCCAAGTGTTGTCCTGAACTAAGGGAATGACCCCGCAGTAGGGGAGGCCCAGGCCCGCCCTGAAAACAGCACAGTGAGGACAACAGAGGCTGGTGCGGAGAGCTGCTGCGGCGTCTGGCAGTAATACTTCTACACAACCAGCACTTCATTGTCCTCATTCCACTAGCAGGCCTTCTCTTTCCCTTTGGAAACTTCTTCTACCAAATGCATGCAGCCTTCAAAATGAGGGAGGCACACAGCAGGTCCATGAGGATGCCGCCATCCCTGATGGCGCTGACTGG
This sequence comes from Galemys pyrenaicus, assembly GCA_019455555.1. Lineage (NCBI taxonomy): Eukaryota > Metazoa > Chordata > Mammalia > Eulipotyphla > Talpidae > Galemys > Galemys pyrenaicus. The sequence continues at coordinate 2,078,145 of JAGFMF010011554.1, forward strand.
CTCACCTCGGACCAATCAGGATACCCCTCTCCCTTGTAGCACCGACTGGTCTGTGGATGGGCACAGGAGCCCAGCTGGACCAATCAGAGTCCTCTGAGGACCTCTCCCTTGGAGTAGGTAGGGACCTGTGTCTTTCCCCTACCATTTTGCTAAGTGGGGAGAGAGACTAGAGTTAAGAGGGAAGACTGGAAAAAGTCAAGCAGAGCCAAAGTCAATTCCAGCCTTCCCTGGTGGCACAGCAGGTTGAGCGCCCCACTGTGGAATTTCTGTGGCCACTGCAGTGCAAGTTTGATACCAGGCCAGGGAGAGGACCCACATGGTGCGGCAGACCTCTCCTGCTCGTCCGCTGCTCCCCTCCGCAGTGTTTCCCGTCAGTCTGCCTGTTCCGCTCCCTGCTCTGTTTCTGGTGAATCGTCTCACCAACTGCTGCTGGCCTGCACCCCAGCTCTTGTATGCATAAATAAATAAAGCCTTTTTTAAAAAAAGAAAAAAGTCAACTCGACAGCTCAGGATACAGTCTTTCCAGAGTCTCCTTTAGGGGAAGGCCAAGGTGAGCTGGTTCTTTGCCCCATACAACCCAAGACCTGAATCCTATTCATTTAGGAAGCTCACTAGCCCCTCCAACATCAGGGGTTCCTCTACCATCAGAAGCCCATGATGGTGCCCAACACCCTCGGAGCACTTCCCCTACTCTTCCTTTCCAAGTTCAGCCCAACCCCTTAAAGTCCAGGACCCCAAGAAGCCCCCTCATCAGGGACCTCCAGGTCTCACCCAGCTGGCCCCAGGAGCACACCTACCTAAATTTTCAGCTCTGACCAGATCCTTTGTTACTTTCTCCAGCCTGGCCCCCATCTCCTCCCTTCTCCCCTCGCACGTCCACAGAGAGTTAACTAAAGCCACTACATAATTACCAAATCCATCCCCAAGGGCAGGCGTCTGCCTACCTCCACCCTCTCTCACCCCAGCCCTCACCCGTCCCTGCCCTCCTGCCTGGAAACCCAGCCTCTGCCAGCAGGGAGGTTTCTCCTGCTCCGTGCTTCTGCCTCTTTCCCTCCTGCCTTCTCCTGCAGCTCCTTCGGGAGGCTTTCTCTGCAGGGCACTACGTTCCTCCCAGTGCCCAGAACCTAGCAGGTGGTTGGTATGTGCTTGGTATCCTGATATGTGTCGGGATGGGAACGGGGCCCCCTCTAGTGAGAGCTACTAGCATCCTATGTCCATTCAAATCCACAAAAATACCCTGGTGGTGGGTACCTAGTGGCAGATACTATTAATTCCCATTTTATAGATGAGGAGAGTGCGGGGACCTTAAGTTACTCAAGGTCAAAGCTGATAAGTGACAGAGCTGGGGTTCAGATTCAGCTGCTCCACTTCAGAGTGCTCTCTCTCACCCCCTCTCCCATTCAAGGTGAGTTCCATGTACTTGCTGTGCCCATCATCCACCCTGGCCCCAAACACGGCACCAGTGAATGTCTGTAGAAGTGAACAAATCCCCCAGCAGTCGCACCCAGGTATCTAGGAGCCCCCCAGGAGCCCTGCCCTGCAGAGAAAAGCCTCCTGGAGGAGCTGCAGGAGAAGGCAGGAGAGAAAGAGGCAGAAGCACTGGGCAGGAGAAACCTCCCTGCTGGCAGAGGCTGAGCCCCCATGCAAGAGGGCAGGGGCGGGTGAAGGCTGGGGTGAGAGAGGGTGGAGGTAGGCAGAGACCTGCCCTTGGGGATGGATTTGGTAATTACCCAGTGCTGGTGCCAGCTGCACTAATTAACCTGCTGCTCTCAGGGGTGCAGTTCCCGCTGCTCCCCGTGGCTGGGCCAAGCAAGGAGAACCGCTCTGCAGGATGCATGGCAGGGAAGAAGCTCTCTGGCGGGGGGAAAAGGACCCAGAGCCAACCCAGGGCACGTAATGAGGCTTGCCACACCTAGATGAAGAGCAAAAGGGAATGAGCAGAAGAGGACAAAGTTTGGGTTAACCTCAGGAGGGAGGCACCAAGGAGTCAGGGGCTGGGGAGGAAGTCGCAAGGGAAATCACAGGACTGCATCCTGCCCTGGGATCCAGCAACTGTTCAGAGGTGTTCATGCAAGCACCCTACTGAGCACCTGCTGTGATTCAAACACGGCCAGAAATGGGGGGCCCAAATGTCAGCAATCTCTACCGCCCTACAGTCTCCACTCAGGATAGGGGTAGGCGAAGAGCAGCAAGGTCAGTCATCTAGACCGATGGCAGCCTGGCAGCTGAGCTCCACCGAGACCAGAGCAACAAGAGGACTGGGGGGAGGAGGGGCGGCTGGCACAGGGGAAGGGTGAATCTAAGCAGCAGCTCAGGGAAGAGCTCATGGAGGTGGTGAGGAGAGAGCAGAGACGAGGGGGCGGGGATATGAGCCTCAGATAATCTGAGGGGGTGCAGCCCTGCAGTGCCCCATTGCAGGAGCATGGTCACGAGGTGCAGTGGGGACCAATGTGAATCACAAGCAAGAGGAAAGAGAGGCGAGCAGAGAGCGTGGACATGAACTAGTGGGAAACACATGGGTAATGAAGCCCAAACCACCGCAGGTCAGTCATCGACCCCAGGGGAAAGGAAAGGGAACATGCTGCCCCCGCCCAGCTGGGCTGCCCCTCCACGTGCACTGCACGGACCCCGCTGATTCCACCTGCCCTCTGGGAGGAGAGCTGGGGACTGAAGCGCCAGTGGAGGAGAAGCCCGAGATGCCACTTCTCCAGGGAGTTTACACCTGGAAAGTCAAGGACCACAACCCAAGCGTGCTCTTGGGAACAAGACAGGTCAGCACCCAACAGCAGCTAGGAGGGGACACGGGCTGCCCCCTTGAGGGGAGGGAAGAAAGCAGGGAAAGGGAGCTGCTGTTTCTCTAAACCCTGATGAAGTCACAGACCCTTTAATGTGCATGCATAACTCCAGTTGGTTGGGTTTTTTTAGATTTATTTATTTATGAACTCTGATTTTTAAAACAAAAAATTGGGGAGAGAGGAGAAGAGTGTGGGGAAGCGCAAGCAAGAATTTCCTGGCCACCTGAAGCTTCCAGGGCAGTTACGGGAGTTGAAGGAGTTGAAGAGCAGAACACTAGGGTAGGACTGGAAGCTGAGAGCCTGCCTGGAGGAGGCAGCCCTGGAGGAATGCATGGAGCATGCCTATGGAAGGGAAAACCTGCATTCTCTATTACACCAGGCCCTCCCAGGCACAGGCCCCTCACAACTGAGAATCATACGCACTCCAGCTCTCCCAGTGTGGCTTCCCCATGTTGTCTCTACAAACCCAGTCCAGGTTCTCCAACCCACTGAACCCTCATGGGTTCAGCAAGTCTCTCATGCTCCCAGAATGGACATCTCACCCTTAGCTCTGCAAGCTCCTCACCCAGAGCTCACTCTTGCCTTCACTTCCTCTGGGGCCTTTGCACACACTGCTTCCCATCACTTCCCTGGGATGTCCTCATTGTCTCCAGGTTTCACTAACATATAAGTCCTCCAGGTACTGTCCCTGGTTCCCTAGGTCCATCTTCCTACATGAACCCCTAAAACACAAGAATAAAGGGAGAGGGGCTCAAGGGAGAAGGCCCCTATTGCCAACACAAAGATCCCAACCGACATGCTAGAGGAGGCCTCAGGGCCTCTGCTGCAGAAGGACAGCAGAGAAGCCAGTGTTGGTCACTTCCCTTCCTCAGTCAGGGAGTCTGGGCCCTCATACTGCAGTACACACATGTACGCATGCATGCATGCACCCTCTTCCAGAAGGGCCAGTTCAACATAACATGTAACCTGAAAGAGCTTGAAAGTGGCATTTCTGCAGCCACTGGAGGCTCTCTGCAGGGTTCCCAGCCTCAGACGGATGCCTCACCCTAAGTATCTCCTTTCTCACAATTCCCAGAGCCACACGACTCCTCACCATCTGTAAATGCCAGACATGCTGTAAGAGACCTCTGCCACATTTCACAGCATGTGTTCCTGCACAGTGACTTGGCATTTACATCTGTGGAGTTGGCACCTCCAGCAGTGGGGTAGTGGGGCCTGCCCAGGGTGGTGAGCTGGCCCAAGCTGAAGCTTGAGCTGGGTCTAGCTTCAAAGGTGTGGCTGTGGATTCTGTAACAGGGAACTCTCTCCTGGAGCGTCTGGATTGGGTTACTTTCAGCAGGGACTCCAGGCTGGAGGGTTGTGAGTGAGCAGCTCTTACTCTGAGGGGTGGTTATAGAGGTTTGGACCCTGGGTCGCTGATATGGAGATTCTTAGCCTGGGTTAATTTAGCTGGGGTTTCTGAGCCTGACAGATTTAGGGAACTCACTCTAGAAATTCTGTCATGCATGGGAAAGGAATCTGAGCTTAAGGTCCTATGTTGGGAGGACTTTAAAAAAGAGTCAATCAGGAATTTTCCCATGGAAGGGAAGGTGTGGTCAAAGGAAAACTGAGGGGCCCTCCCTGGTGGTACAATGGGTTAAGCAACGCACTATGAAGCAAATCGAAGTCACTGCGGCACAAGTTCTTTGTCTGCCCCAGGCGAGGGAGGGGACCCATATGGTGCAGCAGACCTCTCCTGCCTCACCCGCTGCTCCCCTCAGCAGTGTATTTCAGTCCAGCTGCCTGTTCTGTTCCCCACTCTCTCTGGTGAGTCCTCTCACCCCCACACCTCTGGCCTGTACCCCAGTTCTTATATGCATAAATAAATCTTTTTAAAAAAAAACAAAAAAGGAAAACTGAATCTCTGAGTCTTGCACACCCCTGTAGGAGATTCTAACGCTTTCCCCATGCCACTATTAAGAAATCTTTATCCAACAAGGTTCCAAACACAGAACCTGGTTACTCCAAGAGCAGGAACAAGAGGAGAGCACTGGAGAATGAAGGGGTCACCCTGCCTTCACACTGGTGAGTGTATCCCCAGTAGAAGCACACCTGCACACTCTATTACTGCAGTAACCAGCATCAGAAACAGAGAGGGCAATAAATCACAAAGGTCACACAGCTCTTCTAGGTCAGCAAGTGCTGATCCCAGTAATGTCTCAGTTCCAAGCCAGGAGAACCAAGGAAGCTGAATCACACTACCTCTATCACACAGACACACACACACACACACACACACACATACACACACATCACTGGGTCCTCGTCAATAGCCATAAGGACCCAAAAGTCTTTTCTGGTGACTCAACTGGCCTGCCTAGGGCTATGCCACCCAATTAAAAGATCACTGAGCCAAGGCTGGGCCCTAGTAGACACTCAAGGGAGACCAGGCACCAAGAGTGGATGGAGAGAGCAGGGCTAAGAATGGCCCTGGGTCTAGAGAACAGCTTTGGCGTGGCCCAGCCCACCCTCCAGGAAGCCCTCTGGTGCCTGTACTGCTTCCCAGCCCAGGGCCAGCCTGAGTTAGACCCCCAGGTACCTCCTGAGCATTACTGAACATCAAAGAGAATAAGGCCTGAGTGTAGGGAGCCCATCCCAGCAGCCCAATCCCAGGAAGTACTAGCATTAAAAAGCTCTTTCTTGAGAGGGCCTCCCTGATGGCACAAGAGGTTAAGCACTGCACTATGAACAGTCTACAGCATGAGTTCGATCCCCAGCCAAGGAGGAGGTCCACGTGGCACAGCAGTTGCATCCTGCCTCTTGCCTCGCCTGCTGCAGGCTGCTCCCCTCAGCACTGTATTTCACTCAATCTGCCTGTTCTGTTCTCCACTCTGTCTCTACCTGTTCTGTTCTCTACTGTGTCTCTGGTGAATCCTCTCACCACCCCCCGCCCCCACATCTCTGGCTTATACACCAGTTCCTGTATGCATAAATAAATAAGTCTTAAAAAAAGGGGGGGGCCTCCCTGGTGGCACAGTGGGCTAAGCAACACACTATGAAGCAAACTGTAGCCACTGCAGCACGAGTTCGATCCCTGCTGCCGGCCAGGGAGGGGACCCACATGGTGCAGCGGACCTCTCCTGCTGTGCCTGCTGCTCCCCTCAGCAGTATACTTCCGCTGATCTGCCTGTTCTGCTCCCCGCTCTCTGTGGTGAATCCTCTCACCCCCCTCACACCTCTGACCTGTACCCCAGTGCTTGTATGCATAAATAAATAAATCTTTAAAAAAGAAAAAAAGGTCTTATTTGAGAGTCATGTATATAAATGCCTCTCTGGAAAGAAACTTATATTTTAAGTATAAAGTTCATGGCTTTCCTTACCATGTATCCCCTAAGTTCAGGGCCAGGGTCAGAGTAAGCACTCAGAAGACAAAGGAACAAATGACCATTCCTTGTCTACTATCCTCACTGAAGGATCAGCAGAGAAATGTGTGCAATACTGGGATGTTCTCTCTGCTGTAACAATACTGACAGTTCAGTACAGCTGTGTGTGCTCTTAAAACCTTGTGCTGGAGATGGGGAGTTGCTCAAAATTCCACCCAGCATTAGGGCTGAGTTTTCTGCAGACATTTATTCACCTTCTTCTAACATAACAGAACCTCCCCATCCTCATCTGAAGCTACCTAATTTTCCAAATTTCTATATATAAAATAAATCATTTAACAAAAAAAACCTGTATCTACAGTGTATAGAACAAAGGGAAACTTCAAAGCCCATTAACTCACAGAGATGGTATGTTACTGGGAGAATATGGGCTGCATAATTAAAACAATTTAAATACGATTATACAAAGACAGGGGACTATACTGCCTGCCACCATCTCACTAATAGAAAGAAAACCAATACCTTGAGGGTTTTTTTTTTAATTACTATAGAATCGTGAATTAGAACACACATGTACCACAGCCCCACCGCTTCATGTTACTGATGAGATAAAATGCTCCTTGCAGAGAAATATTCCTTACAGAGATATAAGCCAACTTCAGTTCAGAGCTCTGCTTGGCATACACCACTTCTGGTAATGAGGTCCTCAAGTCGGGAAAGATGGGGATCCCTATGGCAACCCACGTAGGGGAGGCATTCTTTCTGGAGACTCTAGTCTCAGAATTAGCAGCACCTGACTCTCCTTATTATCTCTCCACTGAACTCTGAAGCCCAGTGTCCACTGGGAAAGCCAAGGGGCTTGGGTCAGGGTGAGGAACCATGTGATGGTTCATGGCCCAGCCACGGGCCTCTCCTCCAAGTGCAAAAGTGTGCATTTCAATCTGAACTGGAGGAGCAGGCCTGGAGCTGTGATGAAGGCAGTCAACAGCGATAAGCACTCACCTACTGTGAGTCAGGAAAGAGTCCAGGTGGCCACACAGCGCCCTTGACAATTCATCTGTCCATAACTACTGATGGCATTGATTGGCTAGTTCTGGCTACACATTAGCACCACCAGAAAAGCTCCTAAAGAATGCTGGTGGCCATGGGGACTCCCTGGTGGTACAGTAGATTGAGCACTGCACTGTGAAGCATCCATGGCACAGCAGCGCGAATTCAATCCCCGGCCAGGGAGGGGACCCACATGGCGCAGCAGACCTCTCCTGCCTCGCCCGCTACTCCCCTCAGCAGTGTGTTTCAGTCAGTCTGCCTGTTATGCTCCCCACTCTGTCTCTGGTGAATCCTCTCACCTCCTGTGATTCTGGCCTGTACCCCAGCTCTTGTGTGCCTAAATAAATAATTTTTTTTAAATGGTATTAAGGACTAGGGGGACATCAAGGTCCCAGCCCCTCCTAAACCAGTCCCTTCTGGGGCCAAAGTGCACTTGTAGGATATGATTTCCAGACACAAAGAAAACCCTGCCCTGATGCCTGAACTTTCACCATTAGGTCATCCTAGTAAGCCTGGTGGAATAGAAGTCTCTATATTACTACCCACCACATCCTCTCTGCCTACTGTTAGACTCGTTGCTGTGGTGACCAGCTGCATGCAGGTACATCTGGGCAGCACCTGCCGGCCCCTGCTGGAACCACAGGCAGTATCCACAGGAGCCCATCCACCAGGCTGCTGTGAAAACCCAGGACAGCTGGGAGGGAACATTCTCAGGTCACTGGCTACTGGGGAGTGGGCTAGTGGATAAACACACCCTCTGCCTCTGCTGGGGGGATTAGGAAGTCAATGGGAATGTACGCTAGTTGCCTATGATGATAACCAACTGTCAACCTTTATCTCACGCTCTGGGCTCAGGCAAAGGCTTCAGGCTTTGATATCCTATGAAATGCTGGCATTGTTATTATGAGTCATCATCACCTCAACAGTGTATGTGATCAAGGGGTTCCAAGAATGGTCTAGTCCGGGTTGATGGGAACAGAGAAATCTGGGATTACCAGGACTACCAGCAGAAATTTAGGGTTCTGGGTCCTACACCCCCAGCCTGTGGTAGGGGTCAGGTGACATTCTCAGAATTTCCTGGCAGCCTGCCTTTCCTCTGCCCCTCTCATGAGGGACCAGGCAGATGGGGGCATAGGAGGCAGGAAAGGCCACACCATATAGAAATCCCAAAACCTACAAGAAGGATTTGCTCAATATTCAGGACCCTCAAGACAAGCCCCCACATGCAGCCCCTAAGCCCAGACCACAGCGAGCTGCAGGAGCAGGGGGTGAGAGCACCTGCCCCCTTGCGTACACTGCCTGCCCCCGTGCCCTGGGGGCTGAGTCCCCAGAGTCAAGGTCACTTCCGCCAGGACCACAGAAGGAAGTGTCAGGATTCCTGCAGAACTTGCCAGGCAGTGAGCACCGTCCTCCTCCACTGACACCCAGCAGCCCTGGACAACAAAAGGATCCTGCCTTTTAAACACCTCCAAGCTTTTGCTTAAGTTAGTCTACCACTTAGAATGTCTGCCTCTCTTTCTTCACGTGAACAACCCTCATTCCCCACTTAAGACTCAGCTCAGGGGTCACTTCAAGGGAAGCTCCCCTGACTGCTTCCAAAGGCAGGCTACGTTAGGCACCATATCTGTGCTCCCACAGGGCCGGGCGGGCTTTGTTTTCCTGTCACTTGGATCACACTTTTTTTTTAAGATTTATTTATTTATGCATAGAAGAACTGGGGTGTAGGCCAGAGGTGTGGAGAGTGAGAGGATTCATCAGAGACAGAGCAGGGAGCAGAACAGGCAGATGGACGGAAACACACTGCTGAGGGGAGCAGTGGATGAGGCAGGAGGGTTCTGCTGTACCAGGTGGGGCCCCTCCCTGACCAGGGATCGAAGTCATCTCACAGTGGCTGGTGGTATCTGATAGTGCTATGTCTTTGAGCCCTGTGCCACCAGACAGGCCCATGGATCACACTCTTAACCCATAATCCGTCCCTCCTTCACCTAGCTCTGTAAGCACAGCATGGGGTGGGCAGCCAGGCGGGCCGGTCCTCACTACTGGGTCTTGCTACTGGACCTTGCTGGGCTGGAAACCATCTTCTTAGCCCTACTCAGCCCTGTTTGTGCCAGCCCAATATGAAAGCTCACATTTCTTCCTCGACCCCCCACCACCTGCTTTCTTCAGCTGAAGTTAATATTTTAAAGTAATTAAGCCCGGCAAACCGTAACCAGCTGAAGAAGGACTGGCAGTGACCAGCGAAGCCGCACAGCCTCACCTCGGCCTGGGACTGTATTTGGAGGGCAGCTAGGCAGGGGCCTGAGCCCAAGTCCAGCCTCCCAGGCCTGCACCCCCTGGCAGAGATAAACCTCACCAAGCAGCCAGCTGCCTAATGAGACTGTCAGGGGACTTCTTAACGAGATTATGCGGGACCAAGCTCTGCCTCACAGTGTGTGGAGGATTTTATTCAATTAGTCGTTCGGAGTGGGGCGGCCTCAGCCTCCCGGGCAGCAGGAGCCCCCCACGGTATGGCTGCCCCTTCCGACACTCCTAGTTCCGCCTCTTGGGGCCCAGTCTCCCAGGGTCCGTGGTAGCCTGGAGCGAGTCTGACTGGGCAGAAGGACGAGCAGAGCTGGCCAAGGACTGGGGCAAGGCCAAGTCTCTGGCTGTTAGCACAAGACTCCTCTTGTGATGGAGGGTAAACGGTAAAATTGCTCTAAGACCTTCAAGAATGCACACACAAAGAAAGAACTTACTAACGTTTTTCTCTCCGAGGTTCGTGTTCATAGACAAGTAGTCGCAACAACCTTGTGCTGAGCCCCAGAGCTGGCTGGAAACTGAAACACAGAAGAGGCACCAGAGGTGGAGCACCTCGAGAAACAGCATCGTGGCCCTGCACTGCACTGTGCACAAGCCTTGCAAATTGGTTTGCATGGACTAAGGGACTCAGGCCTGTGGCTACTGTCAGTAAAATATGCTTACTTCTTTTGATCTTTGGCCCTTGCTTCTTAAATTACTTAGTCCCCTTTGTCTCCAACAGGCTGTAAAATTCAAGGGATATCAAATCCACAGAACTAGTTGCAGCTTGGTGATCTTGGGTCTCCTCACTCACAGAGGTCCCGGGGTGACTCTCATCCTCCCAATGCCAAGGTCTTATCTGTTCAACTCTGGGTGTTATTCAACAACTGCATGTAACAACTGCACACCCTGAACCCAGAGTCCTATGTCTCTCTCAGGCCAAGACGAAATTTCACTCCCACACCTATATAAAGGCACCACACATGAAGGTACCTATAGAAAGATACCACACCTACATTTAGCAGGAAGAATCTATGGAAGATGTGGACCTCCCTGGTGGCGCAGTGGGCTAAGCAACACACTATGAAGCATGAAGCAGATGAAACCACTGCAGCACGAGTTCAATCCCCGCCGCCAGCCAGGAGGGGACCCACATGGCACAGCAGAGTTCTCCTGCCTGGCCCGCTGCTCCCCTCAGCAGTGGATTTCAGTCCATCTGCCTGTTCTGCTCCCCACTCTGTCTCTGATGAGTTCTCTAACCTGTACCCCAGCTCTTGTATGCATAAATAAATCTTTAAAAAAAAAAAAAACCTATGGAAAATGAGACTGCAGTCCCTCTCTTGGGACAATGAGACAGGAAGTGTCCCAGGACAGGACTCAAGGACAGACATTTGTTGTTCTCTTTGTTTTCATCAGGCTGGTAAACAAGGGTTGAACAAACATTGTAAGAGGCAAAATCTCCAATAGGAGAATGAGGTCAACTGCAGCCCCACCCATGCCCCATCCAGCAATTCTGGGGGAAAATCTGTGCATGTTCAAGGACAAGGTGACCCAAACCCTACTTGTTAAAACTCCCTCAATCTTGGTTAACCTCCAGGGTCCTTTTACGGCTCAACAGTCATAGGAAACAAAAAACTGATCAGAACCAGCCTCAGGACCCAAGATGATTTCTCCTTGACTCTGCCGCGCTCTACTTGAGTGTGTACTGTCCTTGCAATAAAACTTCACTTCTCACTCACCCACTCTGACTTCTGCACAAATTCTTTCCTGCACTTAAGTCAAGAGCCTCACTCCTCAGGGGTCAGCCTTATTACCCCAAAATCATTCTCAGTCCCTTGGAATCTGGAAGGAGTTCTCAGAGCGACACCAATAGACCATGTGGAAGAAGGATGCAGAGACCCCTGCTCCCAGTAGGTGCCCGGGCATAGGAAACACCTGCCTGGGGAGGGAAGGCTGAGCTCAGAGCCAAGGCCATGGATTGAGGCTACGATAAAGACAAGCTGGTGCATAAGGTCAAGACCCAGTGCCCTGCCCCCCTCCCGCAAAGAGATGTTGCAACCCTGTATATGCCGGGCCTGGGACAGGTCTAGAACCGGCCTGGGAGTCCTGCAATGCGAAGCTCAGGTGTCTGTGCTCATAGGCCTCACAGGTACCAACTAGGCCATGACAGGAAAGCATGGTAACAAAGAGGACCCCAGGCCATGGTCCCAGCTAAAGGGAGCAGGGTGGCCAGGGGAGGCCATCTGAAGAGCATACCAAGCTAAGATTGGAAGGAAATAGGGAGAATGAGGCATGGGGTTCAGAGGATGGTTGTTTGGTTTCGGTTGCCCGTTAGACTTTCAGCTGGCACAGCATGGGCACTGGGGCACGCAGCAGGGATAAGGTGTCACCTGGCCAAGTCCATGAGGACTTAAAGGCCGAGCACAGACATCATCCTGCAGGCTGGAGCCCAGGAGCCTGGCCAGCCATGAGTGTCTGAAAGGTGCGCTGGTGGGCTCTGAGGGGTAATGCTGGGCAGGGGCCTTGGCTGGTGTCCTCGTTGCCTGTCTGCGCACACACACAGGGTCCCAGAGGTGTGGCCAAGGCAGAGAGGGCATCAGTCACCTTCTGACTGCACCCCGCCACCTCGAAACTCCCCTGGAGCCCTTGCCAGTACTGATCAGTGGGTGCTGATACTTATCACAGACCTGTTGTCCTCCCTCTAATGAAGTTAATTTTCTTGGCAGGAGCTAAGTCGCCTGACACAGTCAGACCCCCAAGCTATGCTCAGACAGACTTCTCCTGATGAGGTTTTGATCATTAACAACAACAGAGCTTCAAAGCCCTTCCAGCCCCAGCTCACCGGGAGTTCTAGCACCTGCTTCTCCAGAGACCAACACAGCAGAAGTGGTGGCTACATCCTTCCAAACAGGCAGGAGTTGCTTGCCAGCCTCCAGGGCACCCGCCAAGAGGGCGCTGGTGGGGGGAATGTCAGGAGAGCCTCTCCCCGCCGAGCCCTGAGCTGCCAAGCCACCATCCCAGACCTAGAGCAGCTCCTCCCTTCCCCAGGCCCTTCTCCCGACCTGGCCTGGAAGAGGCGGTGGCTGGGACCCTGTCATCGCCACTGCACACACGAAGAGACTGACATGCCAATGTTGCCAGGGGACTCCCAGAGAGGAAGCCCCAGTCCTGACTCACACCAGCACCCAAACAGCCAGCACCCCTCTCAGCCTCCAAGGGCTGGCACTTGGAGTCCTTCCCTTGGGCTCCCCCGAGCCTTTGCTTCCCCTGTGTGGTTTCCTTCCCCCACCACCTGCACCCACTCCACCCCCACAAGCAGACCTTAGGCCACAGAGGGTGTAGAAGGTCAAGGCCCTGAGCCATGACAGGACAGCTCAGGCAGGGAAATGTCTTCCCAAAAGGGGCCTTCAAAACTGTTTCAAATCCCAGCACTACCCTTTGTGCTGGGCCTTAGAATGCCCCCAGAGAAGTAGCCACTGCCAGGGAGAGGTGGTGCCACCGGCTCCTATCTTTTCTTACCAGGAAAAAGATCTTCAAATCCAGAAACTGACCAGGAGGGAAGGCACAAGTGGGTCAAGGCCATGGTAAATGTAGCAATTCTCCAGATCTCACACACCACAAAGCCCCAAAAGTATGAAGGCAGGACAGAAGCTCACGGTGGGGGGGAGGGGGGGCGGTCTCTGAAAGCAGAGGTCCCAAGTGTCCATCCATTCAGAGGTCCACCCCATCATCTATTCAGGGATTTTCCTAGGCACCCATAATCAGTCACACCCCAGACCTGACCCTGTAACCCAGTCATTAACAAGACCAACGCCTCCTTGCCCTCACAGACCTGATGCTTCTCACAAGTAACAACAAATACACGTGGGTACGCATGCAAAGAAAAAAGGAGGACTCTGACAGAAAATAAGAGGAGCCCAACTTAGAGCCAAAAGGAGCCTCTGCCAGGAGTGAGATCCGAGGCACAACTTAAGACTAAGCAAGAAGGATCCTTCAAAGGGAAGGAACAGTGTGCAAAGGTCCTGGGGGAGAGATAGTTTTCATCTGTTAGAGAGGCAGCATGGCTGAAGCAAAAAGGACAAGCAGCTGCAGAGTGATGCAGGTGAGATCTGCCCTTGGTTTACTTGGGGGCTGATGCTCTGGCAAGGGGTCTGGATTTTACCCAGTACAGGGAGCCAGTGAAGGGTTTTAGCAGGAGAGGGAGGCGATCAGATTGATTTTTCAGGTAACTGGCTGTTTAATGGACAGTGCTTGGAAGAGAAGAGAGAAGCGGGGAGCAGTAAGCAAGTGACTGCAGAGGTCCAAGTCCAGGCTGGGGAAATGGCAGAGGAGGCAGAGAGAACAAAGGCCAGAAATGAAGGGAGGGTCTTGTGCAGCGAGGAGTCAGGGAAGGAACAGGGAGAGTGCTGGCTCAGCTACCAACCCTTCGTGTTCCCTATGCAATCATGCCTTGCCTTGCTCCCCATAAGATACCCCTACCACTCCCCCACACACACTGCCTGGGGCCGCCCTGAGACCTCTGCATACAGCCCAGCATGTGATGCACTCTCAGAGCTCCCACGTGCCCTAGGTAGGCCCAGGCTGGCAATCTGCAGGACTTGGAGGTACCCACCTGGTTGACTGAGAGCTCCAGAGCCCCAGGAGAGACAAGCTATGGCAAGTGTCCTGAAGACACTCAGGACTGAGGAGGAGCAGCATTTGATGTCTGTACCACGGCAGGAAAGGCAGCAAGGGCCCTAGGCCCACCACAACATCTGGCACTGCCCCCTCAAAGTGAACAGCACTAAGCCAAGCCCAGGAAGCCAAGTCCAGTGCCCTTTTCAGGTCTCAGGGCTTTAGGCCTGGAGTGTGGCCCTCCCTCCTCACCCTGCTTCTGGGCACACAGATAAAAAGGCAGACAAAATTGCCCCACCGCCCAGTCTAGGAGCAGAGCCTAAGAAGGACCACAGGATTCCACCCTGCACCAGGGGGAAGGGGAGGCCAAGGGGTGTTAGCCTGAAGGCCAGGTCAAAGCCAATTGTGCCAGGGCTTGGGCCATGGCAGGATGAGAACATAGATGGTTTGAGCCAAGAGCTCTAACTAAGGGCAAGGTGGAGACAGTGTCCAGTGGACAGGTCATCTCTCTGTCCAACCTGTGGTTGGCAGCACCTTTTCAGCGCTGGGAGACGAAGGGGAGTCACAGGCTTTGACAGGGATCTGAGAAGACAGAGCAAAGGATGGCCAGGACACAGGGAAAACGACTGCCTCCTCAGCATAGCATGTGCCACCACCTACACCCCAACCCCCAGTGTGAGGCTGAGCAAGCCTCTGCTCGTGCCCCAAAAGGCAGCTGCTTGCCAGCAGCCTCCCTCCCGCCAGGCATGCATCATCCCTCCAGATCCATCGCCACAACCTCTGGTAGTCCCATTTTATAGGTTTTGAAGTTGAAGTTCACAGATGGAGAGTAGCCTTTCTGGACTGCAATTCTTCAGTCACAGAGCTAGAATCTGAAGCTGGATGTGCATGACACCTTGCCACTAAATAGAACAAGTGATGCTGGCCCCGTGGCCAGCTGGGAGGCAGGCAGGGAATGGGCCACACTGGCTGGACTTTGAACACCCTGTGCATGCAGAGCAGCAAGGCTGCAGCACGATCACAGCATTATGCCGGCACCGTCTGCGGCTCCCGAGCCCCCGCCTGCACACGTGGCTCCAGGAAGCCTTCGTCCAAACCATGTCATCAGCACCAACCTCATTCCCTGCTCTCCTGGGACACCCAGAAAGGCCAGGGCTCAGCTCCCCTAAAGCTGCCCTAAAAGTTACAGGGACTGTGGAAATTGCCTAGGTGAGATCAGGAAGTAGAAGGAAGCCAAGTGCCCCTGGAGAGCACTCAGGATGGTACTGAGACAATCATCCTGCTGTGTGCTGTGTGCTGGCCTTTGGCAAGGCATTTTAGTCCATTTCCTCGGCTGACCCTCACAGCGGTCCTTGCTGCTGTCACTCATGTCTTCCAGTTGAGGAAACTGAGTCAAAAGCAGAATAGACACAGGACACCCCCCTCCCCTGCCATCTGTCTAAATGAGAGCAAAGAAACTCCTTTTGCCCCAGCACTCGGCTCTGGGCACCCTCTATTCTCATGCAGAGGGTGGAGGGCCAGTGAGCACTAGTCACAGACAGATGCAGGGGCAGGTAGAGACGGAGCTACAGCATCTGACCACCTCTGCATATGTCCGGTGAAGGACTGACATGGAAGAAGTCACCTAGGTAGACAGGAGCAGCCAGTGTCACATGTCCCAGATCTGGAAATGGCAGAAGGAAGAGGTGTGGTTTGGACTGAGGAGCTTCACTCCCTGGGAGACTGCCCCGCCCATAGCTTAGGCCCAGAAACAGTTAGAGGGGGGCTATCCAATCTCCTCTTACCCGCCTACCCATGCTTCAGGCCAGAATGGAGAACCTTGGGTCTTTCTCTTCCAAGTCTATGGCCATCCATGGCCATCTAGAGGTGGAGAAAAAGGCCTGGAGAACCCAGCTGATGGGTATTGGACATAGACCCTGCACATCCCTGGTCCTACTCCTGCCAGAGAAGCCAGACTCCCAAAGAAAGGGGCTGTCACAGGCCAGCCCCTAGCAGAGGGAGAGCTGCTGCCTCAGTCCAGTGCTGAGCAGCAGAGAAAGCTGCTGCTGTGTGAGGAACTGCAAGCAGGGCACAAGGCCGAGGCAGGGGAGGCCTATGGAAGGAACAGGAAGTCCTGCTGAGGTCACAGGAAGTGCTGACTTGACAAAAATCCAGCAGTGGGGGCTCCTGGTACTGGCCAACCCTGGACACCAATCTTGACCTCATTACTTCAGAAACATTTAACTCAACTCTTCTAAGAGCTGGGCCTGCAGCAGTCCTATTTTGCAGAAGACAAAATCGGTAGACACAGAGAAAAGTACAGGTGAGAGCCTGGTTATGGATGGGGAACTACACTTTCTGACTTCCTACCCTACCAAAGCTGCCAGAGTTCTCTGGAGCTGAGGGACAAGTAAGTGAGTGAGCAAGGGGAACTGACGGATGTCATCTGTCTAGACTTGGCTACCCAGGGAAGTTCCTATTTGTCTCCACATTTTGGTTTTGTTCTGCGATAGTCTTTGTACTGGTCAGGATGGACTAAGTTATGCTGTAGTAACAAACAATCCCACAATCTCATGGTTTAGTGTAACAAAACTGAGGAAAAAAGTTGAGGGAAGATGGCAGTCATTCCTTTATATAGGAATCAAGAAAGGGCACCAAATGGTCCCTGTCCCCAGTCAAACTCTAGTCAGGTCCCTCAATGCCTGCAGCCACAGCCACACTCATCTTCCAGCTTGAAGCATCACTGGCAGCAGCCCTCGTGGGGACCACAAAATGCAGGTCTATGTGGCAGCTGAGTGAGACTGACCTCTGGAAGGGCCCCACCCTGGGTCCTAGGTGGGTGGGATGGGTCTAGGGAGGTGAAAAAGAACCTGTCCAGGCAAAAAAGGACATCATGGGCACACATGTTAACACAAACTTAGAGTCTGGCTACTCAAAAAGCAGATTCTGGATGTCCCTGGTGGCGCAGTGGGTTAGACAATGCACTGTGAAGCAAACCGCAACCATTGCAGCATGAGTTTGATTTCTGCCGCCGGCCAGGGAGGGGACCCACATGGCACAGCAGACCTCTCCTGCCTCGCCCGCTGCTCCCCTCAGCAGTGTGCTTCAGTAGATCTGCCTGTTCTGCTCCCCACCCTGTCTCTGGTGAATCCTCTCACCTCCCTGGACTCCGGCCTCTACCCCAGCTCTTGTAAAAGTAATAAATAAATCTTTAAAAAAAAAAAAAAAAGCAGATTCCTCTAGGAACTTACTGAGTTAGACATACAGAGCTCCAGAGTGAAAGAGACAGACATGGAAACGTGGCCATGTGTCCCAGCTGACTCCAGCAGGTGTGTCTGAGACGAGGGGATGCCAGTCAGCAAGCAGGCGTGCAGCCCCCCACGCAGCAGGATGGGCAGCCAGCAGCGTCTGCTACAGGAACAAGGTATGGCAAGTAGAATAATGGTCCACGAAGACATGCTAGTCCCTGGGACTGGGACTATATTGGGCTCCATGGCAAAGTACTTCTAGCTGCAGACGGAATTAAGGTTGCTAATCAGCTAATTTTAAGCTGGGAGAGTCCCTGTGGGTGGGAGGAAGGGGACCAATAGAATCACAAGGGTCCTGGGGAAAAGGAGGCAGAAAATTCAGAAGTCGAGATATACAGACAGAAGCAAGGTCCGGGCACACCCTCCACCACCCACACAACACTGCTGGTTTTGGAGGTGCATAAAGGGGCCAGGAGCCAAGGAAAGCAGGCGCATCTGGAAGTCGATAAAAGCGAGGAAACGGATTCACTCCCAGAGCCTCCAGAAGGAATCGGCACTGCTGACACTTGCTTTTAGCCCACTGAGGCCCATGTCAGGCCTCTGACCTGCAAAACTGTGAGATAATAGATTTCTGGTTTTAACCAACTAAATTTGTGGCCTATTTTGTTTCAGCACCGAGAGAAAATGAACACAGCTGAGTGGATAGGGTTGGTGGCACTGGGCTACAAGCCTTTTTATAATGACACTGCCGTCACGCTTGGGGAGACCCTGTCGGTGTGCCCCCAGGTGGGGACCAATAAAGCTGCTCTCCAAGAGAGTCACAGGTCTTTCCACAGAGGCTGCAAGGACAGAATCACAGTGGGGCCTGGAACGGAAGCCAAGGGAAATGGCAGAGGCATAAAACCCAGGAGGAAGGCCATCCACAGAATGTCCAGATAGCAGCATGGCCCTTGAGGGCAGGGCGACCACCTAGAAGTGGCCAGTACAAGATGAACAAAATGGATGACCAGATGGACATCAGCAACTCACCGTGTTCTATTTTTATTTTATTTCATTCTTTTATCCTGTGAACACCAAGTTAAATCTAGGTGATTTTTACCTTTTCTTCCTAAAACATTTCTGTGTTTATTGTTACTAAAAGGAACATTGCTTCACGTACAGTTCTTCTTCGTCTTCCCTAGATTATTATCTTTCCGCTCTATGACAGGTATGTCTACAGCATAGCCAATAACTCTAGTCTTTTACTCACAGTAAAAGGTAATACTATGAATGGAGAAAACTCCATTCATTCAGCCAGTTCTTTTATGTATGTATGCATTTATGTAATCCTCTATTTGAGCAGCACTTTAAAACAATGCAAAATATTTTTATTTAGCGGACTGGTATCTCTTTGAGTATCTAGAACACAAATTTTCATGCTTATTTTAATATGGATTTTGCCAACTAAATCTAAGATACCATATTTTTAGATTGAATCTCACTTGTGTTATTATTTGCTAAGTTTAAATCTTCAACATAGGCTTATTCATTAAATGTGATCCATTCTTTCACAAAAGCTGGCCGACTGTCTTAAAAAGTAGTTCATAAAGAATCTGTACAAAAATCAACCTAAAGATAAATAAATAACTTTTAAAAAATCAGCCTGAAGAAATTGTAGGTATAACTCTTAGGAAGTTGAGTTTCTTGTTCTCTTTAGTAACACTTAAGCATATCTCGGCATAATGATTTCATTTTTAAAAGTGGTTTTGAATATTGAAATATATATCTCTACAAACAGTTCATGATGAGTTCAGGAAAAAAATCAACACTATGTCAAGTTTAAAAAGCTGGGTACCCAAGTACCCAGAATGGGAGCTCTCAGCACTTCTAAAATACAGTGGGGGGAAAAAAGACTAGAAGGAAATAACCGGTAGGGTCCAGACGAATGTTTGCTTTTTCTTGATGCCTTCCCATACCTTCCACATTTTATATAATAAGCATGCATTGCCTTTTTTCTTTTTTACATTTTAAAATTAATACATGCTCATGGTAGCAATACATATTTCTTCTAATCAGGGAGAGAAGAAAAGTGAAGTAAAAGCTTTAAATGAAAAGGTCAGTTAGGGTCTACTTTCAAGGAATTCTCTAGCTTCAGAAACAAGGCCACTGAAAATATCAACAACCTCAAGAGAAAATGGATTCACAGCTGGTGGAAGAACAGAGAGGGAATTCAGGGAATTTGTGTTTCCCCGAATACCTACCCCAAGCCCCTGCAGGCTATGTGTATTTGTCCCTTCTTATTTAATCCTCTCAATAATTCTAAGAGGCAGTACTAGGGCCCTTCCCTTCAGCAGATATGGAAACAAACTGAGCAGGGGAGAGGGTCTTCCTCGGCCCATGCTGTGGTCCAGGCAAGAAGGATTTAGGTCCAGTTCCTTGATCTCTAGCAACCAAGCTCTTATCCTTGCATGGTGCTGCCATTCAGGCCAAAAAACCCCAATCCTTTGGTGGGTGGGGGGTGTCATTGTGAGTGTATCCAGCCCATGACGGAGCCTAAACTTCGCCCTTCATGTTTGGCCATGACCCTACTAGAAATCCTTTCCTTTTCCACCCTAACCGTGTCTCTCACCCCATCCTCCTGCAGCGATATCCGGACCGAGGGCAGAGTTAAGATATCCACCAAGTAGAATAAGCCATGGGATGAACAGCATCCCACAGAGCACAGCCAAGGAAGGATGCCCAGTGTGCTGAGCACCTGCTCAACTGAACCCCAAGCGAGAGGTGAGCCTCTGAGCACTTTCTAAACTCCCCCAAGGCCCTCAAGGGGCTGGCACCTCCCATCCGTAATAGACAGCCAAGACTGTGCAAGGTCGGGATAATGATGTCTATTTCTGCCCAGCAGACTCATCAAATGAAAGCCCAAGCCAGCTTTAAGCAGTACACACTCTCTGAGCAACAGGTAGCCCACCAACACTCGGTCTGGACCCCCTGCCTGGACAGAAACTAACTCTAACTCCCTAGTTTTGGATGTGCACTCACACTCTCACAGCCTTCTGAGAGTATAAGTCTGTCACCCTTGAAGCCTGAGACATGTTCCATTTTTACAAATAGAGGAACTGAGACCCAGAAAAGCAAGTCTGCACCTTGCTCTCCAGGACAACGCTGCACTGGAGCTCATTTTGTTTGGCTTTACGGTGTTGTTTAAACTAATTCATTGACAACAGTTAAAAATCAAATTTCACACTATGGAATAGTATCAACCATAAGTAAAGATGAAATGTAGTCATTTCCAACAAAATAGAGGGTGTTTGAGAGAATTAATTGTAGTAAAAGAAGTCAGAATGAGAAAACAAATAATGGACATCTACATAGCAGATGATCTGATAACAAAAATAATTTCAAAAATTAGACACTAATAAACACCATGAGGATTCTGAGGTTAAGGAAAAGGGAGGGAATGGACAAAGGGCCATAAAAGGTGAGGGGGGGTGAATCTTCTTTACTATCCTTAGTTTGTTATTATATCTCTGATATTATCAACTTTTGTACCAAAATAAATAAACAAAAGTCCACATTGGGCTCCTCTTTTAAAAAAAAAAGTCATCACACTTACAACACTAGGATGACAAATCAGCTGCAACTGCAATACCTGATCCTTTTAATGGAGATGACTTCTGCACATCCTACACTACAGGCTCCAGAGGGGCCACCTGACCAGTTCACCCACTCGAGGTTACAACGCTTTGTAAGAGCATTATCTTCCCCTACTGAAGGGGGTCTGTGATCATCATTTACAGCCAAAATTAATTAGCATGAAATGTTCAACCCTGCAAAGGAGGATTCAACAGAAGCAAGTTGTCAGCATAAACAGCAGAAATGACACATGGACTAAGGGCAGGATCCTATCACACCGTGAGCTCCTAGGTGCAGGAAATACATGCTTGAGGACTGTATCCTCAGCTCTCAAGCACAGAGAAGGATCGTCCACAGATACAAATACCTAGGGACACTATTAAGGAACAGGAGGCACTGTGGAAATTGTGACATGGTGGAAAAGCTTGGGTCACTTCAGAACCCCACCCCAGTTAGGGCACTCCTGTCAAAGGAGACCCTACTCTTCCCCAGCTAGAGCCCACCCCAAGCACCTGCAAGGCTTTGTGAAAAAGGCATGAAGGAAAGAAGCAGGCCATGTGCTGGCAGGCACTGCTGACGGGACCTGATCAGACACCAAAGAACAGGAATTCCTCCTCCCTGTACCAAAATTGACATCTACTAAGGCCAGAAGCCATAGTTCTCACAATCAGCAACACCAGTCTCACCCCACTCATAAGCACCCCAAAACACAGGACACCAGAACTATTCAAATACCCAAGACGTCTGTGGCCCTCTAGGCACCAGAGCAGGCCAGTTCTCTCCCTGGTACACCCAAGAATAGGAAAGTACCCCCCCAAGACCACCCTCCAGCACGAAGTGCTTCCCAACCCCAGCTCTATCCGGTAGGAGGAATCTGGACTTAGCAGGCCTGGGAGAGCTGGCCTGGAGCTCTCAGCCAGCCCACCTCCTCCCTACAGGAGTACATAGGGACTATTACTACAGGAGGAGGTGGGCTGTCTGCGCAGCCTGTGCCACCAGCGGTGCTCCCTCTATCTTCATCACTCAAGCCAAAACGCCTCAGAGTCAAACCCATGGGTGTGGGGAGCAAGGCAAAGTAGAGGAAAAGGAAATGCCACTGGGCAGAGATCAGGGCAGGAGATTCTTAGACCCTTACCTGGAAGCAGCAGTGTCATGGGGACGAATCCCAGCTCCAGAGCCCAGCCTCCAGCCGGGAGGAAGGAAGGAAAAGGAGAGGAGAGAAAAGCAGAGGACCCCTTCCTCAATGTCGGGAATTCCTGCCCCACATTGCCATGCTCCCACAGCTGGATCCTACCCTCCCAGCCTCCTTCCATCCCCAGGCAGAGGCTTCCGACCATCGGCGACCAGCGACCGGCGCGGGCCAGATTTCCCCGCAGCCAGGCCTAACCTAACTCGGCTCCTTTCCTGGTCAAACAGCGCCCACCTCCGGCCCAGGCGGCGGCGCCTCAGCCCGCGGCGGGGACAGCGAGAGAGAAGCCGGCAACACCAAACACCGAGGAGGAGGAGGAGAACGATGGAGAGACGTCTGTTCAAGGCACTGAGCGACCGCGGGGCACAGAATGCGGCGTGTCCCATGGTGCTACGGAGAGAAGAGAACTGCGGACGCTCGCCCCGCGCACCTCGGTTAGCAAGGAGGAAGACAAGAGCCCATCGGGGTCAGGGGAGGTGCACCGACACAGGTACCCGACACGGAGACACGCCCACCCACAAACACTAGAGAAACAAAGACAGTCCTGAACCACACACACCTAGGCAGCTAGCGCTGGGTGCAAACGCGCACCCACCGAACTGGAAAGCGGCCGCACAACCCCACCACACGCCACGCCAGGAGCACTGCCCGCCGCATTCACAAGCTCTCCACTCCCGCCACGCTGCGCAGAGCACTCTCGGCACCGCCGCTTCGGGACGCGCCAGCGCACTGTGCGCCGCACCGTGGCCGCCCAGGCACACGGGGGGCTCCCCACCGCCAAACCGGTCGGTACCCTGAGGGTCGCCATTGCTGCATTCAGTCGGCAGACCACGACCCAGTTCGTCCTGAGCCACTCACCTTCCTGAACGGCCTGGAAAGGATTGTTGGCCTCGATGACCTTGATGGAATAGGTGATCTTCTCGCTCTGCAGGATGTCATCGTTGAGGCTCAGGTCTGATACAGCCAGCTGGAACACTCTGTCGTCTTTCGCTGCGTTCTCCTCGAAGATGGCACCTGAAGGAAAGGAGGGGTTAAGACCCAGGCAAGAGAGGAGATCTCCCTTCCCAACCTACCACACCCTGGTCCTATGGTCCTGATGCTGGCAGGAATGCAGGTTGCCAGGTGGTGGGAGTTCTGGACTGAGGTTCCAGTTTGATTTGCAGTTAAGATTCTCATGGTCAACCAGCACAGGAATGTGCCCACACACGTGCACACAGTTGACCAGTTATATATGCACATGCTGCCACTAGGTCATACACATGCCTCAAAACCAAGTCACCACGCGTTTGGGCCATGCCCTACACAGCCGACTCACGCAATCAGTACCCAAATGCCTTGACATGCCCCCGTGCATCTCATTTCAGGCACCAGGAAGTTCCCCCAGAGGGTAGTGTCCTCTGTCTTAATCCCAGAATGAAATTAATTCTTTCTGCCCACTGCATCCCCCTTTGAGTGAAGCTGAGCAAGCAGGTCCACAGGCTTTCCTGTAAAGGGGTCTTCTTTACACAGAAGGAAGTCTTGGACAGCTCAGCCTCAGCCCAGCTCCAAGCAGTAGCTACCCATGCTGGTCCCCAGGCGCCCTAGGCTCAGCTTCCTGCTCTTCAACCCTACTGGCTTCTTTCTGCCTATTTGGGGGAGGGGGAGCTGGCTGTCCCCTTGACCCCTTGCCTTCTGCCATAACAGTGCTGAGGGACTCAGAAAGAGCCACTGTTGAACAGGCAGGCATTCTAGACCCGTTGGACAGGTCCTCCAGGGCAGCCTCCAGCTAGCTAGCCCTTTGCCCGCTTAGCACTGCCTTGGCTGACTCTGCGCTTCCAGCAGAGATCAGTCAGACTCGCCAAAGCCTGGTCCTGCAGCCTGAGCAACTCTAGAGTCCACCCCCACTTGCCAGGCTTCCAGGGTCCCCATGGTCCCAGGACTGAGGCTGATGATCCCCAGAGCTAGGAGCTGGGAGGAAGAAGGGTGGTTCCCGTACTACTGATACACCCAGAGCCGCAATGCTGACCTGGAGACCCAACAACCTCCCCACCCACACACACACACACACACACACACATACACACCAAGCCACTTAGCAGGTCCCAGGTCCCTGTTGGGGGTAGTTGCAGCTCACTAAGCCCAGGTCTAGTCTCTCACCACCGCTCCCCAAGATCCCACCCTCACCCCACCACTCCCTCCTCCCAGCCTTTCACACCTCCCAACCCCCAGTTTCTCTGGGCTAGCTGGTCTTTCCCAACTTCCGGAAAGGCAACTGCAGGGGCTCCCCCACAGCAACCGCTGTCAGCCCCCCAGTCCAGTCCAACTTCCCAGGATTCCTCCCAGGCTGCTACCAACTCCCACACACTCTCCGTCGCTGGCCCCCTCCTCTTTTTCTCTTCTCTCCCGTTCTCTCCTTTCATCCATCTCTTCCCGCTCAGCGCGCGACACACATTACCTCCCACCGGCTGCCCACGCTTCTTCACATAGCTACCACTGCCCAAACCGTCTGCCGGCCCCGACTTAGACCACAGGAAACTCTGGGGCTGTCCAGGACTGGGCTGCAGTCGCCACAACCAGATACAAACACACCCACACATACACCGAGAGACGCAGACACCAGGGAAACAAGCAGACACTGTGTCCACTCTAACAGGCTGACAGTCGTGCACACACCGACACAAGCTCAGATGGCCCCACACGCCCCAGTGCCCTCTCGCAGTGACACCAACACCTTGCCAGGCGCACCTACCAGCGACAAACGCTAACAACACCCACCCAACCACACGGTTCCGGTCGGGCCTCTTCGATTCCTGCCCTGCCAACTTGGCGAGACCCCCGGGCCATTCCCGCCCCCTGCTCCCCGCTGCTCTGAGCTGCGCGGAATAGCCGGTCCGAGACAGTCGACGGCCCAGTAGCGGGCGCGGGTTTGGACGCTCGTCCAGCCCAGGGCTCTCAGTCGCAGCCCTAAGTGTCGGCAGAGGCCGCGGGGCCCCATGCGAGGATCAGAGCCCCGGAGAGTCGCGAGGAGCCCGCGGGAGCGCGACGCGGCCCGTGCACAGCTCCTCCGCGGGGAGGCGCGGCGCGGCCCTTCGGGAGAGCACCACCCGCCGAGCCCCCTCGGCCCGGGGAACCGCCAAGTTTGGACGCCTGGCACCCCCTGTGCCGCTGTGGCTCCCGCCCAGCCTCGGCCCGGCCGCCCCACTGCGCTCACCGATGTGGATGATGGAGTCGGCCCGCACCGACACGCACTGGCATATCCAGGGGAGAAGCCACAGCGTCAGCGCTTCCATGTCCCCCGGGCGCGCGGTTCATCCGCCCGGGCCCGGGGCGAGGCCGAGGGCAGCGCGGAGCGGGGAGGCGCCGGTCCGGGTGCAGTCCCGGGCCGCTCCCCGGGAGAGCCGAGCCCGCCCGTGCGTCTTCCCCCGCGCGCCCGCCCCTGCGCCCTGCGCCCGCCCCAGCCCAGCCCAGCCCAGCCCAGCGCGATCAGGCTCCCGCTCCCGCTCCGGTGGTGGCTGCGGCGGCGCTGGCAGCCTGAGCCCAGGCCGGCGCGGCGGGGGCGGCCCGCGGCGGCGGCGGCGACGCTTCCCGCTGCACGGGCGGCTTCGGAGGTGGCGGAGGCGGCGGCGGCGGCGGCGGCCCGGCCGGCGCGGCGGCTCTGGGCT
Source organism: Galemys pyrenaicus (assembly GCA_019455555.1). NCBI lineage: Eukaryota > Metazoa > Chordata > Mammalia > Eulipotyphla > Talpidae > Galemys > Galemys pyrenaicus. The sequence continues at coordinate 2,103,912 of JAGFMF010011554.1, forward strand.
AGCTGTGTGTCTGAGCCCCAGCGAGGAGCGAACTGCGGAGGACGCCCCCTCCCCTCCCCCTCCCCTCGGCTCCGTTCCCCCTCCCCTCCCTGCCCGCCTCCCTCCCCTCCGCCCTCCTCCCGACCACGTGACTGCGGAGCCTCAGCCTCGCCGCGCCGCGTTCGCCGGCTCGCCGCTCAGAGGGGGCGCGGGTGCTCAGCGTTCCGGGTCGGGGGGACGCTTAGAGACCGGCACGGCGGCGGGGACCCACCGGGCTGCGGCACGCCGAGACTTGTGGCCCTGGGTCTCGCGCCCCCGGCTCGCCGGTGAAGGAGGATAGAGGAGGGATGACCACCGACTGCCCTCGGTGGGCGTCCGGGAGAACCCACGCGCCAGCGTTCTCAGCCGCCGAGAGACTTGGGTCGTTCCTCCCGCCCGGGCTTTGAGCCCTTCGCGGAGCCGGACCAGGGCTAGCCGAGAGAGAGACGCGGCGGGGTCCTGAGCGGGGCACCGGGATGCGCGGGGACCAAAAGCCACCCGCCGCGGCCAGAGTAGCGGAGCAGAACCCCGGCTGCGGGCTCGAACCCTAGCTCCCGCACGATGCTCGGCGGGTGCCCATCCCCCGCCCCGCGGGCCGTGCTCTCAGCCGGGATTTGTGCAGGAGGCTCGGACTCTGAAGCCCAATTCATGGCCGGAAACCGGCGCAGCCGTGACCGCGGCGCCTGGACGTGAGGAGCCTTCCAAGCGGCCAGCGGGCTCAGATTCCGACCCTGCATGGAGCCTTAAAGCGCGAGCCCGGGCGGAGAGCCCGGTCCTCGCAGGCCAGCGCGGAGCGGAGTCCCTCTCACTGCCCGCGGCAGGCGTCCGACTGGCCATCACCAGGTGTAGTGTTACGCTGTTGTTGGCTCAAGCCAGGAAGGAGGTTGCAAGTCGGCCGCTGGACACTCCCTACTCCCATCCCACACGGACTGGGCTCCACGTGGCACACCCAAGATTTCCGAGAGACTGTTGAGACTTCCCAGACCCGGATCCCGCGGACGGCTGGCCTGGGCGCGCCTGGCAGCGCCTAGTGCAGGGGCTGCTTCCACAAACTCAGGAGCAGCCCGCCGAGGTGTTGGCCCGGCCCCAGGGAGCCTGCCGAGCTCCAAACCATGAGCTGGGAGGGCACGAGGGATTCAGAGACTGCAACGGGCCCTCCTTTCCTGGAATTTCCAGCGCAGTGGGAGAAGTGAACGCCTAAACAGAACGTTGACGGCATGGCCCGGACCATGAATGAGCTACCTATGCAAGGGCGCGTGCTGGGCTCTGACCCAGCCTCAGAGCAAGAGCCAGGGACGGCTTCATGGAAGAGGTGACGATTCTAAAATCTGAGAGGTTACCAAGGGAGAAGGAAGAGACGCTTCCAGGCATTAAATGCTGGTTATTTGAGCCAAGGCAGGAAGAAAACGAATTGTGTGTGTGTGTCTGTGTCCCAAGCTGCCAGCCATGGAGGAGTCATTGGCAAATTTTACTTTGGAAAGTGGGGGAGGAGGCATTGCACACTTGAACAGTGAGGCAGCCCTTGCAGTGACTGACAGCACTGACTCAGCCTGGCAGGGGCAGCCTGGTGAACAGGAGAAGCTGGGTTGGAGGAATAACAAGGAGTCACATGGCAGACAAGGTGACTCCCAGGATGAGGGGCCAGTGGGCAAGCAAAAGAATAACCATACCTGCCAGAGGCTCTCCTGCCTGGGTACCAGTGTGGTGGCCACACAAACGAAAAATTAAAATAAAAACAACTGTCTTAAGGGCTGTGTTTTATGAAATATGTCCCCACCCAGCCTTCCTCAATACCCCATGCCTCGATTCTCAGCCCCATAAAATCCCACCTTTCACTGTTTGAAACACCACAGAAGAGAAATAAAGGGTGATGCATTATGTAACAATTTGGTTCCCTGGGGACTGTCTCCACCTTGGAAGGATGATGGATGTGGTCACCCTCTAGGAGCACTAACGTGAGATCAGAGTCACAGGGTCGGGGGGAGGCGGGGGGGTCTCCAAACTCACTTGTTAGGGCCCCTGCTGGAAGGTAGTAGTGTAGGCATGTGATCCTTCCCACCCAGTTAGAAGTTAGAAAATTAATGGTGAATATTTTGCCCAGAAGAAACAGCATGACAGTAGTGGTAGTGGTAGCCTCAAGTTTCAGAAGGCGGCCTACCAACATACATACTTTTGGGGAAACCCTCAGTTTCTAGCCTGGAGGATGAGGTTTCCCTGATTTGGGACCTGAGGGTTACCAGTTAGGTTGGAAGCCCCAACTCTTGGCCTAGGGTAACTTCACCTGTCCTGGGTACTCCCTTCCCCTTCAGCTCCCAAAGTGCAGTCCTTCACCCTCCCCAAATGCCTGTTTCCTGATGTTCACCTCCTCCTACACTCCCTGAGCCAGGTCACTTTTCCCTGACAGTATGTAATGCCCTGGATACCCCTTGCTTTGGCCACAGGAGGTACATGACATGGTCTCACTTCTCCTAATACAAGAAGGCAGGCCCAGAAACTACCAGAGCCCCAGGCTCACCCTGCTCTGCCTAAGATTATTTTAATCCTCTGCTGCCTGAAGTTGAAATTGCCTAGTGCCTAAGACATTAGCTATTACTGGGGGCTTTATCAGGTTCATCAAGTCCTTAATTACATATTGATCCTGCCAGTCCCATCCCTTTAAGCCCCAATAAACTCTCGGATTATCAGAGCTGCCTCCCCAAAATTAGGATCCTAGGGAATAACTCTACTTGATGAAAAGTTTAAGCCCTACTATAATATCCTGATGGGAGAACATATATTACTGATCTCTGCATTTTATAGTGCATACCCACTTGAGAGGGGAAAACCAACGCTCAGAGAATAGAGTGACTTGCCCAAGGCACCAGATTAGTTGTTAGCAGATCCCAGATTCAGTCCTCTTGGTTTGCTCTTCACTGCACGAAGGTGTATTCACAGAATGAAAACTGAGTCAATAAATCCTTCTTTTCCAGACTGCAACCAATACAATGGCTCTTACTGAAGAGGTCTTCAGTTATACTACTTCTAGCTACATGTATCCAGCCTTTACCACATGCAGGCAGTGTGCTCAGCACCCTCCCTCTTACCCATGAGATGGCAGTCCCACATTACACAGAGGAAGCTGAAAGAGGGAGCAGAAAGGCCCATGGGGTCCCTCGGGCATCTCAGCTGGAGCTTCTGGTAGTGCTCCACTAACATTGTAAGTGAAATATCAAGGCAAAGAGAGATGCCACGGTGGTCCACTTGTAAGCTACAATCATTGTGACCTGAAGCTTTTTTATTCCAGAAAAACAGACTCCTTTGTGCCACTCCTTTCTTCCCTTAGTCAACAACTGAACAAGGGATGGACAGCTGGAGTCCTGACCCCAACAAACCCTGGGGTTTGTTGCCACAGCACAATCCCTGAAGAGGGGCCTGCTCAAGGTAGACAGACCATCACTGCCTCCTCCCTGCAGAGGTACCCCTCCCCTATCAGGTTCTTCCTGGAAAGATCCAGACTAGACACTACACTGTATCCTGAAAAATACCCTGGCGATATCTCCTACACTAGCATCAGCCTCCTGGGATTTCCAATACAATTCAGCCCAGGTTCTGGAAAAAAGGTTAGTGCTAATTAGTTTGGGGATTCAGTGTCAGCTTAGGCACAGAAGACCAGCGCTCCCCAGTAAACAGCCAGGAGGTCAACAAGCCCACAGTCCATCCCTCGGTGGGTTGGTCAGCATCTCAGAAGGAGCCAGGCCTGGCCCTATCCATTGGTTCCAAGCAAGCCGCCCTCAGTCAGGATCTGAGCTCAGAAAACCCCACTGCTACCTCCCGCTCTTAACCTGCCAGGTTTTCTTTCCTTAAAGACACCCTTATTTATTTATTTCTTGTTCATCTTGTCCCTCAGCAGTTACCGTAGCTCTTCAGTCATGTATTAATTGCTCATCTCCACATTATCTTCCTTACCCTTTCTTGCCAAACTCTTTCATCTCATTTTTAGTTTCCCAACTTGTATTTTATTTGATCTCCTTTTATATTACTGTATTTTTTATTCTATTTTTACTCTTGGTTAGCCTTACGGGTTTTGACCTTTCTCAGGCCAGCAATCTTTAGCATCACTCACTCTATTACACAGACCTTCTATTCATATATTTCTTGGCTTCCCTGAGGTTAGGGAGAGTGAAGTTAACGGTGCCCTCCCTGTATCCACCTTACCGGAGATATGAGGGCAAGACTCACTGGTGTGTCCCCATGCCCTGCCCACCCCCTGCCTTCACACCTTCCCAGGTACCCTTTGCCATGCACTGCCAATAGCATAGTATAGAAGCTCATAGCTGGCAGCCCAGGTGAGGCAGGGCTTCTGCTTGCTGGAGCCATGTCTCTTGGGCCAAAAAAAGAAAGGAAGTCACACCCAGTATACCTCACTTTCGCAGGGCAAGGACCCCACTTTAACCCCACTATACTCACTATACTCAGAAACTGGAGAATTCAGAAACAGAATCCTGAAGGATTCTTAGTGGCTTAGCACCATGGTTGTCCAAAAAGTTACCCATGTAAAAATTGCTTCCCTCACAAAAGCCAGCTGAAACCCCAAAGACCTGGTCCCTGAACCCAGGCTCTCCAGGCAGGCTGGGTGGCAGTGCCAGACACCACCTCAGGCCCCTCTAAGGCACTCATGCTAACATCCAGGGCTCCTGGCCACTCAGATTCCAGCAAAGTCCATCCCTCCCTTGGGCCCCTTCAAAAGTCAGACAAGGCAGACTGGAGTTTGCACAAAGGCATTGCCAGATGCCACGGGAGAGTAAAGGGTAAATTAAGACTCAGCTCCCCAAAAGGACCCCTGCAACTGTGGGCTGAGTCCTAGGCATTCTGGGGCAGCCTGTGTCCAACTTCCTCCAAAATCAGTGTTCCTCTGTGTGTATTCCCCAGCCTGGATCTAGGAGGCTCCTTAAGAGGAGACTCTGGGCTTCTGAGGCTAAGATCGTGCCCCACTTCTGCCAGTCTTACATATGGGTGCCCTGGGTCCCTTACGCTGAAGACAAGGTTCTGCTGCTGAGTTTTAAAATTTGAAAACCACAACCCTGAAGGGTATTCCCTGAGCCCCAAGTCTGACCAAGCACCTCCAGGTTGCTAACTAGGTTCCCTGCTTCCCAACAAGACCTACGGAGGCTTTTCCTCTCAGTCCCTGGTCTCTGGATCCTGAAACTCTCCCCTTTTTGCATTTGAGGAATTTCCCGTTTCCCCATGCAGGACCCAGTAACAAGGAACTGAATCCTGGCTGGTCTGTGTGTTATCAGAGTTGAACTCAAGCACCCACGACCTCCTCAACCACAGCGCCCACTGACCCAGGCCATAGCGCATTACAGAGCTCTCTGCCCACCCACTGCCCAGGGCTCCTCCTGCCCACTCCCATCTGTTGCAGTGAGTCCTGCAGTGGGCTCCATGCAGGCTATGTGAGATCTTGAACTGAGTTAAGGAAGCAGATCAGGAAGCTTCCGAACAGCAAGGCATGGAGAGAGAAGCATGTGAGAATGCGGTCTGGCCAGCCCCTGTGGGGAATAGTGTGCAGGCCTCTCAAAATGTTAAAAATAGATGTAAAATATTAAAAATATGATCCAGCAATACCACTCCCAGGTATCGATCCAAAGAATGCAAAAACACTAATTTGAGGGATATGTGCACTTCTATACTCATTGCAGGTCTACGACAGCCAACTGAGGGAAACAAGCTAAGTGCCTGAGGACAGGGAGGTGGATTAGAAAGATGTGGTATATATACACAGTGGAATACCACTCAGCTATAAAAAATATGCCATCTATAACAATGTGAATGGAACTGGTGGGGATTATGCTAAACTAAATAAGTCAAAAGGAGAAAGACAAATGCCACATCATTGCCCTCACACCTGAAATATAGCGCAACAAAACAAAGAGTCAGACAAAACCAGACCAAAACCAGTTCCAGACTGTCAAACTGAGGCTACCAATGGCGAAGGGGGACAGTGGGGAACAAAGTGGGGAGGGGACACCAGTGGCACTACAGGGGAGGACTGTGGGTGCCTCAATGGTGGGTGTGGTAACATACAGCTAAGGAGGTGGGATCCTGTATTTCTGAATCACATACAGAGCTGCAAACCTCCGTTAGCTTAGTTTAACAAGAGAGTGTAAACAAGTCAGAGGAGGGACCGGGGTGAAAGTTGCCAGAATGTCCTGGTGGCAGATGCTTGCTCCCAACAAGACCTAGGAGGCTTTTCCTCTCAATCTTCAGTCATTCCTTCCTGGACATGCCTCTACAGGGCAGGAACCTGGGTGTCACCACATCAGCCAGAAGCATCAACTATCGTTTCTTCTGTGGGTATCCTGGGAGAACTACAGAGCCAATGATCTGCAGCAGTCAAGAGGGGGAGTCCCTTGTCCCCCTGGCCCTGGTTGCACCAGGGAGCTCACAGGAGACTGCCCACCCTGTCTCTGACAGGCCATTCTATGAGTCATAGGTCCCCGCGCCTTCCCCAGGAATGGCACTGCGGGTATCCACATGTGAGGTACACTGGATCTTCATGTCTGTGATGGGGTCCCCAGATGTCAGCCTGCTGGTAGCTGCATAGCGAACACCTCCAGCACTTTGTTAAATGAATATGAGAGGCCCATCTCCTCCACCTCATCCCACCCTAAGTCGGGGGCAGCCTAAAGCTCTCACCAGCCTGGGCCTGCAGCTTCTCAGAGCTGGGCCCACACACATACTTCCCTGGGAAAGTAGGAATTGAGGGAACTGCGTCTGGCTCATCTAGCACCTGGTCCCCAAATCCAGGCCTCCTGCTACACACAGTCACTAACAGATCTGATCATCCTGCTCATGGACACAACCATTTCCAAGAGCAGGTCTTCTACTTGTAAACTTCTTCTTTTATCTTGTGATAAAATGAAACTGTGATTGATTTTCCCTGTCTGGGTGTCACAGTGCATTTAGCACCCTGTGAGCCCAAAGGAGGAAGGTGCTGCCTTCCAGGGATGCTCCTGTGAACTCAGCTTGGAGGAGGGGCTGCCCAGTGCTCTTTCAAGGAGATGGCATGGGTTCTGGATCCACCACTGGCTTACTGGACAACCTTGGGGAAGGACCCTAACTGCCCAGAGATTTGTCTAAAAAATAGACAAAGGGACCCAGGGTTTTGGAATAGGAGGAACAAGAAAGAAGTTGGAGAGAGCAGAAACCCCCAGGCAAGAAGAGAACCCGCATTACCTAACCCTTGCACAGCAGCACTGCACAAGCTTCAGGTTCGGGGGCCAACTGTGCAAGAGGAGAAGCGGGTAGAAATAGGAACAAGGGGGCCTCCCTGGTGGCGCAGCGGGTTAAGCAACGCACTATGAAGCAAACCACAGCCACTGCAGCACGAGTTCGATCCCTGCCACCGGCCGGGGAGTGACCCGCATGGCACAGCAGACCTTTCCTGCCATGCCTGCTGCTCCCCTCAGCAGTGTATTTCCGTGGATCTGCCTGTTCTGCTCCCCACTCTGTCTGGTGAGTCCGCTCACCTCCCGCGACTCTGGCCTGTACCCCAGCTCTTGTATGCATAAATAAATAAATCTTTAAAAAAAAAAAAAAAGAAATAGGAACAAGGGTCGGTGTGCATGCCTTCAGGTCCTCTTTAACTCTCCAGAATCAGGATAGGTGATAAAGAGGGAGAGAGGGAGGGAGGGAGGCTGGAAAGGAGGAAGGAGAAAGGAGAAAAGAGAGAGAGGGTAGGAGAAGCTGCCCTAAGAAACAAGGCAACCCTCAGAGTTCAGAGGGGAGGGCCAGGACTCAATCCCAGAGAGCAACCTGTTGTCACAGGGCCTTTTCTGGTTAATGAGCCACACAAGACTCTACAAGAACATGGTTCCCATCCCAGTTCTGTAAATGAAAACATTGAGGCTCAGAGCAATAAAGTCACAGGGCAGTTAATGGATGGGAGAGGGCAAGAAAGATATCCACAATCCAATCTTCAGAATCTCTAAATGTAAACTTATTTGGAAAAAAATATCTTTGTAGATTTGATTGGGATGAGGAGATGGTCCCAGGTTATCTAGGTGAGACCTTAAATGCCCTCACAAGAGTCCTTATAAGAGAGAGGAGGAGGTAGACACACAGACAGAAGGAAATGTGACACAGAGGCAAGGACTGGAGAGATGCAGGCACAAGCCAACGAATGCCAGCAGCCATCAGAAGCTGGAAGAGGCAAGAACAGATCCCCCCTGGAGCCCGGGGAAGAAAGAGAACTCTGCCAGATTTCAGACTTCTTGCTCCAAGAACTGTGTCGATGTCTGTTGTTCAAAGGCACCCAGTTGATGATCACTTGACACAGCAGCCACAGGCTAGGAACACAAGCAAGAAGCCATGACACAAACCCAGGTCGGCCTGGCCTGGGTCACCAGGGCCTGAGCATGGGGACAAAGTGCAGTTATTTAAGGAGAAAGGCTCAAGGTGCCAGCAGACACAGCCCTGCTTCGGCCTAGGCTTCGCACACCTGTCCTCTTACAGACCAGCAAAGGGAGCAAGCTGGGCAAGGCCAGCCAGGGGGCACACAGAAGGAGCAGCCTCAGCCATGGTCTGCCTGCACCACAGCTCCAGAGCTGCTCCAGCCTCTGGGGACCCACAGGACAGGGGTGGGGGCTGTTGAGAATCCTGTGGGAGAGGCCCCAGGCCTCTCAGGTGTGCCTGAGTTCAGTCGCAGCTGCCTTCACACTACTCTTGATTTCTATGTAACAATCCATCCCTATCCTACTGCTTAAAACATAAAAAGCCCTTTGTTCCTCTCTGCAAAAGCTTGCCCTGGCTTGATTTAGAAAATGGGAAGAAGAAAATTCTGATCACTCATAACAACACCTCTGTGTTGGCATCCTTCAGCTAGGGCTGAACGCGTGGCCCTTCCCGACCAAGGAGAGCTGCTGACGCCCTGTCCTGGGTGATAAAAAGGCAGCACCTCAGGAGGAGGAAGACTCTGATGTCTCCCTTCTCCTTTCTGCTGTTGGAATATGGACATGAGATCCAGGAGAGAAGCTGCCATCTTGTGACCGGGAGAGGCCACGCGTAGGGCTGACAGCTCCATCCCAGATCACAGAGCCCCCAGACCACAGCAGTGGGCTTTGCAGCCCTGGATACATGGGACAGCTAAACCCTGGAGTGCTGAGGCCACTGCAAAAGGTTCTCAGTTATTTGTAACACAGTCCTAACTGATCCCACCAACCCGACTGTTGACATTAGGTTTTTCTTCATGTCCATTTTTCTATTCAAATGCCACTTTTTAAAGATTTTAATTTATTTACGCATACAAGAGCTGGGGTACGGGCCAGAGGCACGAGGGGCGAGAGGATTCACCAGAGGCAGAGTGGGGAGCAGAACAGGCAGATCAACCGAAATACACTGCTGAGGGGAGCAGCAGGTGAGGCAGGAGAGGTCTGCTGCACCATGTGGGTCCCCTCCCTGGCCAGGGATTAAACTCGCACTGCAGTGGCAGCGGAAGTCTCACAGTGTGGCACCCAACCCCTTGCACCACCAGGGAGGCCTCAGGTACCATTTTTAAACAGGAATAAAAATATCACTACCTGAAGCTAACTTATTTTTCACTTGTTTATTGTCTGTCTCACCCTCTAGAAGATAAGCCTCATCAGAAGGAGAGTACCTGTGTTGTTCATAGTTTTATTCCCCGTATCTAGAACAATGCCAAGCATGTCTAGATGTTCAATAAATGTTAGTTAAATCAATGAATTAATTAATGAGAGAACAAACATTTTAATGTGAGCGCTTCCCTCTGCCATGAAATTGTTTTGTGAAAACATGATTTTTAATGGCTGAATGCAGTTCTACCCCATGGATCTATCATGCTTTATTTAACCAGTCATTTGCTATTGGAAATTTTTTTCCACTTTCCCCATTACAAACAGTGATACTGCAAAAATACTTACACATGCATTTTGGGTTCTTGTGTAATTATTTTCTTACGATAAATGCTAAGAAAGGTTATGCATAATTTAAATCTCTTAAATATAATCCAAAATTGCCCTCAAAAGCTGTCTTTTTTGCAAAACCAATTTGCACTTTCCATGAGCAATTCGTGGAAATTCCAAGTGCAATTTCTCTGCACTTCTACAAACACTGGGTATTATTAATTTCTAACGTTTTTCTTTTCCATTTTCGTAAGTGAAACGTTGTATCTCGAAGTTGCCTAACGTGCTATTTCCTTATCACAGGGGCCAATGCAGGTCCTTTCGCTAGCTTGTGGCAACTCAGTGGGTCTTTTCTTGCACTGGGTTCCTAATTGGGGTAACCTTCCTCTGCCATCACCAGCTGGAGGTCACGGTGATGGTGGAGTCCCCTTGGCCAGTATTCAAGCCCCTCAAAGATCTGTGGCTGAGGGGAACGAGGGGCTAGAGCCCTAAAGTCAATGAGATTTCAGAACTGGAATCACTGAGCTGGGACCTTTCTTCACACAAAATCAAACAGTCCCCTGGGCCTCTGCTAAGGCCATGCAGAGAGACACATGTCCTGTTATCAGCCCCAGAGGCCAGCAGTGCCATCTTAGGTGATCCCAGGCCCAGAGAGATCTGGACCGCTGTTACTGACTTCTGAGAAGCCTCAGCAGAGTCAGCAGAAGAGAGGTGGGATCCCAGGAGCCAGGCCCAGCACAAGCAAAGGCACTGAACAAGTTCAAGAATGGGTCAGCCCAGGCCCCTCTTCAGGAACTCTCAGCCAGTCCCAGCCACCAGCAGAAAGCCTCAAGCCACAGCCGCCAGGAGATAAGCCAGGGCTAGTGTGCACCCAGCCTAGCCAAGTCCACTCTTTAGAAGGCAGTGGTGGAGGTCCTTAAAATATCTCCTACTCCTGTCTCTGTACCTGGCCTGGCCAAGCCCCGTGACCACGTGCTATTATCCAACTTCACAGGTAGGGAGATTCGCACTAGTAAAGGACAAGCTCAAGAGCCTGCCGGCTGCCCAAGCGACCCAAGAAAAGCCACACCTGCCAAGGAGTGTCAGGAGCATTTTGGGGAAGGCACTGGGGAGCCAGGACCCAAGAGGAGCTCTAGGCCAGTCTGAGACTCTCCTCTGCTGTGTCAACCTTGCCCAGAGGGGTCCTTGCTAGAGACTTAGGGAGGGAGGCAGACCCAGACCAGGCACGGCTTCCGAGGCTGGATTTACCGCGCCGCCAAAGGGCAGCCGTGGTGCAACGCTGTCCCCTGCCGGCAACTAGGGGAATAAGCGCGGACTGCGCCTGCACAAGTTTGGGGGCGTGGGGGAGGGGGTGGAGATTGGCTTGCCGCCTGGGTAGAGAGAGCTAAGGCCAGCTTCTTGGTCAGTCAGAAAGCGAAACAGGACCGGACCTGATCTCAGTGAAAATAATCACAATTATCAGCAATATTTCCATGAGTCAGGCTCTGTGCTACTGTTCTGCATACATTACCAACTCATTTCATCTTCACTCAGTTCTTAATGAAGGAGACATCCTCCAGGAGGCCATTTTCCAGCGGAGGAAACTGAGGCACTAGAAGGGTACAGAGTAAGAGTTGGACACAGGAAGTCTGTCTCCTGCACCTTTGCACCACCTGGTTGTCAGAAAGGGGAGATGGGGTAGTCTGCCTTTACATTTCCCAACTTGGTGTCACTTCGTGAGATTTCTCCTCTGAGCCTTCTGGCCAGGCCACAAGATTAGCAGAAGACCAGGCAGGTGTCTAACTAGTCACAAGGCAGATTCGAGGCCTAACAGGGATGATTCAATATCTTCCCTGAGAACTTTAAAAGGCCAGGAGCCCAACAGACCTCAGTATCCAAGGAAATAACCTGAGCTACCCTCATCCTAGACCACCCAAGATTCAAAGCAGGAAGAAGCCAAAGTGGGCTTTGTCAAGAGCATTTGTGGGCAGCGTCTGTCCACCCAGAAGCCATCAGTTTTGTTCCTCCTCTCCTCTCACTCTGATTACTGTGAAAGTTTCACACTCATCTCTCTCCAAACCACAGGTCAAGTATGCTTAAACCCTTTACTACAGCGCATCAACAAACAAACAAAAAAAAAAGCAAACCTCCATTTAAAAACAGTCATTGGGGGCCTCCCTGGTGGTCCCCTGGTGGTGCAGTGGGTTAAGCAACGCACTGTGAAGCAAACCACAGCCACTGCAGCACGAGTTCCATGCCCCACACGGCCAGGCAGACCTCTCCTGCCATGCCTGCTGCTCCCCTCAGCAGTGTGTTTCAGTCAGTCTGCCTGTTCTGTTCCCGGCTCTGTCTCTGGTGAATCCTCTCACCTCCCTGGACTCTGGCCTGTACCCCAGCTCTTATATGCATAATTTAACAATAAAATCTTTTTTAAAATTTAAAAATAAATAAAATAAAAACAGTCATTGGTCTTAAATGGACATTTCTTCTAAGGAAATATATATACAAATGGCCACCAAACATGGGGGAAAATGCTCTTCACTGATCACTAGGGAAACACAATTCAAACCATGAAATACCACCTCACACTCATTAAGATCAAGAAAATTATCTTAAAATTTAAAATAGGACCTCCTTGGTGGTGCAAGGGGTTAAGTCTCAGCAGACCTCTCCTGTCTCACCCACTGCTCCCCTCAGCAGTATATGTTAGTAGATCCACCTGTTCTGCTCCCCACTCTGTCTCTGGTAAATCCTATTACCTCCTGCACCGCTGGCCTACACCCCAGTGTGTGTATGTATAAATGAATAAATCTTGGGTCTTCCTGGTGGCACAGTGGGTTGAGCACTGCACTGTGAAGCAGCCACAGCAGAGCAACACGAGTTTGATCCCTGGCCAGGGAGGGGACCCACATGGTGCAGCAGACCTTTCCTGCCTTGCCCACTGCTCTCTCAGCAGTATATTTCGGTCAATTTGTCTGTTCTGCTCTCCACTCTGTCTCTGGTGAATCTTCTCAATTCCTGTGACTCTGGCCTGCACCCCAGCTCTTATATGCATAAATAAATAAATCTTTATAAATAAATAAGTAAATAAATAAATAAATCATTTTTTAAAATTTAAAATAGCAAGGATAACAAGGATATGGAGAACCTTGTGTAAAATGGTGTGACCCTGATAGAAAATAGTATGCAGTGCCTCAAAAAAAATAAAAATAGAGGGATGGTGTAGAACTGAGGGGCTCAAGGCCTATAACCTGCCCATGTTTTATTGTGGCTGCTGAGATACATGCCACCCCCACAGCTCTGCATTTGTGAGAAGACACACCGCTGTAGTCAGAAACACAAAGAGAAAGGAGAGACTGCTAGCAGAAATGGATGGAAGAGCAGGCTCCAGGCTAACTGACACAATCGCCGTACATTTCAACAAGGAAAGAGTCCATCTACCCGTGCCCTTCTTCTCCTACTGCAGTGGACCTCTGCCCAGGCTCCCAGGGTCCCACCCTGGTATAATGCCAGAACCCTGGATGGGGGTCCTCCCATGATGCCAAGATGGGCCCCCTCCTCCTGGCATGATGCCACTGGCCCATGGGAGGCCACATGCCAGTGATGTCTGGGCCCTGGCGAGACGCCCCACCCTGGCCTGACCCTTGATAGTGTCCCTCTGGCTGGGATATTAAAACAGATAAGGGAGAGGAGCCCCTCTCTCTGGTGGTTTTATTATTTGTTCTACTTCGCCAGGAGACCATGGTGCTGTGACAAAATGAGTAAGATGGTAAGCGTTATGGCATGTGTTCTTTATCACAGTGAAAAATAAAAACTAAATTAAAATGTAGAAGCTCTTTCCTGGCCCATCTGCTTGCACAGCAAAGGTCAGACTCCTCAAGCTGCAGTGAACAAATGCAGGGCACCCAGTGACGACTCCTCCCTGGGAGCTGCTCCAACACTTGGGCTGTAGGGGAGTAACAAGATTTACAAGACTCTGCAAAAGCTACGCTGAGTGGTCTAGGTGTGGCCACTTCATCCAAACTAGCACCTTTCCCCAGAATGTTTGCAATGGAAATAAAGAGAATTGGTCTCTCTCAAGTGAGAGGCTAAGATGTGTTCTCATGGGGTCTCCCTGGTGGTGCAAGCAGTTAAGTCGCAGCTCTATGAAGCTATCCGCAGCCACTGCAACACAAGTTCAGTCCCTGGCCAGTGAAGTAACCCACGTGACACGGCAGACCTCTCCTGTCTCGCCTGCTGCTCCCCTCAGCAATGCATTTCAGTCCATCTGCCTGTTCTGTTCCCCTCTCACCCCCTGCACCTCTGGCCTGTACCCCAGTTCATGTATGCATAAATAAATCTTTAAAAAAAAGAAAAGGTATGCTCTCAGGTGACTGGACAGACATGATTCTTGCTACATAGAAGAAGCCAGAGAAGTTGAGAACAGGTGTGGCTGTCCTCCTGCTCCTCCCCCCATCCTGCCAAGCACTGTGAGTTCCTTGCTAGTAACTAGCAATCAAAGCCCAATGCCTGAAATGGAAACCCTCCAAAGGGCTCCCAACACAAAATAATATATAACACCTATGAGCCACGCTATTCCCTGCCTTCCAGCTCTTGCTCACACTGCTTCCTCTCCTAGAAATGCTTCTCTCCGGAGTGAAAAGTGACTCATCTTTAAGATAACATTTAAACTCCACCAACCAGGAAGCTTTTCTTACCCGTATACCCCTAACCCAATACGGAACTTAACCCTCTTTGTACTGAGTTTGGCTATAACAGCCAACTCCCCTCCCATCACACATGACTATTATTTATCTGCCTCTCAAACATCTGGAAGAGTCTTATACTCTGAGACTCCTTTTGGTGTTCCCACTGACAGCTCAGAGTCTGGTACCTACTGAGTGCTCAACAAATGCTTACTAAATGAATGCAAAAATTCAAAGTAAGTATCATCAATCCTCTTTTATAGAACCATCAACTGAGGCTGAAAATTATGAGGCTGAAAATCCTGGTTAGCTCCCTACGAACTCTATACATTCCTTGCTCTGATCCCATCTCACAGTCTGCCCACCTTCTAAAACCATTCATTATGTCCTTGGAATTCCTAATTGATATGAAATGGTCAATACGAACTCTACATCTAGATACATCATAGGAAATAACAGAAAACCAAAGACACAGAGAAAAATCATAGATACCATCTGGATAAGAAAAACAGATTCCTTACATGGAGTTGACTTCTCAATAACATGTGCATGCACGAGCCCCACACACACAACAGAAAAAAGCAAACTGATGACTTCAATGAGCTGAAACAACATTTCTAACTTAAAATTCCAGACAGAAAAATGTATCTTTCAAGAATGAGAATGAAATCAAAAATTTTAGGCAAACAAAAACACAAAGTGTTCCTTTTGAAGCAGATAGTAATAAAGGAACTGCTATAGGAAGTATTCAGGCAGACAGAGCATCATCACAGATGGACAGACTCATATAGAAAGTGGAGTGAAAGTAAATAGCATTTGTGGGTAACAAATATACACATCAAATGCAATCGCTATCAAACTTTCAATGGCACTCATCAAGGAAATAAATCAAACATTCCTGAAATTTATGTGTATCCACAAAAGACCCTGATCAGTCAAAGCAATCATGACAAAAAAAAAAGAATGGAGGTGATATGTTCCTAGACTTCAGACTATACTACAACACTATAGTAATCAAAACAGTATGTTATTGGAATAAAAATAGATTGTGGAATTTGACAGCCCAGGAATAAATGCACACATATATGGACAGTTAACTTATAACAAATGGGCCAGAAATACACAATAGAGAAAGGAAACTTTTCAACAGGTGGTCTGGAGAAAACTGGATAGCCACATGCAGTTTAAATCTGAGTCCAGGCTCTCTCCCCACTCTCCCACTACCACCACTGTTTCATGCCAGTGTGATAGCCCTGACTGGTTCCTGGACTCCTCTCCAAGTTCTTCTTCAGCCTGTTCTCAGCAGCAGCAGCCAAAGGCACTGGGAAACTGTGCCAATCTAGCCACTCCCTGCGAGAGAGGGGCTCTCAGGCCACCCAGCTGCCTCAGAGAAGATGCCCATCTCCTTACATGGGTGTCTCCCTGGCCTCCCCCGACAACGCTGCCCCCACTGGCCTCCAGCATGCAGCCAGTTTGAATCCCTAAAAACACACCTTTTGCCGAGCTTTAAGCGCTACCCAGAAAGCCCTTCCTCCGCACACCTACCGCGTCTTCCATCTTTGAGTTTTCTTTTTTTTTTTTAAAGATTTATTTATTTATGCATACAAGCGCTGGGGTACAGGCCAGAGGTGTGGGGGGTGAGAGGATTCACCACAGACAGAGCGGGGAGC
>JAGFMF010011554.1:2120394-2179892 GCA_019455555.1 Galemys pyrenaicus
CTGGCCGGCAGCAGGGATCGAACTCGTGCTGCAGTGGCTGCGGTTTGCTTCGTAGTGCGTTGCTTAACCCACTGCGCCACCAGGGGAGGCCCCATCTTTGAGTTTTCTTTGAGTTTTTACTCACACACCCTCTCAAGGGAAGCCTTCCCAGACAACCTAAATTTGCGGCCTCTTTCGTATATAATTCCTATCCTCTTCCCTGCTTTATTTTTCTCCTAAGGAATTATCACTAACATGCTGTTATAAGAACCTATTTATTTTGTTTGTTATCAGTCTCCCTACCCTGGCCTGTGCACTCCAAGCGGGCAGTTTGTTGGTTTTATTTACTCGGTACCCCCAGTTGTTTGTTGGTTTTATTCACGCCTGGCACGTAGAAGGGCGTGAGCCACCCTTTATTAAAAGGACGGAGGTGACGTCCATACCCAGCATAGCGAAGCTTTTGCACCCAGGTTTCTCTGACCACTGCCCCTGCCGCTTACCCTTGGGGAGAGTGAGTGAGCCGGGCGAGACCTGCGTCCGGGCGGGCTCAGTACCAGGAAACCGGTACCAGCTCCAGGCTCGCCCTCTTCCGGCTGTGAGCCGCGAGATTCTTCTGAATTCCACGCGGAAAGCCAGGTGGGTGGCAGGGACCCTTCTCGCAAACTCCCGGGCCCTGCTCACCCAGGAGAGGCCGAGGAGCGGAACTAGAGCACCAAGTCCGCCACCGCCGCCAAGGGGCGACAGAGCCCGCGGAGCGCACGGGACGCTGGCGGCGGGCGGAGCTGCAGGACTCGACGCCTGCGGTCGCCTCCAACCCCTTCCTCGCCCGACCACCCGAGCCCAGCAGAACCGCGCCGCGCTGGCTGCCCTGACCCGCTTGTGTCTCTGGATCGAGGTGAGGGAGGTGAACGGTGGGTCCAGGGGCGAAGGAGCCTCCAGCATTTGAGCCTAAGACCTGAAAATGACTCATCCAGGTAGAGTGGGGAGGAGTTTTCTGCCTGGGGCATTTTAAGGGGAGGTGGAAGGGAATCTTGGAAGAGTCGGGAAAACCAGGGAGGCTGAACTGAGACGCTGAGGGCTGCTGGAAAGAGGAGGTTCCGGTCGGGTTGAGGATTTGGGCTGTTTCCCAAAGTGCCACTGTTATTTTTACTGCTAGCTGAGTGACAGGATCAGATTTGTCTCTTAAACACCACCCTCTAGGGGAGGAGGGAATGAGAAATAGCAAAGAGCTTGACTCAGAGAGCACCCGGGGTGGCCCCTGGACTGGGAGAGTGGGCGGCAGCGAGGAGAACTGGCCGATACATTTTGGGGTTGGAGTAAATGGGACTTGGGAAGAGTTGATTGTATAGGGACTGAGGAAGAAAGAGGGACAAAGACAGGTCCCCCAGGATTCTGGTCCCAGCAGCTGGGGAAATGGAACTGCTGCTGTAAGAAGTGGGGATAGAGTGTGGGAAGAGAGTTCCAGAAGGCGTTGGGGGCCAATTAAACCACTGCAATTAGGAGGTTAGCTCAGTCTGATCAGTTTTCCTTATGAAGTCACTGGGAGGAACTACTTACGGGAGATTTCCAGCATAGCTGAGGATCTTTTGACTCCAGCTGCTGGAAAATGTTCTTGCAGTTGGTGAAAGTGGACTCTGTTTACGCTGGGGTTGGACCTGGGTAAAATGAAAGCCGCCTCAGTCTTGAGGAGAGGCACTTAAGAAGAGGGATGTAGAGGCAGCAGCGTATGAGATTGGCTAGTGAATGTCATCACGGCAGTTCATCATCTGCCTGGCTGTCCCTGCGACACCATGTGCTCACCCAAAACGCAACCCTGCCAGCTGCTGCCCCACTAAGGTAGCAACCTCACTGCAGCCAGCACTGCAGCTAGGAGTGTAGACAGCCAAGCCAGGTTGTAATCCTAGGGTTTCTAGCTCTGCTACCTACATGGTCTTGGGCAAGTTTATGTGCCTTAGTTTCCACCCTCTGTAAACTGGAATTAATATCATCCTTGTATAATTGTGGCAAGACGCTTAAAACAGTGCTGGGAATATTGTAAAGAGTTTTCCATTTGATTAGAAAACCAATGAACCCGTGGGGACAACAGAGCCACTGGACCATCTCCAGCTACAGCCACTTAATTTCTTTAATAAGCTCACCGGTTTTACGGCTTTTCCACCCCACCTTGTGACCTGTGATAGCCACCAGAGGGAGCGCTCACACTGGCTGCTGGGGCTCAACAGAAGAATCAGGCCTGGAGGCAAAAAGCATCAGAATCACCAGGAACTTTGGATGAACAGTGACCCTGCCCCTGCCTGGGGACTTGGACTCTGTCGACATAGGCATCAGCATTTAAGGAGCTTCCCAGGTGATGCTAGTGCACAGCTAGTGGTAAGGACTTTTGGTCTATGGAAGTCTGGCAGAAACAGCAAGAGCTGCGTTGTGGCAGAACGGGGAGGGGAGATAGTTGCAATTTTAGGGGCTGACTAAGGAGACTGAGTGTCCTGGAGTGGGAGCAAATCCAGAAGCATGCAGCATTGAGGAGGCAAGGGAAGAGGGAGGCATGCAGACTGATAGTTTGGGGCTACGGGGTTTGGATGTGGCCCCCAGATGTCCCTGGCAACTTTGGCAGAGGGGATATTGGGTGGAGATAAA
Source organism: Galemys pyrenaicus (assembly GCA_019455555.1). Taxonomy (NCBI): domain Eukaryota; kingdom Metazoa; phylum Chordata; class Mammalia; order Eulipotyphla; family Talpidae; genus Galemys; species Galemys pyrenaicus. Next base: position 2,123,008 of record JAGFMF010011554.1, read on the forward strand.
AGCCAGAACCCAATAGTAGAGGCACCAACGTTGATGGGAAGGGGATACAGTGAGTAACCAGGAAGAATAGGTAATTCCTCTTAAAAACTCACAGGTATAAGAAGGAGGAGACTTGGAGGGGAAGTGGATCCAAAGGAAGTTTGGTTTGTTTTCCTGTTAGGTTAGAGTTAGTTGGGCAGGGTGGAGTGGTAGAGGGTGCCCTCAGAAGAAAAAGAAAAGGAGGGGGGTGAAAGCAAGACCTTGAGGGCCTCCCTGGTGGTGCAGCAGGTTGAGCACTGCACTGTGAAGTATCTAAAGCGCAGCAGTGCAAATTCAATCCCTGGCCAGGGAGGGGATCCAACTGGCAAGGCAAACCTCTCCTGCCTGGCCCGCTGCTCCCCTCAGCAGTGTGTTTCAGTTAGTCTGCCTGTTTTGCTCCCCACTCAGTCTCTGGTGAATCCTCTCACCTCCCGTGCCTTTGGCCTATACCCCAGCTCTTGTGTGCATAAATAAATAAGTCTTTAAAAAAAAAAGTTTCTTTAAAAAAAAAAGCAGGACCTTGAGGGCTGAAAAAGCTTGCTGGGAGTTGGGGGGCTGTCTGTGGGCCCACTTCAGAGCAAGGAAAGAAGAGAGGTGCCAGGCAAGAAGGTGTGCAAGCTGGGGAGATAAGGGTGCCCCACGTGACACTGTCCTCCAAAGACAGGAAAGAAAAACAGACTCCATTATCTCACAGGCCCAGGTGTCTGGAGGGAGGACGGGACCAGCTCCCACCTGACTCCCAGTACACTCACCAACCTTGAAATTCTGAGTCAGGAATGTGAGCTTGCCTGGGGAGAAGACGGCTGTTGTGGGTTTGGGGTGCCTATTTTTAAAACACTCCTTTGTTATTCTGACTCTGGGACCCATGACCTCACATGTGTATTTCCAGCACTGCTAGTGAAAAGAAGCAAGGAGATTCGTCGGGGAGATGGGCTAGGGTGGAGAAGGCACACTCTAAGCAGGACATGAGGGGTGGTCTGCTGGGTTGGGATTTGGGGTAGGGCTAAGGAAACCTGCAGGGCACAAGCTAGGTGCTATAAGCCTCTTCTCAGACTTTGCTGAATGCTGGTGGGGTGTGCGGGTGTGGGGGGCAAGAGGGAAGGTGATTTTCAGATTTCCAGGGATGCAATGTTGAGTAACACTGATCACAGACTTACAGAGTGATAGTTATTTCACCCTTCATTCTTTTACAACTCTACTGAGTACTTCCAAGAAAAAGAAGTATCAGTACAGAGCTAATATATTTGAATGGTAACATTTTTAAACCTACAGAAAAGTAAATGTATAACCATACTTCTAGACCTATGGTACAGAAATAACCCACAGTGTCTTTTGCTATACTATACAATTCCATCTCCATACAATAGACATAAATCATCCTGGATATAGCTGAAGCCCACTAACCCAGAATTCTCATAGCCATGTGGCTGTTGGTGTACAGTATCAGTTATTGGGTTAAGTATGCTGCTATAAGATCTAATTGACTTTTCTATCTTTTCATATATGTGTCTATTTCCATTAATGATGAATATACAGTATGTTTTTCACTTTGCATCAATTTTTTAGATTTGATTTTGATTTATTTTAAATTAGCTGGTTAATTGAGGTTCAACTACATATAACATTATTTTTAGGTGTATAACATAATGATGTGATATTTATATGTGTTGCAGAAAAATATCACAATAAGTCTGTCCCCATACACTATCAAAAACAATTCTAATTTTTTAAGAGGATTTTTAAGATCGACACCAAAAAGTGGGAGATGAGTGAAGTGGGATGAGGCACTAAGTGGATCTTCTAGGGTGGTTAGGAGAGTATTTCTTGCTCTAGATGGTGGTTACACAGGCACTCTTTTCATAATTATTCACTTAGCTTATTTATAATTATTCACATTTGTTTTGGCTGTTTTCTGTATATTGGAGATGTGACTCAAACTTCTAACTCCAATTCGCAAGGCTACATGCCAAGAGGCGAATGGACGGGGAGATCAGTCACAGCTGGGTTTGTGGGTGTGTTCCGGGTCGCAGTGTCGGGGGACTCACTGCAGGGGGCGCTGCAGGCAGGCACACTGGAATTAGGAAAGAAACGCAGTTCCCGACCTGGCAGCAGGGATTCCCAGAGGCCTCTCCCTGGCTTCCAGCCCAACCGAAAGGGAGGGAGAAAGTGAGCAAGCAGCCCTCCCTCTCCTCTCCCCGCCCCCCCACCCCAACTTCCTTTGGTGGCTGCGCAGCTTTGCTCGGTGGCAGCAGAGCTGGTGGTCAGCGGTGTCCTTTGGCTCTGACCCCGCGGGAGCCGCGCGCAGTGCAGGACCCAGCGGAGCCAATGAGACGAGCGCTCAGGGCAGTGGAGGTGGGAGGGTTTCTAGACCCGGTGCGGTTTGGCTCAGACCCCGGGTCGGACAGGCCAGCTGGGACAAGCGGCTGAGGACCAGGAGAACTGGCCTAGTGGGCAGCACCAGCTCGCAGAGCAGGGGCCTGCAGTTAGCCGAGCCCCAGCCAACACCAGCGTCTGGCTGCCAGGCTCCTGGTCGAGTGGACGTTTGGAAAGGGGGAGATTGTTTGCATTAGGGTGGGGCACTTATCTCCAGGCCTTGGCTCAAGGTCGCCTCCCAGGAAACCTTTGAGGACTACCGTCTGCCCACGCTTGGGCAGGCTTCCAGCTTGACTCTGGGTTCTGGAGCTGATGGTGCTGGATTTCAGTCAGCTTCCCAGCCCCTGGCTTCCCTTGCACTCAGCCCTTCCAGGCCAGGAAGGAGGGTGGCAGTAGGCCAGGGAGGATGGGGGCCAGCGTGCCCGCCACTCCCCGTTCTCGCAGTTCCCATGGCAGGCCTGGATGGGGGCGTGGGGTCTGGGACCCCAGAGGTCTGGACTGGGCTTGATAGGCTCCTGCAGGGACGGTGGAGAATGGGAGAGACGACTTCGCGCGGCACTGCGCACCCACTTTGTGGACTTACCTGCTGAGGCTCCCAGCATGCTGGAGGTCAGCATGTCTGGGGGTCAGAGGTGTGTCTCCACAAGGCCACTCCCTGAGGCCTCAGGTAGAACCTCCAGGCAGGAAAGTGTTTTGCGTCACTCCGCCCACCCACTTACCCTAGTCAGTGACACCTGGCCAGGCCTGGCCTGATCCTCCAGCCCCAGGGTGCTGACAAGAAGCCAGGAGAGGACAGAAAAGGACGGAGGTCAGTGCAGGGCTGAAGGGCTGCCCTGTGCCACCAGCCCCAATCTCCTCTGTGGTTATCTGGTGAGCAGTGTACCCCTCCCTGGGCCTCCACTGGCTAATGGCAGTTCATCGAAAGAAGTGCCTGGATTGACTGGGATCATCGACCAGGTTCTCTCTGCTGGTTTCCTCAGCCAGTGCAGGCCCTGCGGGCAGTTTCCACCTCCCCACCCCCCTCTGCTCCTTGACTGGTTTGAGTTGGTCTGGGGTCAGAAGGACTAGTCATTCCAAGGAGGTTGGTCTCCAAAGTGGTTACAGCAAGGTCAGCTCAGGCCCACGCAGGTGGGGAGGACTCACAGGTAGCCTATGGAAAGTGAGCAAGCATGACCCTGCACTCCAGGTGGTCCCCGCCCACCCTAGACATCCTTCAAACCCACTTCCTTTCTCTCCCTCCACTTTGACCTCTGTCCTCAATTCTCATTCTGTGCCTTTTTGCAGAGGACACCGCTCCACTCCTAGGACTGCTGCTCCCCAGCCCTCTCTGGCCACGTGCCAGGGCTCTCCCTTAACCCTCAGCAGACAGGTAGATCTGCCTGTCTGGGCTCTGAGAGGAGGGAGAGGCTTCTAAGCAGGGAGGGGCACGGTGAGACAGACAGGGCTCCTACTCTCTTGCAGCCTCCTATCATCCAGGGTGTGGCAAAAATTGGCACACCTACTATGTCAGTTGGCAACAAGGGCCTTGAGAACAAGTTCATCAGGGGAAGACGGAAGAGATGTCTTCGGTGGAGAGAGTCCCCTTCCTGTGACCAGTGAAGATTTGTGGTGTTTATCCACGTCTGTCTACCTTGTGAATGTCTACCTTGTGAATAATCGCTTTTATTTCCAAGTAGTTAGTCAACAGAAAAATCTTTCAAAATAAACAGTGAGAAGATAATGAGTGGTCACTGGCATATAAAATAGGGTATAATTTATGTTAAAAATTACAAAAACCTGGCCTCTCTGGTGGCACAGCGGGTTGAGCGCCGCTCTGTAAAGCAGGCGGCACAGAAGCGAAAGTTTGACCCCCGGCCTGGGATGGGACCCACATGGTGCAGCAGACCTCTCCTGCCTCGCCCGCTGCTCCCCTCAGCAGTGTATTTCGGTCAATCTGCCTGTTCTGCAACCTGCTCTATCTCTGGTGAATCTTCTCACCTCCTGTGCCTCTGGCCTGTACCCCAGCTCTTGTGTGTATAAATAAATAAATCTTTTTTTAAAAAATTACAAAAACCTTAGTTCTGTGATTCAAGGCCAGAAGGTGTCCCAAATTGAGGGAGGTTATTCTGAGGGGAGCCAGATGATGGGGAAATAGGGGGAGAGGGATCAATGAAACTGCGACTTTAATCTTATTTTTTTAAAGCTATCTGATTTTTTTAAGATTTATTTTTATTTATTTATGCACACAAGAACTGGGGTATAGGCCAGAGTTTCAGGGGTGAGAGATTCACCAAGACAAAGTGGGGAGCAGAACAGGTGAATCTACTGAAATACACTCTGCTGCGGGGAGCAGTGGGTGAGACAGGAGAGGTCTGCTGTGCCATGTGGATCAGCTCCCTGGCCGGGGTTCAAACTCGCACCACAGTGGCTGCCAGTAGTTTTGTGGTGCTGAGACTTAACCCCTTGCACCACCAGAGAAATTATCTACTTTTAATTTTTTGAGGAAGTTCCATACTGTTTTCCCACTGTCTGCATCAGTTTCCATCCTCACCAACAGTATATAAGGGTTCCTTGTTCTCTACACCTCACCAAAACTTGTTCTTTCTTTTTTTAATATATAGGCCATTCTCACCAGTGTGAGATGATGTCTTCTTGTGGTTTTGATTTGCATTTCCCTAGTAGTAAGTGATGATGAATATTTTTTCATGTGCCTATTGGCACATGAATTGAGTGTTACCTCAATTAAAAAAAAATAAACTTCAGTGCGATACCACTATATACCAGCCAGGCTGGCTAAAGTATAAAGTATTCAGTACTGACAAGGCTATGGCGCACTAAAGTTAGCATTGATGGCCAGAGGGAGAGTACCCACTTTGGAAAACTGTTGGCTATTATCCATTCAAGTTAAATGTACACCCAACCCTATGATCTAGCAATTTCACTTTTAGATTTTTTCACAAAAGAAAAGGATATCTGTGATCACAGAAGACATTCGTGAGCTTTCTTCACAAGAGCTCCAAACTAGGGATAATCTCCATGTTCAACAACAATGTAAATTGTGGTATTTCTTGCAGTTAAAAATTAACGATACCAGGACAGCAGATGAATTTTCGACATTCTGTTGAGCAAGAGAAGTCACACATATATGCTATGGAATTCCATTTATATAAAGTTCAAGAGCAGGTTAATTAATATGAGATGACAGAATAGTGGTTACCTTTTGGTGGAGGAAGGTCTTCCCTGGGAAGGCATACAGTAGTAGAATGAAGGGATGATGGAAATGAAGATCTAGAGATCTTCATCTGAGTAGTGATTAACTGGTTATATATGCATATTTTATAGCACTGTACAATTAATATTTGTATAGTCTATTATATATAGGTTATACCTTTTTTGCTTTAAAAAGTCCTCTAGAATTCCCTTTCATCCAGGTTTCTCCTCTCCAGCATGACCCATAAAGGAACTCCTATTTTGTCTGAGGAAAGCTACTTATATCACAGCAAACACACTCAGCACAAAAACTAATTATTAAACAGAGCACAAAAAGACACACAAGATAAACAAGAAATCAGCTGATACTGCTGAACGAATGTATTTTGCTGATGTAATAGAGAGAAGAGGCACAGGGAAGCCTTCTACAATATGAATCCATTTATTCAACAAGTGCTTTCCAGACTTCTGTCATGTGCACACATCATGCAGAGCTCTCCTCTAAAGATCAGGCCATCTTATTCATACCACTCAGTAACATAACTGGCTTATCTTCCCCACAGTTTCCCACTGTGCCTGCCTCACCCTCTCATCTTTTCACCATCTTCCTCTGACTTTTCTGTCTCATGAATTTAGCTTACATGGATTCAACTTTGGCCTATAAATCTGCCCAGCTTGCATTATTCCCAGATAAGATTTGTGTCAGTCAGCAATAGCTGTGTAAGAAAACAACAAAGGGTAGCAGCTTAAAGCAGTGGTCAATTTGTCCCTCCTGATTCTGTGAGTCAGAAACGTGAGCAGGGAGGGCCTCCCTGGTGGCCAAGGGGTTAAGTCTCAGCACTATAAAACTGTCCTCAGCCACTGCAGCACAAATTCAGTCCCTGGCCAGGGAGCTGATCCCTATGGCACAACAGACCTCTCCTCCTGTATCACCTGCTGCTCCCCTCAGCAGTGTATTTCAGTAGATCTGTCTGTTCTGGTCCCCACTCTCTCTGGTGAATCCTCTCACATGCTGCACCTCTTCCCTACACCCCAGCCTTTGTATGCATACATAAATAAATCTTAAAAAAATATATATGAGCAGGGCTCAATGGGCAGTTTATCCTCCACAGTGTCATCTGCAGTGACTTAAGTAGGACTTCCCTCTTAAGGAAGCCAGCTCATTAGGAATTACTTTAAAACATTGTATCCTTTACCCATTGAGCTCTTATAACTGCTAGAACCCCTAAACATAAACACTCAACCGGGGATGGGACTTTGCACCAGCACCAAGTACCTACCTTCCCTGATTCCCTAAGGGAATACACAGTAACACCATACATACTATGGTTGTGAAATTAAGCCTGATTTAATAATATATATAATATACTATTGTATATAATATTTTACTATATCATTCTAATAAAATAATATAATATTTCTTTAAGAAAGGAAAGGAAACTATCTTAGGTATAGCCCAGGTTAGACAAATAAATCAGCCCCTTTCTTAACACTGTTCTTAACACTGTCTCGATTATTCCCAGCTTCTTCATAAACCAAAACACTGGTACAAATTTAAGAGGTAAAACAGAAATAAATGTCAAAGATTGCAAATCCACCAGCCTTCTAAAGCAGCAGATTATTTCGGGAAGCACCTGTGGAGATCAGACAGGAAAGGCTTGTGTCCTTTGGAGCTAGCAGACTAGAGGAGCACCAGCATTCCATCACAGGCTTGGAGAACTGGGTGACAGCACTGACTCAGACCTGGTCTGCTGTCTCTAGGCCCTAGTTGCCACATCTGTCAGTGTGAGGGTTGGTGAGACGGTGCATAAAGCCTTAGTACCACACGTACCCAGCAGATGTTCAATAGAATTTGGCTTTTACTGGGGCAACTGGAGCAGCTCAGCCTTGTGGGATGCTGGCCGTGTCCACCCATTTAGTCAACAAAACTGGAACCAGGACAGTGTGGACTATTCCCACTTGGTACTGCCCCTTGCAAAGGGATTGTCCGTTTTTCTACCCTGAAGCCTGTACACATTTGGTTCACTCCTCGGATGTGCATCACCATCTAGTCATTTTGCCAGATAGGAGAGTTGACTAAATGCCATTGTTTTCATCTGATGTATAGAAGAAACGTACATGCTGCACCGCACCACAAACAGGCATCTCATTAACTGGTAGGTAGAATCCTGTGTAAACCTAATTTTTTTTTTAACTTCACTTGCCTCGAATATTGGTTAAGAGTTAATACATTCAGGGGCCTCCCTGGGGGTGCAGTGGGTTAAGCAATGCGCTATAAAGCAGACCGCAGCCACTGTAGCGCAAGTTCGATCCCCAGCCAGGCTGGTGATCCACATGGCACAGCAGACCTCTCTTGCCTCGCCTGCTGCTCCCCTCAGCAGTGTTTCCATCAATCTGCCTGTTCTGTTCCCCACTCTGTCTCTAGTGGATCCTCTCACCCCCCACACCTCACTCTGTACCCCAGTGCTTGTATGCATAAATAAATAAATCTTTTTTAAAAAAAAGAGCACATTCACACTTTATGACCTCTCCAAGCTCAGACCTGGAACCCAAGAACTGAATTAGCTCTTCTGAAAATATCTAAAAAATTGAAGACTGCTAGGCACATCCAAAGGGCTCAGGAAGAGCCTCCCTGGTGGCGCAGTGGGTTAAGCAACACACTATGAAGCAAACTACAGCTACTGCAGCACGAGTTCAATCCCTGCCGCTGGCCAGGGAGGGGACCCACGTGGCATAGCAGACCTCTCCTGCCTCGCCCGTTGCTCCCCTCAACAGTGTGTTTCAGTCAGTCTGCCTGTTCTGCTCCCCGCTCTGTCTCTGGTGGATCCTTTCACCTCCTGCGACTCTGGCTTGTACCCTAGCTCTTGTATGCATAAATAATAAATAAATCTTTTTTTTAAAAAAATTGCAAAGGGCTCAGGAAAATGTCAGTAGTTTTTATATAAAAAATCCCTCACAATGTCTTCCTCAATTGGTGAGGCAAGATACAGTAGTAGTTGGGAAAATAACAAGGTGCTTAAAAAAGATGGTTTGCTTTACTCCATTTTAGTTTCTCTTCAACGTGATTTTGCTATGTCACTGCTAAAGCCCTAAAAATAAATTCTGTACTTAATATTAGTCCACTTAAACTATTTCTGGACATGGTAGATTGTGCAGTAATTCATGCTTACCATTTCAGATGCTGCTCAGTGATCCAAAGGTTAAAGGCAGGATGTGTTTCTACGGAGTCTGGCATATTTATAGTGAATGCTCAAGACGGGTGAGAGATTTTTATGAAAATTGTGCTTACATTTTCACCTTGGATGACAGCAGCAGCAACGACAACGAAAAAGCTAGAATAGCAATATGTACTTAAATAACAATTGGTTTATGTTGTCTTATTTTCCACAATATGCCATCTAGCTAGAGTACTAATGACTATGGCACTGAAACCCTGAGAGTTTATTTTTATTATTTCAGTTCAGTCATCAAAGATTATTTGAAGCTTCAGATGGGCAGTCATGCAGGAATTCACGCTCAGGCACTTCAGAAACTGTTCCATGGTCTGCAGGCCCAACTCAGGATGTGGTTTCCACCCCAACCCAGTTACAGCTGCCACTCAACTTGACTTTTATAATTGAAGTTTCACCTCTACCAGAGCAATATGTGTAGGCACCTGACAAAGTCAAAAGTTTTGCAGTGAAAAACAGTTCCTTTGGCTCTCATCCTAGCCACCCAGAAGCACCTACTTCCATCTCTTTCCACTCTCTTCTGCCTGTTACCTCCATATTTCTAAACAATATGCTCATACTGCTATTTACTGATTTTTCCATTAACCGACCACCCTAGAAACCCGTCCTCTAGACCCCTCTCCCCAACACATATACTCACCCTCCCAATACAGCTATATCCCAAGTTTAGCAAGATCAGTTTCAATATTCATGACTGTATGTAAATATTACTCCCACATGGGCCTTAGATACTCTACCATGATTATATCTCTCATGCCACTTTTTGTTGTCCTGATCTCTAATTCACCCCCACATTACTGACTCATAATTACTTCTCAAAAAATTCAAACCAGGGACTCCCTGGTGGCTTACGGGTTAAGTCTTAATGCTGTCACTCAATCGCTGCTGCGGTCTGAGTTCAGTTCCCGCCAGGGAGCTGACCCACATGGCACAGCAGACCTCTCGTGTCTTGCCCTCTGCTCCCCTCAGCAGTGTATTTCAGTAGCTCTGTCTGTTCTGCTCCCCACCCTGTCTCTGGTGAATCCTCTCACCTCCCATGGCTCTGGCCTGTACCTCAGCTCCTGTGTGCATAAATAAATAAATATTTAAAAAAACAATGGCCCTTCTGGAGTCTTCTTGTTTCTAATTACCCTCTTCCTTAGAACTTTAAGGGTTTTGTCCTTGCTGTAAGAAATCAATTTTAGAAATTGGTAAAAGTAGTGGCCTCCCTGGTGGCGCGATGGGTTAAGCACTGAACTATGAGGCAAACCGTAGCCACTGCACCATGAGTTTGATCCCTGCTGCTGGCCAGGGAGCTTATTCACATGGCACAGCAGACTTCTCTAACTCACCAGCTGCTCCCCTCAGCAGTGTGCTTTAGCGGATCTGCCTGTTCTGACCCGCACTCTGTCTCTGGTGAATCCTCTCAGCCCCAACCCCACATTTCTGGCCTGTACCCCAGTTCTTGTATGCATAAATAAATAAAATCTTGAAAAAAAAATTGGTCAAAGTAAAAAAGTTATTTTAAGCTTAGTTTAATCAGGACCCCAACCAAGCTTTCAAACATGGATAGTCACTTCTCCTGTCAACAAACTGGGTGTCTGAACTAGGAAACCCATGATACAGAAGGGAACCAGGATATCTACAGGGACCAGATGTGGGAATATAATGGGAAGTCACCCCAGGGAGGACAGAATGGGGTGCTGGGACACCTGAATACTTTTAAAATTAGGCAGACCTGGCTTTGAATGCTAATTCTGCCTCTCATGGGATTTCAGGTAACCAAGCAAACCTCCAGAGGCTAGAATATTTCTCTGTGAAATGCACACACTCACCTTTACAGGACACCAAGAGATTATATTAGAGGAGAGATGTATGGGGTCACCTAGCACCACATTGGACTTCTGGAATGTGGTCCCTTCCATTCTTGACAGTTGCAATGACAGACAAACTCTCCAAATGAAATCCAGGGATCCCATATCCTGGAATTTGTGCCAATGTGAATTCCATACTGCAATTGTCCTCCCAAAAATCTCCATTAAAAACTTGCATTTTTACAGTTTTTATAACCAGAGGAATAAAAAGCTCAATTTTACTGGAAGGTAATAACTTCATTTCAGTTCATGGTCATTTCAGAATTTGATTCAAGTTTTGTGTGTCAGAAATTCTTTGCAACAGTGAGAAAAACCCCCCCAGTAAATATTCCGATGTTTCACACTCAAAGAGGAGTATAACCTTTCAGGGAGCCTATCAGTTAGCATTACTTGAACGCTAAAGGGGCAAGTTTAAAAGCACAGTGACCTGATGGCACCCCATTCAGCTGGGCTCCTGCTTCTCCTCCCTCCTAAGTCTTGATTGTTTATCAGCAAATAGTGGCCACATTGTGATGCTTGAGCAATTCCCTTGCTTGGGAAGATTCAGGAATTATTTTTAGTTATACCCCTGCTCCTAGTGTTTTTAGATACTTTAAATACCTTCAACAGACTCTTTGGAAAGCTGTTCTGTTTTCAATAGTATTCACTCTTCCAGAGTTGTTTTAGAACATGGAGACACTCAGCAAAAAGACCTAAAAACCATTCTCAATTTTGCATTAATCTATCCATTTGATGCTTGTTGAAATATTCATTACTTATTAATCCCTCAAGATCTGTTAGTTCCATGTAACATGTTAACTATATTCACTGCCTATCATACGAATAGTGATAGTCTGTTCCCACAAATGTTTAAAAAAACTTAAATTTAAAAAAAATTTTTTTAAAGAATTATTTATTTATGCATGCAAGAGCTGGGGTACAGGCCAGAGTCACAGGAGGTGAAAGGATCCACCAGAGACAGAGCGGGGAGCAGAAAAGGCAGACTGACTGAAACACACTGTTGAGGGGAGCAACGGGCGAGGCAGGAGAGGTCTGCTATGCCACGTGGGTCCCCTCCCTGGCCAGCGGCAGGGATTGAACTCGTGCTGCAGTAGCTGTAGTTTGCTTCATAGTGCGTTGCTTAACCCACTGCGCCACCAGGGAGGCCCTAAATTTTTAAAATTTTTAATTTAATTTTGGAGTTACATTTTCGCTCTTCCATTAGATCACATGTTGCACTCACTCTCCACCAAGCTACTCATGCCAGTATCCCCTTTGCCTCCCTCTCCCAATATTGGACCCTTTCAACTAAGTGAAGTGTGGCTTGCTGGAACCCTTTTAAATATATCCAAATCATTATGAGCTTGGCTCAATAGTTAGCAGTCTGCATAGTGTGACTATATCTAAGTGAATAATACCAACTTTTTGCCTGTTCATTTGATTTTCTGGTCCTTTTTAATTTATTTTTCATATATAGGAAATGAATATATTTCATTTAAAAGAAATTTCATCAATACAGATTGAAGACCATCTTGATAACTCCCCTCAAACTTATCTCATCTTCCCCCAGAAGTAATCGTTAGTTTGATATGTAATTTTTCAGAACGTGTAGATATTGTATAAGTATATATTTTATCTGATTGTGATATATTGTACTTATTATTATTCAATACTTTCCCAGCCTCCACATGACTTTGAGCTTGGTCAGTACAAGATGTATGATATTTTAGTAATTCCGCTGCTTGGGAACATTCAGGTAGTTTTAGTATTGCAGTGTTCACGTTCACTCTATGTGCTTTGCAAGTGTTCTCTGCAGTGGATTGCTGGAGATAAAATTTCTGGGTCAGAAGATAAACATCTTTAAAATTTTGATCAATCCCTTTAAATTTACTTCTAAAAAATGTGACAATTACACTCATACCCACAGTATATGAATGTGTGCCTATGGTCCCACATCCTTACACATTGACGGTATCAATCTTTTAAATTTTGTGACGTGTGAAGTAGGTCATTAATTGTAAAAACACTGATCAGGAACGCTGTTCGGTGCTGTTCCGGGCACTGAAATTACTAATAATGAAAGAGGTGAGATGGAAGCTCTGCTTTTGAGAAACTCTAATGCTAGTCAGGGATAGATGATACAGATAAATATTTTAATTTATAAACTCTTAAGTTGATAATAACTGAAACTTGAATTCATTCTATTTTTTTAAAGATTTATGTATTATGCATACAAGCACTGGGGTACAGGCCAGAGGTGTGGGGGCGGTGAGAGGATTCACCAGAGAGAGAGTAGGGAGCAGAACAGGCAGATGGACTGAAAAACACACTGCTGAGGGGAGCAGTGGGCAAGGCAGGAGAGGTCGGCTGCACCATGTGGGTCCCCTCCCTGGCCGGCGGCAGGGATCGAACTCGTGCTGCAGTGGCTGCAGTTTGCTTCACAGTGCGTTGCTTAACCCACTGCACCACCAGGGAGGCCCTTGAATTCATTCTAGAGCTCTACATTTTTACTGTCCAACCTTGCAACATTTTGTTATTATCAGTTTTTAACTTTTTATCTTGTGTAAGATTACTGTAGTTATAGTATTTTCAGTTTTCATTAACTTTTGTCTTATAAGAGATTCGCCCACCATATTTACATTAGATTGTTCTAAATCTTACTACATATTTACTTTTCCAGCAAAGTGTTTCCATGTTTTCCTGTGATTCATTAGTGCCCTTTTCAGTCTATACAAGTCCTTTTAATATTTTTTTAAGGTTCCTCTAATGTTGATGAACTCCTTTTGCATTTATTAGTCTGGAAAACTCTTCACCTGTCCTTCAATTCTAAATAACCACCATGGCATGTAGATTATTCTTTGTAGAAATCTTTTTTTTTTCCAGCACTTTAATATCATCACACTCTCTTCTGGGTGCAAAATCTATGCTGAAAATTGTACTAATGGTTTTATGAGGATTCCTTGTACATGATAAATGTTCTTGCTGATTTTAAGATTTGTTTTTAACTCTTCTTTAACTTGTCCTTGTTTTTAACTATTGACCTTTTAATTATAGTATTATCTTGGTATAGGTCTCTTTTGTTCCTCTTATTTGAAACTCTCTGGGCTTCCTGGATCTGAACATTTTCATTAGATTGGGGAAATGTGTTCAGCCATTATTTCTTTATGTTTTCTGTCCCTTTTCCCCTAGTCTTGGTTTCTCTCACACCTTTGTGATTGTTCAAATGTTCTCTTTTATTTTCAGTGTTTCCCAATTGTTGAATTTGTTTTAAGGGCTGTGTTGCCAAGAAGAGGGTCTCAGTCACCACCTAGATTCATGGGTTGTTGGAAACCAGACCCTCGGATAGTTTCTAAAGTGTGCAAATACAAACAATCCTATGGAACTGCAAGCCTAAATGCTTCTAGGAACCAGAGGTGGGCAATCTAGAGGTGTCCCCTGAGCAACAGTCACAAAGGCAGGGAAGTCAGATGGCATATAAGTTTCTTTCCAAGGAGATACTGGTGACCTGGGGCAAGGCAGATGGAGCACACAAAGACAGCATCTAACTAGCTCCATCCCCAGAGAGCTCCTCAGTTAGGCCCTGATGAGTGTCAAAATACAGGCCTGCCTCTCATTTGGGATAAATCGCTAGGCCTCTCACAGGGAAAGACTTGGGGTGTGTTTCATCTCGTGTCTGCTCTGTACCCTAAGGGTGGTAATTGACCAATAACTATCTCTTCATTTGGTACAGTCCCACAGAACCAGAAACAACCCCAGGCCCCAGACACAGGTACAGGCTCTTCACAGGGAGGTGATATTGCTCAGGATATTTGTAGGGTAATCATGAAGGTAGCACTTGCCTGCTGAGGTCTCTGGAGGGGATTAGAGTGAGCCCCTTAGGTGTGTGTTTAATTAGAATTCTGTCCCTTAGGCCACAGCTATGAAGCTATTCAGCATCCTTTACAGAAAGTCTGTGTGACTTAGTCTATTGCCTCTACAGCCTCTTGCTTCTATAACCCAGAGAGTCATAGCTGGTCAAGACTTTTCTATTTGTTACAGTCTCATGGGACCAGGGAACACAGGCCCTGATGGCCACCAGAGCCAGGTGATCAAGGGTTGTTGCCTAGAGGCAGCTACATGAAACAAAAACACTGGTCTCAAAAACTGGGGCACTAGAGACAAGTAAAAGGTCCCCTCTAGGAGATGCTGGCACTCTGGAGCACTGCAGAGACCAAGTGTGATGATAGTAACCACCCCTTGGACTTTAGGCTACATTACAAATCAGCCCTTAGATATGCATGCCATTAGAAGCCTCTCAGGCCACAGCTATGAAAGTAAACTAACAGGCCTGTTTTCACATGGAGTATGGACTCCTTGAACTATTGCTAATTGCTGTGTCCTGGAAGTGACAGCCAGTTAAGAACTCTTTCTTTAAAAAAAATTTGTTTATGCATACAAGAACTGGGGTACAAGCCAGAGGCGTGGTGGGTGACAGGATTCCCCAGAGACAGAGTGGGGAACAGAACAGGCAGATGGACTGAAACACACTGCTGAGGAGAGCAGCAGGCGAGGCAAGAGAGGTCTGCTGTGCCATGTGATCACCTCCCTGGCTGGGCTGCGTGTGCTTCATAGTCCAGTGCTTAACCCCTTGCGCCACCAGGGAGGCCCCCCAGATAAGAACTGATTCTCCATTGGTCACGGTCCCATCGGCCACCCTAGCCTAGGCCCTCCTAGCCACCAGAGCCAGGAGATCTAGGAGTATACTGTGCTAACAGCTGCAAAAACTGGGACACTGTATATGAAAATGGGGACACCAATGCATGTAAAAGCTCCCCTCTGGTAGATATTGGCTCTCTGGAGAGTGACAGAAGCAAGCATAAAAATAGTACCTTCTGGGAGGGAAAAAAAAAAATCTCCTGGAGTTTAAAAAAAAAATAGAGAGAGAGATGGTGTCAGCCAGGGGGAAAGCACCAAGAAGGTACTCACCAGCTTCTGGCTCCAGAGTGCCCAAGCAGACTCTAGGTGTGTTATAGCTACCCTTCAGGCTGACACTTTAATAAGCCTCTTTCACAGAAAATCTGAGTGCTTCTCATATGACTGCTTCTGTGCTGGCCGGAACAATGAGTCTGAGTGTGAGTCCTTTAAAAACTGTTTCTTGTTTTTTTGTGGTCTGCAGAACCCTTGTGTTCAAGCCCCTTTGACTTTTAAAGCTAATGTTTTGGAGACTTGCCTTTCAGTGCAGGTCTTAATAGTTGGGGTGAGTGATTGATTTAGGGCTCAAATCCTCTTTGGAGAGAAGTTCTAGGTTTTGTAGGGGTTTTTTAAAAGTTTTTTTTTTTAAGAATTTATCTTTGCATAGAACTGAGGCGTAGGCCAGAGGTGGGAGGCAGGGTGTAGGAGGTGAGAGTGTTCACCAGATACAGAGTGGGGACCAGCAGAACAGGCAGATCTACTGAAATCCACTGCTGAGGGGAGCAGTATGTGAGACAGGAGAGGTCTGCTACACCATGGATCAGCATCCTAGCCAGGATGCTGACAGATGAGCTGTTGGGATGATAGTGCTGAGATTTGAGCCTAGGCCACCAGGGAGATCCCAAGTTCTAGGTTTTGAGTTTCATTCCAACCGGGGGTTGTACAATCCCAGAGATGGGGCTTTCAGGGAGATTGTCTCTCTTCTGCTCCTGCCCACTTTGATGTGAATTTTTTCTTGTTTACCAAAGTGTAGGGCTCTCTAAGCTAGTTTTGCGGGTTCTTTCATAGCAAAGTATTTCGTATGTAGCTCTGTAGCCTGTGTCTGTGCAAGGTGAATTCAGGTGCTCCCTATATCATCATCTTAAACTACCACTACCTCTCCCCCACCCCACTGTTTTTCAAATAAAAGCATTTTAGATTAAACATTTTTCCTTAGAAAAGTTTTGTTTAATCCCATGACATCTGATCCATTTGATTTTTGTTATCATTTAGTTCTAGTTTTAAAAATTCCATATTTCCCACCAACAATATAAACAGAATTCCAATTTATGCCACTTGTTTAGTTTAGATCAAAAGTTATCATCTTTTGATTCTGGCCTGTTCTGAATATGAAGTAGTATCATGTAATTAAAATTTGCATTTTTATGGTGACTAATGACATTGAGCACTTTTTCCAAGTATTCATTATTCTTTTTTTTTTAAGATTTATTTATTTACGCATGTGAGAACTGATGTGTAGGCCAGAGTTCTGCGGGAGGGTGGTGGGAGGATTCACCAGAGACAGTGGGGAGCAAAACAGGCAGATCTACTAAAATACACTGCTGAGGGGAGCAGCGGGCAAGATAGATCTCCTGCACCATGTGGGTCAGCTGCCTGGCTCGGGTCAAATTTGTGCTGCAGCGGCTGGCAAGAGCTTGATAGTGCTGTCTTTATCTTGTGCCCCCAGAGAAGGCCCTTGTGTTTATTATTCTTATATCATTCTTTCTGAAGTACCTGCTGAAGATTTTTGGCATTTTTTTGGATTATTTTATTGATATTATCGTTATAGTTCTCTATTATAAATACAAGTTCTTAATTAACATGATATAATTTTTTTCCCAAGTAAGACTTGGGAACAGAATTTCCCAATTTTTTGTTTTTGATAAACAGAATTTTATTTTGAAACTGATAGTCTTCATTTATTTTGTTTTATCTGAAACTTCTTTATCAATCCCCAAATCATTAAGATATTCCCTTTATAGTGTTTTTATATTTTTTATTTTGATTTATGATCTATAGAGTTAATTTTTGTTTGGCATGAAGCATAAGGGTCAAATTTTTTTTAAAATGGAAATCAAGTTTTCCAGAACCATTTGTTAAAAATACTTTCCTTTCTGTATTATCTTGCTTTGCTGCCTCTGCCAGAAAAACAAAAAAAAAGTTGCATAGCTCTATTTCTGGATCCTGTCTTTGTGGTACTAATCTGTATCTCCTACATAACCTTTTGCTAATATTACAATAGTTTTAACTTTTGTAGCTTTATAGTGAAACTTGCAGTGTACATTCTTCAGCATTCTTATTATCTTCAAGCTTATTTTGACAATTTTAGGTACTTTGCCTTTCCCTGTGAATTTTAAGTCAGCTTGTCAATTCTGTTTTTATTTTAAAGATTTTATTTATGCATACAAGTACTGGCCAGAGGGGTGTGTGGGGTAGGGTGGGGGGGTGAGAGGATTCACCAGAGACAGAGGTGGGAGCAGGATAGGCAGATGGACTGAAATACACTGCTAAGAGGAGCAGCTTGCAAGACAGGAGAGGTCTGCTGTGCCATGTGGGTCACCTCCCTGGCCAGGGATCGAACTTGTGCTGCAGCGGCTGCATAAGCTTCATAGTGAAGTACTTAACTCCTTGTGTCACCAGAGAGGCCCCCAATTTTGTTTTTAAAAGGTGTTGAGTTTGAACATCTCTGCCTTCTTGATCTTAAGAATCAAGGATTAGTACACATTTCATATGTGCTCTTTTTCTGAAGGTAGTTCCCATCATTTCAGTTTTGTTTGAAAAATCACAAATGTTTTGCACTTTGGTAATGTTTTCTCTAAAAAGATGATCATATGATTACCCTTTGTTAATAGTTTATTATCTTGATTTTTCTAGTTAAACCAACATCTTAGTCCTTTGTTAAAACCCACTTGTTAAATGTATTGTGCTTTTTGTGTTAATGGCTTTATTTTCTAATATTTAATTTTTACATGTATAGCTAAATGACCTGTTGCTGTTTGCCTTTTGTATTGAGCATATACAAGTAAGCGTCATACAATGATTTAGAAGTTTTTTTTACTTTCTCAATGTATTTATGAATATTTTTCCTTTAATGTTCTATAACGCACAAGTGATCTTCTGGGTCAGAACTTTTATTTGTAAGAAGATTTTTAAATTGCTTTTTATAGATATTGGGCAAATCAAGTTTAAGAATTATTTATTGATGCATACAAGAGCTGGGGTACAGGCCAGAGGTGCGGGGCAGGGGGGAGAGGATTCATCAGAGACAGTGGGGAACAGAACGGGCAGATCAACTCAAACACACTGCTGAGGGGAGCAGCAGGCAAGACAGAATGCACCATGAGGGTCACCTCTCTGGCCAGGGGTGGGGTTTGCTTCATAATGCTATTTAACCCAGTGCACCCCCAGGGAGACCCCGCTTTCTTTAATAGCAAAGCTTAGAATAGTAAAAACTCTTTAGCCTTAGTGATCTTTCTTAAGGTTCCTATTTGAGTCAGTCTTGGTAAGCTGTTTTTCAAGATGTTCATTTTACAAAGTGGTAAAACTTACAAAAAGTTGTTCATAATACTATCCTTTTTAATGTCTGTGGAAAATGTAATTTCATCCTTCATTTCTGACACTAGCAGTCTTTTTTTATTTACTACTGCTAAATGTTTATCAAATTTATTCACTTCTCAATGAGTCAGTTTTTGGTTTTAGTAGTTTCTTTTGCCTTTTTATCGATTTCTGCTGATTTCTTTCAACTTGTGGGTTTTATACTCATCTTTTTCTAGCTTCCTGAGGTAGAAATTGATAGTTTATTTTAAACCTTCATTTAAACCTTATTTTCCTCAAAGCACTGATTTAGTTATTTCCCACAAAGTTTATTTGCATTTTGTTATTCAGTTCAAATTATCTTCTAAGTTCCACAGTGATTTCTTTTGTTTGATCCGTGGGTTTAGATGTCTGTAATTTTCAGATGTTGTACTGCTATTGACTTCTCTTGGTGGTTAAGGCTTCAATAGCCTAAAATTTGATTCATATGACCCATCATGTGGTCTGTCTTGGTGAAATTTGCATCTCAAATTTTCAAATGTGCATTTGTAAAAGTATTGAATGTAGTGACCCATATATGTCAGTTACACCAAAGTAGTTGATGTCCAGCTTTTCTTACTGATATTTAAAGAGAATATTCTATCAATTTCTGAGGGGTGCTGAAATATCTTGATTGTGGCATTTTTGAAAGTTCTATTGCTAGGTGCACAGACATAATTATTCTTACTGATATATTCCCCCCTACCATCCATTATGATGTTTTTAGACCTGTTAATATTCCCATCTTAAGGCTATTTCTTAGGTTTAGTGCTTGCATAGTAGCTTTTCCTATCCTTTCCATTAAACCATTTTTTAATTTGTATTGTCTTTGACAATTTGATATTTAGTGTACTAATACTTAGTATATAAAAACTGTATAATTACTGGTATTATTTAGTGGATATCCTTGACATTCCTGGGCTTAGGAAGAAAGCATATTATGATTATTTTTCTTGCTATTCATCTTCTATTTTTCTCATCTTTTATTTATCATTCTTTCCTCACCTTCCTCCTTTGGTTAATCAAATACTTTTCAGTTTTCCATTTGGTTCCTGTAAGCAGCTCTAGCTCTATTTCTTTACTTTTTTTTTAACTGGAGGCTCTAGGGATTATATAACATACACCTTTAATGTATGACCTATTTAGTATTATACTATTTTATAGTGACATTTATGAATCTTGACAATTTCATTTATCCATACCCTCTGTAATACAACTCTGGATAGCAAACAAGACCTTTTTTTTTTTTTTTTAAGATTTATTTATTTATGCATACAAGCACTGGGGTATAGGTCAGAGGTATGGGGTGGGGTGAGAGGATTCACCACAGAGAGCAGGGAGCAGAACAGGCAGATCAACAGAGGTACACTGCTGAGGGGAGCAGCGGGCAAGGCAGGAGAGGTCTACCGTGCCATGTGGGTCCTCTCCTTGGCCAGCAGCAGGGATCGAACTAGTGCTGCAGTGGCTGCGGTTTGCTTCACAGTGTGTTGCTTAACCCACTGCGCCACCAGGGAGGCCCGCAAACAAGACCTTTTTTAAGTAACTGAAAAGTAAACAAATTCTGGCCTCTCTGGTGGCACGAGTTAATTCTCAGCACTCTCAAGCTATTGGCAGCCACTATAGGATGAATTCATAGATCCCAGGCAAGGAGCTAACCCATATGGTGCAGCAGACCTCTCCTGACTCACCCATTGACCCCTAAGCAGTATATTTTAGTAGTTCCTCCTGTTCTGCTCCCCACTGTTTCTGGTGAATCCTCTCACTGCCCACCCACCCACACCTCTGGCCTATACCCTAGTTCTTATAATAAAAGTAAATAGTAAAAAAAACAAAACCAAGTCCTTATAAGTAACTAAAGCAAACAAGTCTAACTAGGTACAACAGAGAACAGACAAGTCTTTCTACTTCTGTTTTTTAAGGTAGTACACAGCCTTTGGAGTATACAAATTGTAAACAATGACTCTAGGAAGTGATCTGGCCAAAACATTCTATAGTCACTTTCTACATAAAGTTGCTAAACCACATCCAAAATCAGAGGGCCATTAACTTGAGAGTGACTTTTGCAAGCCTCTTCTAAACTTTTCTAATTTAAGATAAAAGTCTGATGGACATACTTGAAAGATTTTAATGAACTTGCCCCCTGCTTTATTAATGACTATCAAGACATTAACAATACCAATTACTTTTAGAGATTTGCTGTTAAAGGAAAATTGAATGACTCCTGTGACGTGTACAAGCATTATCCTAGTATTGAAATAGTTTCCTGATAGAGCCAAAGCGTAATTGTTTGGTAAAAGCTACCATTTACCAAGAAATATGCTGGGAACCTGTCCTACTGCTTCACATGCACTGTCTTAATCTAGTTGAATAAACAAGAGTAAATATTAGTACAGGATTTTGCTCAAAATGGATAACAGCACTAAAATCTAAATTTATATGTGTGATTCAGGTCTTTCTATATCCATAGCTGATATTCTTAAACATGCTTAGAAACTGGATCTGTGTAAAAGAATAGGAGCTGAGAACCCTAGGAGGGAACCTTCAGAAGTTTTGTGATTAAAAGCAGTGAAGTGAGATTGTACCCACTCACAGTAAATACAGAAAGTTTTAAAGGCTGACAAAGAAGAAAACTGAAAACAAAACAAAAACCCACTAAAAAGCAACTTATATGCCAAGGGTATTAACTACAAAACCAGAAGCCCACCATCCCTAAGGAAGGAATCTGAGTTGCTGAAAGTTGACATTCAGATGAGTATTACTAAAAACATGGGTAAGTACATCATTTTTAACAAAAATTGGTCAAAGTTTTACATGTAGGTTGCTGTGAGAAATTCATTTAAGTGACATGTTTCCCATTAGCCAGCTATATCAACTTCGTAAGACTTCTTCCTCCCAAAACAGTTCAATAGATTTATGTTAAAGACAACATATGTATTGAAAGTAGCAATTTTATTTGAGTTAAAATTATTTACAAAAACCCAAAGACATACTTCATGAAACTGGTACAAACTATTTTTTTCCTGCCGTTGGCTTTTGCTCCAAAGATCACAGCTGAGAAATACTGTATAAAATAAAAATAGGATTGGATTCAGAAAAGTACTCTACTGTTCTAATTTCCAATTGGTAGTATTTACATAATTATTTACAATGAAAAAAAAGGTTACTTTTAAAACTTTAGTTAATTTGCAAGTCAGCCTCAAGTACCCTAAAATGCAGAGTTCTGAGGATTAAAAACACACAAATGCACTGCAATTGGTGAGATTTCTCACCACCCCGCCCACCAAAATCCGCATCTCTTATCAGTGCTTGACAATTAGTTATTTAAGAAACAAAACAAAAAAACCTGTTAAACACTGAGGTAAATCAATTCTCAAATGATTACCAGTGTAACAGAAAAATGTAGTTCGCCCTGATTGTTCACATCCAATGTTTTATAATATTCCTTACTCTCTGCTACAAGTCAGTTTTACCAAAAATCTGCTCCTTTACCTAAATCCAATGATTAATAAATATCAATGTATTTTAAAATAAACAAAATATATCTAATTTTATGGTTATTTACCAATATGCTTTTAAAATAGTTTGCTAAGCTAGCTTTTATACTCAGGGCAAATACAATCTCAATCTTACCCAAGTTACACTGGCATACTATGCTCTTAAAAGGTGATGGGTAGGGTTGGGTTGGGTAGGAACAATTTTAACATTTTGCCTGGAATCAGTTACTTCCTTATAGATTTCCCAACAATCTGCATTATCAAAAATAGGAAGACAATAGAAGGCAGCCACTGTATTAAAAAAAATTACAGCTGGCACTGAACAAGAGCCCCGATTTGTCACTTTATACAAGGAAATAACAAAGTCTAAATAGGGTAAAAGTTAGACTTCTAGTTATTTTCCCAATACACACCAAACTAATATTTTTATGGCTTCAAGTTTTATAAATCCAATGAAGAAATATGATATAACTACCTTAAAGGTATTTAAAAGCATTAATGAAATAGATATCTGGAAAGCCTATATTCAGGCCTGATCAATAAAAAAGAAAAAATGTATAACCAGTGGTCTGAACAATACAAGAAAAATTTGCAATGTTGTGAAATTAGTATTAAAAATGTGTCTTGTATGTTCCATGACTGTTTTCCAAACACACTCTTCTATGAACTAAGAATCTGAATGAAAAAAAAGGACCTTCTCTAAACCAGCAATTTAAGGCTTTGCGTTTATGCATTTGATCCTGTCACTCTATAGAAGAATATACACGTTATCTGGAAACATGAATTCCACATTGGTGTTTTAGCTTCCTTATATTTATTGTACTGAACATTAGAAAATATATCTAGAGAGTTCTCCCTCAAAACTTAATGTTTCAAGAGCATCCCACCCCACCCCCCCTAGCATTAAGTGTAAACTACCCTGGGTTTATCTACTTTTGATTTAGCCTTTAACAGGGCACATCTCATATAGTATTCCCTCAAACTGTTATTTGCTTTCTTGCATCTATAGCTATGACTCATTATGATAATGAACATGGTCATGGTCTTAAGAGTGAAAAATAGTTTGACAACCCAAACCAAATCAAGAATAAAAAAATATACTATTAATCCCTTGTGTCTTTGGATTCCATCTAATTTTAAATATAGACAGTAGTAGTTCAGGGAACAACAACAAAAAATTCACAAAATTATTAAAAGCTTTATTTACGATTGGAATCATTCAACAAAAAAGCAAAAGCAAATGAGCCTGAAAAAGGAACTAAGCTGTTGTCTAGAATGTCCTCAGAACATTCAATACCTCAGTAGCTAAGCTGCCTTTGCACCTGGCTGGCATGACAACAGTGGCTCAACATACACAGCAGTTGCACTAACAGCAGCACAAATTTTCCCCTTAAAACTTGCCCAGAATAAAGCAAGAGAACAAGGGGAGTATAAACTCTGCCAAAATAAGTGTATTTAAATACTGCATGGAAATTGTTAACAGCCTGAACCTTTTCCCTCATTTTTGATAGTTGCAGATTGATGTAGTAACTGTCATTTAGCAAATGCAGAATGCATGACGAAGAAATCAGGTGGCCTTAAAAATCCAAACATGTATGATACTGATGAATGTTCTTGGTATACCATCTTCAAGGACTTCTTTCATGACTTTTCTTTGTCTAACAATAGCTCCAGCAATACCGAGCGCCTGAAGCAAAGGTAAAGCAGCTAGCAATGTTCCAAGTATTCAATCACTCTAGAGATAGATTTCTGGCCTGTAGTTCCAACAGCACACTGAAGGAGGGAGAGGTAAGTTATAGTTAATATTTAACAATTTTTTAAAAATCATTAAAACAAAGCTTAACTGTTTTGGCTTTACTAAAATAATCAAAACGAGTTAAATGTATATCTGATAATATCAATATATCTGATCACAACAAGGATTATATTAAAAAACATAATTATCAAGAGAATTTTTGTTTCCAATCAGTATGGCCAAAGTATTTTTACTTCTGTTATCACAATGTATCACACATACTTAAAAACCACAAAAGCTTTAACAGAAACTACTTACAGTAAGATTCATAAAGCTCAAGAATTTTTTGAGCATCTCTGTCATTATTGAAAAATCCCCTTCTGGCAGATACTCCCGCACAGTAGTCACATTGATCTGAGGAAACAAACCAAAAACATACTGGTCATGCAGCAGGAAACGTGAACTTGCACCTTGCACTGTTCAGTTTGTTGGTTTTGGCCACATCCCGTTCCAAATTTCTACAAGGTCCTTGAACTCCTTGCTTATTAACATGCAATTCCTATTCTGACTCAACTCTGCATGTGTGATCTCCATTCCTTGTCCCACCCTATCCTCAGAAAGAAAGGTAAAGCTAGCAAAGGGTAAAAAGAAACATTTCTGTGTATTTACTTTTGCAAATACACACAAAAATGCCTCAAGTAATATAAAATATATTGGATATATGTGTGCTTGATCTGCAGGGTGTTAGAAAAGCAAGGGCAAGGGGTATAGACTTTAATATATCTAATATACTCAGAACTGCTTGCTGAAAAAAAGGAAATACCTCATGTTTTACAGGTAAATTTAATTATATAGCCTAAGGATTAAGTAAACTTCCCCCAAAGTAATCTATTTAGGAGAAGAAGAAAATTAGCAATATCAGAAGAGGAGATTAAGGTGTTTCCCTTCATTGTTACAAAGCAGCAATTTGTTAAAAGGAAAAATACGGCTTTCTAAAACTGTTCTACAGTTGGACTAATTCAAATTAAAGAGCTTCTGTACAGCAAAAGAGACATTACCCAAAACAAAGAGACACCCAAATGACTCGGAAAAAATTTTTGCACTCCATAACAACTGATGAGGGACTGATTACAAAGATCTACAAAGAACTCACCACTCAACAAAGTAAACAACCCAGTCAAAAAATGGGCTGAAGAACTTTTTTAGAAGACATTTCTCCAAAGAGGAAATGCAAATGGTCAATAGGAATATGAAGAAATGTTCAACATCCCTCACACTCAGGGAAATGCAAATTCAAACTAAAATGAGATATCACCTCATACCAGTAAGAATGGCAGATATTTTTAAAAAAACTAGCAACTTAAATGTTGACAAGGATGTAGTGAAAAATTGGTCCAACCTCTATGGAAAGCTGTATAAGATTCCTCAGTCTACTAAAAATGGAGCTACCATATGACCCAGCAATCCCACTCCTAGGGATTCACCCAAAGGACATAAAACCATTAATTCAAAAGAATACATATACCCCTATGTCTATCACAGCATTATTTATAACAGGTAAGAATTGAATCAACACAAATGCCCAAGAATAGACAACGGGATCAATAAAATGTGGTATATATACAAAATGGAATATTATTCAGTAATCAAAAAAGATAAACTAGAAACATGGATGGAGCTTGAAGGGATTATGCTCGGTGAAATAAGTCAGAAGGAAAAAGAAAAAAATAATAACAATAACAACAAAACAAAAATAAACAGACAACTACAAATCAGAAACACTCTGCAGGGAAAAAGGAGGGATTGGGATCAAGACAGGAACAGGAAGAGCACAAGGGACTATAATGATGGTTCAATGGTGAATTGGTGGTAGAAATTCTATGGGGACTACACCAAGAAAAGAAAGCAAATATTGTAAGAAAAATAAGGGAGAAAAAAACTGTTCTAATTCAAATTTTAAAATGTGTTAAAGTTCCACAAAGAATGAAAGGAAAAGCACTTCTAAGACTCTTCACTAAAAAATACATTGTCCAAAATCTGGGGACATAAGAGAGAAGGAAGCTCATGAAGCACTGAACCTAAATGAGACTTTCTCAAAGTCAAATGAGTGCAGGTTTTATACTTTTTTACTTTAATCAAAAGCCTATGAATTGATTCCTCTATCAATAAATAGCCCAACTCACTTATCATTCAATGGCCCAATATAAGCCAAATATTATTATTTTGAATTATACCCTTAAAGTTCACGAAATAGCTAACTTTAAGAGGAAAACAGAGTAATTAATATATAGTTAATGAGATGAAGCTATCACAATGAAATCTTTTTAAAATACATAAAATAACACTGAACTCTTACTTACAGGACTCTCCTGGCAGAGACACCCAAGTAGGAGCGCTGTATATGAGGCCACTATGCAATCCTCCATGTGTTTGCCAGCATGCTGAAGGGCTGAGAATATTTAAACAAATTGTAACAGCATTACCAAAAAATGAAAAACCCACGAAACCAACAACTCTGTCCA
The DNA here is from genome assembly GCA_019455555.1 of Galemys pyrenaicus. NCBI lineage: Eukaryota > Metazoa > Chordata > Mammalia > Eulipotyphla > Talpidae > Galemys > Galemys pyrenaicus. The sequence continues at coordinate 2,149,684 of JAGFMF010011554.1, forward strand.
GTATCTTTTTTTAAAAAAATTGGTAATCCCAATAAACAGTGCTAGGAAAACTGAACATCCACACAATTTAACAAATAACTCAAAATAAAACAGGGACCTAAATATATGCTCTAAAACAATAAAATTCTTAAAGGATTAAGAAATTAAAAACATAATCCACAAAATGACACACAAAGAATATATCTACAAATCATGTAATTTTATAAGGGTCAAGAATCTAGAATATGTAAAAAGTTTTTAGAACAACAACCAAAAAAGACAACCCAACTTAAGAATCAGACCAAAAAACCTGTCCATTTCTCTAAAAATATATAAAAGGTCAACAGACACACATTTAAGCACACCCAACACCATTTTAAGGTAACAGGGAATGGCAAATAAAGTGACTTATTCCTTCACACTCACTAGGAAGGCTAAAACTAAAAGAACAAAAAGTCTAATAAGGATGTAAAGAAACTGGAATCTTACTCGTTGATGGCAGAAACATAAAATGATAAAACTACTTTAAAAAACAGTTTGTCAGTTTCTTACAATACAAAGAGCTAACAAATCAGCAATTCCATATTTAGATACATCCTTAGAATATATGTTCACACAATAACTTGTACATTAATGCTCATGGAAGCATTATTCTTAAGTCAAAAGGTAGACACAACCCAAATGCACATCAAGTAATGATTAAACGAAACGTGGTCTGTACATACACAAGAAAATCAGTTGGCTATAAAAAAGGAATCAAACAGTAACATTACAACATGAACAATGAAAACATTAGGGTAAATGAAAGATGTCTGTCACAAAGGGGAAACTATTATTTCATTTACAGGCAATAACTAGACTAAATAATTCCAGTGACAGATTCTTGTGTAAGTGGTTGCCAATGGCTAGGGGAAGGGACAACAAGAGTGGTGGCTGCTATGGAATTTACTTTGGGAGTGAAGAAATTCTAAAATTAGTGGGAATAGTTGGATGACCTTGTAAATATAATGACCATTACTTTAAAGGGGTGAATTTTACAGTACGTGAAATTTACCTTACGGGCTGAATTGTGCTCCTCCCTCCTACCCCCAACTCATATGCTGACCTCCTAACCTCTGGTACCTCGGGATAGGATAGTATTTGGGTTTCCCCAAATCTTTTAAGAGGTAGTTAGTTTAAATTAAATACTTGGGATGAGTCCTAATTCGGTATGACTCAGGGCCTCATTAAAAAAGGTAAGACCAAGTGAAAACAAAGTTGGTTATCTATAAGCCAAAAGGATTAGACTCAAAATCAAGCAACGCTGGAGCTTGCTTCCTCGTTGGGTAAGGCTGAACAACATATTACTTAAATTTTGTAACTTCAGAGCCTCCCTAGTGGCACAAGGGATAATTCTCAGCACTGTGAAGCTACCCTATCCTCAGTCACTGCAGTACAAGTTTGATCCCCATCCAGGGAGCCAACCCAAATGGTGCAGCAGAACTCTATCTGGCCCACTGCTCCCCTCAGCAGTGTACTTCAGTCAGTCCGTCTGTTCTGCTTCCCACTCTGTGCCTGGTGAATCCTCTCACACATATCTCTATACCTCTGGCCTACACCCCAGCTCTTACATGAATAAATAAACCTTTAAAAAAAATTTTTAACTTCAGTGATATCTTACAAATGACTTTTTGTGCAGAATTTGTATGAATCAAGTATACCATTCCATACAATAGTAATGTTTGATTAAAGAAGACATTACCTTAAGTGTATTCCTTACTGTGTTTGCTACCCACATACCATTTCACAAGCTTTACTGTAATTTATGACAAACATACCTGTTTATGAAGGGGCTAATAAAAGGCTGAAGATTTCAAAATTGTTATCTTTAGAGGTAATAGTGTTCAGTCACTTCTCTTTATAGATGAGTAAGTAAGGCTGGTCCAAGAAGGAAAAGTGATTGGCTAGGTAGGCCTTTCCTACACTACACATGTGCCTTCCCTTTCTGCTGAGAACCCAGCAAAGAACTCCTATGACCACTGAAATCCCAAAGTTTGTCGCACTTAAACAGAAGCACCATAAAACAGCAAGATTATGAAAACACATAAAGAAAGTAAAATCAAACCATTTTTCTCAATTTAAATACACCACTCAAAATAATCATACCTTTATTGAGGTCAAGTTCTTCATCATCCTCCTCCTTTTTATGTTTCTCTTCTGTACCATCAGTCTTTTCAGTTGCTACCCACTGTATCTCTCCACTTGTCTCTTGCCACTCTCCACTCTTATCATGCTGAGTGGTGGGAGCATCTTTGATCAACTCATCTGTTTTACTTTCTGCCAACTGGGCTGCTCGCTCTCGTTCAAGGAATAGCTGATAAAAAGTATTTTTTAGTATTATTAAAAAGAAATCACCAATCAACATGTATGTACCCAAATAAAAGGTTCTGTTTGCTTTTAAGCATCAAGAGCTCTGAGAAGCATACTATAGAACACGGGTTAAAAAAATAGTATTAAAGAGGTCAACTGACTTCTTGTCATGGCTTTAATGGATAACAAAACAAATGCCTCTGTTTTATAATTTTCTCAGTTTTAACTTCTAATTCAGTAAATTATCAATAGAAAGAGCAAAAGTTCTTGGGGTTCCTAAATAGTTTTAAGAGTGTAAAGTAATCAAAATGTTTGAGAAGGTGATGATGGGCTACTCATACCTCAAAACAATGAAGTTATTTCTGAAGACATTAGTTCAAACATTACTGGTTTTTAAAACAAGAGTCAACATGGCTTTGGGAAAAATGAATGGGATGGTTCATTAGTGCTTTGAAACAGACTGTCATGTAAGGAAGTGACAAAGGTAGCTAGGACTCCACTAAAATGGGCAAAAAAATTTTAATGCCCAACATTGTCAAGACACAAAGACTTTACACAGATTTGGTGTGTGTATGTGGCGGGGGGGAATATAAAATTGAGATGTGGTGATGTGTGTTTCGTGACTGGGGTGGGATAAGTTGGGGACATAAATTCTAAGTGTGCATATTCTGACATAATTCCTAAGTCAGGAAATTACTCACAGTAAAGAGGCACAGATCAGACAGAAAATACTGGAGGAATTTAACTGAATGGGATGGAGCTAGGAATTGAATCCTTATTTGTTACTAATGATCTATTTGTGAGTCATAAATAAATACGCCTTCTTTCTGCTTTTTGCTAACAATGCCTACGGAGTCATTACACATTTGAAGACAAGTGGCAGAGTAAAATAATGGCATACTATAACCCAGTTTACCTAATCTCGCTGACTGGTACAAGAGGGAAAGAGGGAGGAAAGGGAGAAGGTGTAATTAATAAAGAAATTGGACAGATTCGACAAACCCAAAGTATTAAGTTATTGCTTACCTGAACTAAAGCCTGAACAGCATGAACTTGTCCTACTATCCTTAAACTATCATCTCCTTCTCCACTACAAAAGGAAGAATCGAAAGAACAGGATGTTTCCATGTTGACAAGACAATGCCGATTCCGAGCACTATACTCCACCAGATTTATCAGTAGACCTAAACCCTACAAAAAATTAAAGAGAATTAAAAGCAAATGAATACAAAACGCCTAACTTTCAGTGGTAGCTAGAAACCTAGTAACTGTTCTATAAACAACAAAGTGATTTAAAGTCATCACGCATGATTGCAGTCTTCCAAAAGAATGATTTCATTTTTAGGCTTCCCTGGTGGTATAGGGATTAAGTCTCAGATCTGTCACTGAGAGGGCACGCGATGGCCTCAGTTCCATCCCCAGCGAGGGAGCTAACCCCACATATGGTGCAGCAGACCTCTCCTATCTGGCCCACTGCTCCTCTTAGCAGTTTATTTCACTAGATCTGCCTGTTCTGCTCCCCACTGTGTTTTGGCGGAACCCCTCCCCTCTACACCCCAGCCTTCTATGCATAAACGAATCATTCAATCAATCAATCTTTTCTTTAAAAATGATCCTAATTTTTAATCACTGTTACCTTCTTTTTATTTTTTACATAGGTCCTGTTATGGCTTTCTTTAATACAGTAAGAGTTATGTTCATAAGGAATACCGAAACCAACAATATATCAAGCAACTGATCCTTAAAGGCAAAAAGGACATTCTCATCATTTTGCTAGATTCAAGCATACATTTTTGAAATAGTCACTTCAACTCACCAGCACTCGAATATCAAATCTCTGCTCCTGAGGTAGGTACTTTGGAACCTGAAGCACACAGTTCATCGCTGTGCCAATCAAGCCATCCTGTTCTCCTGTTTTGGTGCTGCCCCACTCTGAAACAGGGAATGGGAAAGAGTATAAAAATTGTTTTGATTCTTCTTTGTCACAATAACTATTTATTAAAATGTATATTAAAGTTAGAAATGTGCCAGAATTTACTGAAATATATTGTTATAATATTTCCAGGTCAAGCTAAAAATATCAAAATAGTTCCAAAGCTATGAAACGGTTATAAAAAGATCAAATGGCTCTAAACTGGTACTAAAATTATCAAATCCTGAGCAGTGAAATCCAAATATAAATAATTACAAGAAAAAAAAATACAAATAGGAATAACTTGATTTTACATGTACTATACAATCTTTCAATGAGAATATATGTAAAAAGTATTATTTACCATTATCATTAGTTAAATTGAGCAACACCCCAATGATGGCCCTCATGCAATCTTCCACTGCTTTGCCAACATGGTTAGTTACATTCTGGTGAGGGAGCGGCTTACTGTCAGGTGAACATATACTATTCTCAGCTCGGTTATATTGTTGAATCAATTCTTCACAATGTTGTAATGCTCTTAAGAGAACAAAAATGAAGACTGTTATGCTAAACAATTATACTAATAATTTCTTTTTACTTAAATCATAGTATTTTAAATTTGTAATAAACACCGTCAAAATCATCTTTGTTTTCCAGAAATTTTAATGTGTTAACAGTTCAACCACATACCAAGTATGTCTAATACCATACGCACAGGGTAAGTAAATTTGGTTTTATTTGGGGAAAACTCAATTTTAAATTTTCTAAGCAATTTAAAAAGTAATGGTTCCAAAAGTTTTTATCTATACTATCTACTCTACTACTAGTCAGCTCCTTATTTCCCCTGAGTTGTTCCCCATTTTACCAATCTCTCCAATACACAGACCTACCACAAACAAGGTGAAACCTGTAAGAGCTAATACAGGACACTTCTGAATTTCATTGACATATTTTTTTTATTTAGAATGTAATTGCTTAGCTTGTAGACTATTACTTACATTATTATCCCATAATAATAGGACCTTATATAAACAGATATTAAATATTTCATAAGGATCAAAGCAAAGCATGTTTTTAACATGACATCATTTAACATGTTTCCTTGCCAGCTATACATGCCTATCAGCTGTACCCACGGATTATTAAGATGCTATCCAAAATAACAAAGAAACAAGATTCTTAAAATGATCTAGTATTTCTGAAGACTTTAAATCACCAAGTCCAGGGTCTCGCTGGTGCAGCAAGGGTTGTCTCAGCACTATGAAGCTATCACAGCAGCCACTGCAGCACAAGTACAATCGCAGGCCAGGGAGCTAGCTATATGGTGTAGCAGATCTTTCCCCTTTCACCCACTGCTCCCCTCAGCAGTGTATTTCAGTAGATCCACCCGTTCTGCTCCCCACTCTGTCTCTGGTGAATCCTTTCACTCCTATCCCTGTACCTCTGGCCTACATCCCAGCTCTTGTACACATAAATAAAAATAAATCTTTAAAAATAAATAAATCACCAAGTCCATAAATTGAAAAATAAAGTCTATGACAGATAAGGTAAACTGTGTCAATTGATTTTCCTGTATTATAAATCATAGAAAACCCTTAATGAAAACTGTACTGTATGAATATAAATAACCCTCTAGCTGTTCTTTAAAACATATCCTTTGGTTAGAGTAAAACATACCTTTTAGTAAACATGAAGTGTTCTTCACTCATGTCTAATCTAAAATAATTTCTTTAGATGCTTGGGGATGTAGGCCAGGGTTATCATGCTTTTGCTATTAAATGCCTTAAACAGGACGGTGCTGACTTGTGGTTTTGGTTGGAAAGTGCAAGGGAGAATGATAGGGATATATTAATCTTTCAATATGGGATCCCTATATTTACCAGAGTTGTACTGAAAGTTTGAAAATTCAGATGAGTGTTCTATCAAAAACATCTAATTATGATCTCTACTACCATGTTAAGACATTAGGTGCGAGTTTCCTGGTCACAACAACAGGGCTGAAACTTGCTGTATTACATAACTTTTTAGAAAGGTGCCTGGGGGCCTTCCTGGTGATGCAGGAGTTAAAGTCTCAGTACTATCAGACTATCACTAACCACTGCAGCATGAGTTCAATTCCCCAGCCAGGAGTGATCCCACATGGCACAGTAGACCTCTCCTATCTCACCCGCAGCTTCCTTCTGCAGTGTATTTCAGTAGATCTGTTCTATCTCTGTTGAATTCTCCCCCCCATCCCATACCTCTGCCTTATACCTCAGTTCTTGTATGTATAAATTAATAATAAATCTTGAGAGAGAAAGATATAGGCCTGTCAGAGATCATGATATATACAAACATTTTGAAAACAGATTTAACTAGTAAGAATACTCTTTGGTAAGGGAAGGTGAAACATGGTACCGATTAGAATACACATTTTTAAGGTACTGAGTATGACACAAAATTTAAAATGCACAAAAGACAAAGAGGTGGAGGAAAAAACCTACAGATTAAAGAAACCAGAGACTACTACAAATATGAACACTGACTGGATATAAGAAATTAAGCAATTTATTTATATAGTATGAAAATGGTATTATGGCACTTTTTTTGGGGTCTTCCTAGAGATTTATACATGCAAGTATTTGCAGATGAAATATAAAATCTTTAATTTGCTTCAAAACAACATAGAATGGGGAATGTATAGCACTACAGATGGAAATAAGTGTGGCCATGACTGATACTTATTTAAGCTGAGTGACACATACACTGGAGCTTATCATACAATTTGCCTACTTCTATTATGCCTGAAATTCTCCAAAGTAAAGGGTTAATAAGAGATAAACAAGTTAGATTGTAGGGGATTTTTGATACTAGTCTAAGGACTTAATAAGAAATCTCTAAGAATTTGGGCTTATTTTTACAAAGCAGAGATTTGGAAAAGGTTAACTCCCTATGGTTTTGTGTTAGATAGGCTAGAGGTCAGAGAACTAGGGCAGAGACTCCAAAAACTAGGATAAAGATCGAGGCTACTGCAACAAGCTAGAATTAGGACTGCAGACATATTTGGAAATTTTACATCACTTAGCAATGACCACTTGTCATGCAAGTCAGATGGGGAAGTGTGTGGAATGGAGAAGTCAGATATAAATCTGGGAAAGCAGGTATGAATAAAGTGCAGACCTGATCTAGTAAAGTTCACTTATAATAAAATAAGGACTAATAGGTGTTAACTACAGGCCAAACACTGTTCTAGGTTTCACATTCATATACACATACACACACCTGTCATATAATATGAATTTATATATATTTATGCATTATATATAATATACATTTAAAATATGCATTTATACTTTTAAATGTTATCTATAATTCACAATATTAACATAACATACATGTTGTATTTTACTTTTATGACCAATCCAAATGCTTTAAATAGATAAAATATTTCAGAAAACTTACTTAGCTGATGAAACAATGAGTTGTGAATCTTTATATGCTATCAAGTAGCTCTGATTCTCTGGATTATGCACCGTTACCTAAAAGGGAAAAATTGAAAGTGATGTGTGGCAATCTTTAACTTTCATTCATGCACATAAAACACTATGTCTAGTGCTCTGAAAGATATGAAGATGAGTAAAGTTAGCCCTTTTCATCTAGAGAATAGAAAACCACATTTAGATTTAATGAGAGCTACTAATTTATTGCACAAATATCACTGCTATTAGGTTTTTTTCTTAATATTTTTTGCACTAAACATTCGTTGTAATGATCTACCAACCACCGTGAAAGAAAAGTCTCCAATTTATAAATAAATGATACTTGAAAGTTCACAAATACATTCATTTAGAATTCTAAAAATTTTACTGTTATCCAATGTTAAACACCAGAAGAGAGAACAGACTATTTCAATTTCATCTATACCTGAAGTTTTTAATCCACACTATTTTCCCACAGATGTTTCAAAAACACCCAACTAATCCAATCTGGTAACAATCTATGGCTCTGAAATTCATGGACAGCGTGAATTCTAATCGACACTGATCCAGGTTAAGTCATTCCTATTATCCAAAAAACGAATATACTTTGACATATAACAGGTATCATACTTTTTAAAGTCAAATTTTATTATAAGCTGCGATGACAAACTATTTGACTCAAACAGCTAAATCAAGAAAATCCTTAATTTAAAAAAAGCTGACTATATTTAACTGTTATTTTCTACAAACAAGTAAATGCATTTGAGCAAAATTCCACATTAAGAATATTAATATTTCACAATATAGGGAGCCTCCCTGGTGGTGCAGTGGGTTAAGCAATGCACTATGAAGCAAATCGCAGCCACTGCAGCACAAGTTCAATCCCTGCCACCGGCCAAGGAGGGGACCCACATGGCGCGACAGACCTCTCCTGCCTCACCCGCTGCTCCCCTCAGCAGTGTGCTTCAGTCAGTCTGCCTGTTCTGCTCCACACTCTGTCTCTGGTGGATCCTCTCACCCCCCACACCGCTGGTCTGTACCCCAGTGCTTGTATGCATAAATAAATCTTTTTATAAAAAAAGAGTATTAATATTTCCAATATAAACAAACTTGACAAACAAGGTTTCATATGGAACAATATGCACACTCTCAAAATTAAGCTGCTCATTTAATTTGTTCATTAACACTGGATACTCAAAGAATGTATTACAATTTCAATTTGTATTAACTAGTGTGAAAATTCTTGGCAGTCTCACACAAACTCACTCATGATTAAAATTATTTTCTCCAAATAGCTGTCCAATCCTTTCTACCTACACTGACACCATGGAGCTCATAAAAAACTTGTGACAAAGGGGCCAAAAAAAAAAAAGGAGGTTCTGAAGGACACCCTTGATTATACCCACCCTTAGAAAATGAATCCTGCACCCTGCCAATTTTGAACAGTTACTTCAGGAGAGAATCAAAGTGAAAGGGAAAGCTGGAGGGGCTCTGACCACTGAATGGAGCAAGAGCAAGATCACTATAACTTCTGAGGTGCCTTTTCCCAAAAGGTATTTGAAGTTATCTCACCAAAAAGAGTATCTGAAGAATAATCACTTGTGTGGTGTGACTGGTTATGTGTAATTGCTAACAGCAAGGAAGTTACAAATTACATTATTTCCAGATTAACCAGGATACAGAAGAGGAGGAAGATGAAGATTAAATTTCATTTATCTAGAGTATTTTGTATGAGTTCTTGAATAAAATTTGAGAACCAAAAACAAAATAAGTAGGTGTCCATGCTTACACTTTCCAAAACTCGTAAACATCTCTCTGCTCCCCAGAGTGAGGCTACTAGTTTCTCTTCATCCTCATCTCTACTTAAGTGATCCACACATTCTTTCACTAGGAAAAGTGAAATGGGTATATGTTAGTATACTCATTATCTCCACACTTACCTGCTTAAATCACATTAAAAATTGTCAGTACATATACTGTGAATATTCTAGTACCTCTCAGCACTTTATTCTGGTTTATATTATGAAATATTATAATGAAATGGAATCTCATACAGTTTAATTTTATTTGCATAACTTCCCAATATCAAATTTAAAGTTCTTTCCTTTAAATTATTGAAAAAATATATATATTCTTAAATTAAAAGTTGACACAAGAATTCTACTAAAAGAACAGATCTTTTTAAGCTATACAATTATTACATAAGTATTTAAATAAAATTATTTTCTTCAGGCTTTAGTGTATTAAAATATAAGCATGCATACGACACCTTTATCTACAATGTGATCCAGACCACCCAAAAGTCGCAGTTCTTCTTTAAACCAGTCTCCTGCTCGTTTAGAAGTGAGGGACAGCAATGTCTCCATTGCTAAATGGCCGGTCTAAAAAGATCACAAGCACCATTAATAAATATTGACTCTTAGAAAAAATTCTGAGGCAAAAGTCCTAGCCACTGTTTTGCTATATACAAAAGTTCACTGCATTTGACCTGCCCCATTTTTTTATATTATATGAATATTTAGCTTCTTACAATATATACTAGAAATAGAAGTGAACTAATATTAAATTTTATTGGGGCCTCCCTGGTGATGCAGAGGGTTAAGCAACACACTATGAAGCAAACCGCAGCCACTGCAGCACGAGTTCGATCCCTGCCGCTGGCCAGGAAGGGGACCCACATGGCTTAGCAGACCTCCTGCCTTGCCCACTGCTCCTCTCAGCAGTGTGTTTCGGGGGGTATGCATAAATAAATAAAATCGTTTAAAAAAATATATATTAAATTTTATCAGAACAGTCAAAGCTTAAGAAATGATTTTAACACTGGCTTATTTCCACAGATAAAACCCACTACTTGAAGTACACAACAGTTCAGTAAAATATGTACCGATACTGTTATTTAGAATAGAGGCTCAAGGGTAGACTGTTGGGACCTCCCTGGTGACATAGGGGTTAAAGTGTCAGTGCTATCAAGTGATCACCAGCCACTGCAGCATGAATTCAATCTCACCAGGGATTTGGCCCACATATGGCACAGCAGATCTCTCCTGTCTGGCCCACTGCTCCCCTTGGCAGTGTGTTTCAGTGAATCTGACTGTTCTGCTCCCCACTGTATCTGGTGAATCCTCTTACCCACCCCTGCACCTCTGTCCTACATCCCAGTTCTCATATGCATAAATTAACAAAAATAAATCTTTAAAAAAAAACAGCAAATGTTTTTTATTTTAATAGTGAGCATTTAACACATTGTAAGGTTACTATACTGAATATGACATCTTAATAAATTCAATAAACTATGGAGGAAAAAGTCAATAAACAGGTTTATCATGCCACTTAATAGCAAATGCCTAGAAAAAAATCTAAAATTTGAAGAATGAAGTGAAAAAATAAAGCTAAATTTAGTCTGCTATGTACCAAATTATAGGTTACAGTATTTTATTTATATCATTTAAAAAGTAGCTTATGTAGAAACAGTAAAAATAAATAAAAATTCCCAATATTTAAATAATTTGTTGAGACAGAGGAACCGTTATCTATCACCTGAGCATGGCAGCTATTTTAGTCAGAGAAAGGAATGAATACATATCAATTTTCCTTGCCATTTCAAGTTAACTTGCTTTTCCCCTTAATCCCCACACTATCCAAATCTATTCCCTACCCTATCTTAACAAAACAACACCCCAAATTATATCTGGCTAGCACAATATATTCTACAATTTTTGAGGCAAACATTATAGTCCTCAGTTAACTGAGGACTGTTTAGAAAATCAACATTTAAATAGTTTTATCTTCTACAGGCCTAGTAACCTTTAGGGTATTACAGATTCTACAAGTGAAAAGGCCAAAATAACTGGAATCAAAAGCAACACAGTCATCTTAAACATGGGGAGTTGTTTGAGCATTATGGGCAGCAGCTAGCCATGATTCCAATTATAAGGGACACTGCTCTAAGAAAAAGGCAGTGCCTAGAATCTTTCTTCTGAGTCACTGTCCTTTGAAGCAGTTAATCAGATACCCTGAGACACTCAGAGTAAGAAAATACTCATTAAAAATGACTGGCAAATCTTCTGAATCTTTCCAAAAGCCCACAGAAAGTGAGAATTCAAATTCTTAATAGCTTAAATGTAGCTTCTGCACTAAAAAAAAAAAAAAAATCTATAGAGAAAAGATAAAGCAAAATGTAACCGAAAATTAATGTTAAGAAATTTAAACACAGGGCCTCCCTGGTGGCACAGCGGGTTAAGCAACGCATTATGAAGCAAACTGCAACCACTGCAGCACGAGTTAGATCCCTGCCGCCGGCCAGGGAGGGGACCCACATGGCACAGCAGACCTCTCCTGCCTCGCCCGCTGCTCCCCTCAGTAGTGTGTTTCAGTCAGTCTGCCTGTTCTACTCCCCGCTCTGTCTGGTGAATCCTCTCACCTCTGGCCTACACTCCAGCTCTTGTATGCATAAATAAATAAATCTTTAAAAAAAAAAAATTTAAACACAGATGGGTTAATTTAGGAATTTCAAACAGAAAACAATTACACTCAAAGCTAATCTTACAAGAATGTGCTGAACTGTAAACTAAAGAGAGGTTACAAGATGTGAAATGATTTGTCCAAAGTCACACAGTTGAAACTTTCCTAAAATATTTTCATTTTATATTGGAAAGAAGGAACCCACCGTTATATTTTCTAGATCAAGATGCTTGTTGTGTACAGTTTCACAGAGTCGTCGAATTTTTTCTTTAATTTTGTTCATGTCTTTTTCATTCAGTAGCTTAGCTGAAGAAGCATCTTGTTCCAGTTCTAGGAGTCGAATCATTAGATCCAGGCTAGCTCTATCAAGATCCATGTTCAAACGATCTCTACTCAATATGTACATGAGGGCAGCTGTACAAAGGGATAGATTCTTCACAGACAGGAAAAAAAAAAAGGCAACATAAGTAATTAGTGACAATTTCAAAAGTAAGACCTTCAATTTGACATTGTGAAGACGATGAAAATGTTTTCAGTAAAAATCCCCCCTTAAAATAATTCTAAATAAAAATAAATTAAAACAATCACTTGCTTAAAATTTTCCTTCCTGCTAACCTTCCCTATTAGAATGTCCCAAAGCAGTAACAGTATAAGCAGAATTACATATTTCTTTGGCCATTCTGAGCGAAGTAAAAACTTTACAGTACATATATGTCCTACTGGGGTATCCCTGGTGTTGCAAGGGGTTAGGACATGGCATTATGGGGCTAACTACAGCCACTGCAGCACGAGTTCGATCCCTAGCCAGGGAGCTAACCCACATGGCACAGCAGACCTCTCCTGTCTTGCCCACTACTCCCCCCAGCAGTGTATTTCGGTCTATCTGCCTGTTCTGCACCCCACACTGTCTCTGGTGTCTCACCCCCCGCACCTCTGGCCTGCACCTCAGCTCTTTGTGCATAAAAATAAATGTATATTAAAAAATATATACATATCCTACTACAATGTCTCTAGTATTTATGATATAATAAAAATCAAATCTCAGTTTAAAATCAATAAACTGAATGTTTCAAAATTTTTATCCAAAACTTAGCCATTTCTTTCTGCAAAATAAATACCATGAGTTTTTGTCTGTATATAAACCTATAGTGAACACACATTTGGACCCCTTTCTTTAAAATAAATCAATCAGGTCTGTTTGAAACAACTAATTAAAAAAAAAACTATTAACATGCTCTCAATATCACTCAAATCAGGTAGTCAGCACACTACCTGTGATGGATACTATAATCTACAATATGATGATATATCTTAGTGAAGCACAAATACAGAAAAAGAGCTATGTTGGGATATTTCAACATTTGAGATATTCTAAACTTATTTCAAAGCACAGAAACACTGAATTCTCAAAAATAGGAAAAGTTAAGACTAAGTAATTAAATGGTTACACACAAATTATTTTTGGAAATTAAGATGTCTCTGGTGAATCTTCTCACTGCCCCCAACCTGCATCTCTGGCCTACACCCCAGTTATTATATGCATAAATAAATAAACCTTTAAAAAAAAAACTGTAACATTAAGTTCTACATATTTAATAAACTCAAGTCATAATTAGAATTATAAAGGTCCAATAAAGATAATTTTTGATAGCCAAATAGATGAGAATTTTTAAATAGTGCGTCTCAATCTCAGAAACTTAAAAATACCTGATGATGCTGGGAATCATCCAATGTTTTAAAGACCATTGCCACCATTCCATGTGCTCTCAGGTGCATTCGAAAACTGGGCATGGCACATTTAGTAGCCAAGCTAATAACACTAGAAGAAAAACAGACTAGGTTATAAGGGGGACTGAAAATAGCTACTGCATTAGTTTGCCCAATACAAAAACAAGAAAATGGGAGTGGGGGTATTAAAGCATTGTCCATACAAATCACAATATAAAAATTAGACAAAATAAATTAAGAATTTACTAATGTGATTTGGTATACCTTAGTAAAAAATACAAATAAATTTATATGATCATCTTTAGAGTATTCCTTATGTTACTACCACCATTAAAAGCACAACTTAGCTACCTTTTATAATGCTTGTGACACATGAAAATTTAAAATCATATTTGGATTCAAACTGACTAGATGACTTAATCAACTCTAGATAATCCATTACAGTATGCAAAAGATGATCCAGGTTAAAACACATTTAATCTAATTTATCCCTTTCATGATTAGAAATTTGGGCTAAAAGAAAACTTAAAAAAGATTCTTTAGCATAACACCTTTTTTAAGCATCCGGAAACTGAAGACTACTCTGATAAAAAAGGCTAAATAAAGATCACTGAAATTTTCTTCATTCATGTAGAATCATGTTCCATACAAGTAAATACATTTTAGTTTATTATTATAAGTTAAACTACATCCATGATAACAAAATCATAAATGGCTCTACCCAGCTGAAAATCTTTAATGAGATGCAGCAACCACGTAATTATCAAATATAACCGTAAGATCTTACCTAAGGCAACGTGTGTTTAGAGGCTGAGTGCTCTTTAAGCCACTTAACAAGTACTCAATGTCATCAGTGAACTCTTGATTTTCACCAAATTCCACCACATCATTGAAGTGCTTCACATGCTGGACAACAGTATATAACTACCGACAAAAAAGTGTAACTCTTGTAATTATGAACAGCATATATACTTTATTTACAAGTATATAAAATAATTAATGGCAATCAAATGAAATGTTTAAAAAGCATTTGCAGTGGAGTGGTAGGACATGGTAAGTTAATGGTTTAAAAATGTGAATAACTGTGTACTGATACTTGTTCATGACATTTGAAAAGCTAAACATTACATACAAATATCTACCCATATGCAATAAAATTGCATAGGTCTGCTTACTTCTTTGTCTTCTTTTCTGCATTTCAGCGCAGTAACAATATCCTGGTAGGGTTGGGTAGGTATTGTCACAGTTTTTATCACTTTGGGTGGTGGTGCGGGAGCTTTAAAAACTCCATCATCTTTTTGATTTGGTTCCTTTGAAGAAAGCCTTACCTGTTAATAAAGGTATTAAATTAGTTGTTTAAATAAATATATAAAAACAGTAGTATTACCTGACAAATTTATCTTCAAAAACCAAAAGTAGTGAAGGCAAAAAAATAAGAAAGCAAACGGTAGGAAGAAGCCTCTGAAATGTCAAAAGTGAAACTTTAAATTCCATAAACTACTAAGTAAGACTCATGTTTTACTAACAAAAGAACCTCCTAGAAATTTCCTCTGATCTTTTTTAAGCTTACATTTTATACAATGTGTTCTGTCTTTAGGATCATTAGAAGGAATAAAGAACATATTACATACTAGCATTGATAATCAGCTAGGATTGAGACAATCTTACAATAGGTATCTGTCAACAACAGACTAAATACTTTAAAAGCAAAGTAGTCTACAGTTTAGGGTAGAAATAATTTTAAGAGATTGGTATAGACCAACATGGTATAAATTAGAAACATGCAGAATGACTTTGTATTAGCAAAAGGAGGAAAAGGTAAAAAAAAGGAAACTTTTTAAAAAAGACCTTTATTTCTAATTTTTTTCCTAGTTCTATGAATTTATTCATTGATTGCTTCAGACAACTGAGATATTACCATTTACCTTAAGTATTAATGTATACTACCAGCTATTCTGAGGAAAATAACTTGGTAAAAATCCTTCAAGTGTATTTTGAATTGAAAGAATATTACTGGAATGCAGGGGAAAAGTTCTCCTTTGAAACAGACCACTCAGTCACTTTAAGATGTGATTTACAATGTAGTTTTTAATAGCAAATACAAATTTCAAATATGGAGTAATTTGCTCTTAGATACTAAGTACTATAATTTTATAAAATGTTGATGTGGAGTGGAAAGTCACTCAATATTTTCTAAGGTTTTTATTTATAACCTAGAAGCTGCACCAGAATCTCTGCTGTCCTGGTTCACAATCCTGTTTTCCAATGAATTAAATCAAAGCCACTACATTTTAGTGTAGAAGGCCAAAATAAAACCAGAGACTTCCAAATTATGATAGTAGATTAATACTTTATTAAACAAACATGAAATTAAAAACTACAGTACACTTACTGTGACACTCTGAGGTTTTACTACTGGTGGCCCAGGTAATTCTTCTGAATCTGGGTGATTCCAATGTCTAGCATTATATACAGCTTTTGTGGGAGACTAGAGAAATGAGAAAAAATCAACTGTTTTGCACCCTTATAAAAATGCTCATTTAGTAAAACATATATTTAAGACAAAGTAGGATAGACAATACTTGGCTGTGCTCCCATGCCTCTGGCATACATGGTGTCATAGTGGCAAAACCACAAAACTGAGAATAGTTGCTCCGAACAACTATTACCAAAGCAGAGAAGATACTAAACCTCTTGCTAGGCTTATACTAACTTAGTATTAGTAAAGTTATTTCAACATGTTATTTACTCCTTACACTACTAATTCATGCCCTATATATATCTTTCCAACTATGGAAATCAGACAGCTTATGGCAGGTGATTCAGGTTTTATCCATATTTAGCCAGGAATCTAACACACATGGTGCATGCATAGCACAACTTTCCTGTCTCATCTGCTGCTCTCCTCAGCAGTGCATATCAGATCTGCCTGTTATGTTCCTCACTCTGTCTCTCTGGTGAATCCTCTCACTGCCCAGCCCAATCCACACCACCTCCTCACACCCAGCACCTCTGGTCTACACACCAATCCTTATATGCATAAATAAATCCTTTTTAAAAGATCTACATCAAAAAATTAAACATCTCCCCTCACTAGCTGCAGTGTGCAACATAACTTTTTCCTTGGAGCTGTGTTTTTTAAAAAATAGAATTAAACATCATACATCTTTTCACACAAATATTTTCTCTAAAATAACTGTATTGTAAACATCAAGTACAGTGTAATCTCCACAAAAACTGGCTTATTAAAAGATAAAAAATTTAAATTCATTCATATACTAAATGTATTAGAAAACCTTATTGCTAAAAGGAATTTAGCTACTGTGAAATATCCAGAAAACAGAATCATTTGTATTATATATACAAACCCATTACTAATATAGCAGGTTTGCATACAGTCAGTGATGATACATTAGTAATTTAAAGCAATTCATGTACTTTTGCAATGACTTATCAGGACTCCGGAAAAGCATATCCAAAGACTCAAAACTTTAAATCTAGTTCTCTATTCCTTAATGTTTTTCTTTCAAACATCAGCTATATAGTCCATATACGGGGTCATTATTAGATCCCTGATTTACGCAACCTATAATACCCAAAGCAGTTATAAGCCCAGACTCTGGAAAAAATGGGTGCCTCAAGTACCTATTCTCAAGTATTCTGCATCTTCTACAAAAAGTCTTGATTTCATTTAACAATCAATCCTTTAGATAATAAAAGGTATCTGGTTCCAAAGGTATCAAAATAGCAAGGCAGATCAGGGTTCTATATTAAACAGACCTTCTATTTAGCTATGAGTTACAATATATTTATCAGTTAACAAAACAAGCTCAGGAATCACGGTCAACATTAAAACCCATGGAGGACTCCTTGGTAGCACAGGGGTTGAAGGCAGCATTATAGGCTGCCACTGCAGCATGAGTTCAATCCCAGACCTCTCCTGTCTTGCCCACTACTCCCTCAGCAGTGTATTTCAGTCTATCTGCCTGTTCTGTTCCCCACTCTGTCTCTGGTGAACCCTCTCACCACCCCCTCCCCAAACCTCTGACCTGTACCGTAGTACCTGTATGCATAAAAAAAAAAATCTTCAAAAAAAAAATGGTTGAATACTGACAATTTTTTTTTAGAAATGCAAACTCACACAGTAACAATGGAAAAAAGTATGGAGATACCTCAAAAAAAAAAAAGAATAGAAATATTCATTCTTGAATCGAATATCACAAATACCACGTGATCCACCTATTCCAACAATGGGTACTTGTCTGAAGAATACAAAAATAACAACTGAAGAGATATATGCACCCTAATATTCATTGCAACACTCTTCAAAGACCCAAAAGTTGGAATCAACTGCCCATTGACAGCTAAGTGGATAAAGATAATAGGATACATCTATGAGTTCCATCCGTCACCACACAAATTCAATTGTACAGTGACACGTGAAAACTAGATTTTTGGTGACAAGTATAACGTAATATATATAAAGATGATGATATAGAAGTCTGCACACCTGAACTTGGTATGGTTATAAACTATAAGAGGGTAAAAAGCTTATGTTGTGTGTTTTATCACCATCAAATTGTTAAAAAGCCCTTGACACTTAACAGTATATAAAATATTGAAAACAAACTAAGTGAACTGTTCCCTCTGCTGAACAAGCAATTTAATACTTTTTTTAAAGATTTATTTATTTATGCACACAAGAGCTGGAGTATAGGCCAAAGTCACAGGAGGTGAGAGGATTCACCAGCCAGAGTAGGGAGCAGAACAGGCAGATCTACTGAAACACACTGGTGAGGGGAGCAACAGGCGAGGAAGGAGAGGTCTGCTGCGCCATGTGGGTCCCCTTCCTGGTCTGCAGCAGGGATCAAACTCGTGCTGCATCGGCTGCAGTTTGCTCTATAGTGCCTTGCTTAACCCACTGTGCCACCAGGGAGACCCTTAATACTATTATTTTATGTTTTTTTATATTTTAACATTTTGATGCTAATGAGAAACCGGAAAGAAAGATCCAATTACAAGTTTTCCCTGACCATTATTTACTTTTATAAGGTTTATTTATATAGGGTTTGTTATGGGGAGGGGAATAGATGAAGATACATCCTAGTATCTAAAAATAAAAACAGAAAATAACACCTCTCTTTCTCTCTCTCTCACTCACTCACACACACACACACACACACACACACACAGAGAAGACAGATCAGTTGAAGGATGAAATAGGGAGGGTGGGAGCATTAAACAGTGAATGACTCTGAGTTTACATCATTCCAAAATGGCAATTCCACATGCAATTAAATCAAGTGTATATCTATCTATCACATGCTAGTATTACTCTGTGAAAGTGTGTACAATATCTACAAAAACACCATACAGTTCATGAAAATTAATGGCAGTATTTACCAGCCTGGCTAAGTTTTGAGAAATTGTCACTTGAATTACACTACCAGATTTATGTTGAATTTTGTTACTTTTACTCTGGTTTAAAAAGCGTATTAAGCACTTTCTTAATTTTTTAAGAAAAATTTGTCAACTGTGTGTTCTGCAACCTAATCTCAAAATAGGTAGAAAGCACTTACAAATACTCTAACAATCTAAAGATGGGGAATCATTTTGACATACTTCAGTCCTGGTATTAAACATATTATCATTTGTTTAATTATGTAAGAGTGAAGAACAAGGAGAACAAGAAAAAAACATGTCAATGAGAGATCTATGGAGCATTTATCCACAAGGAAGAATTTGGTTTCTCTGTATGAAAACAATAAATAAAAATCAGTTTTAATATAATTTGCAAGTTTTAACAATTCTAATTCCAAAGCAGTAGTTAATAAGAGTGGTTTGTTGAATCACAATTATAAAGCAAAGGAAATAATTCTTTCATGAAAAGCTAAGAAGAAATGACATTACTATGTGCTATCCCTCATTGATTTGGTTGCTGAAAAGGAAAAAAATGGAAATTACTGCTTTTGAGGATAAGAATTTTCATAAAGTACCAAATTTAAGTTTTAAAGACTATGTACTAAAAGAGAACAGAAAGTAAACTGATTAGAATTCATCCAGTATTACCCACACAAGGATATCATGAGAACATAATAACATCTTCACCAGTAATTTAATCAACATGCTCTAGAATTGAGTTTAAAAAAATAAAAAGTTCTGCAATGCACAACTCTGTGTATGTGGTGAGGAGGGAGGGGGAAGTTGTAAGCTCCCTGAGGTAAACATATCCTCTTTTGACGCACTCATTTTAGCACCCTCGTAGTTGCTCAATAAACATTTATTAAATGTTGTAATTTTTTTTTTAAAATGTTAAAACAGAAGCTGTAAATAGTGAGACACCTGTGTCCAGAGAATATTCATTTTCCTTTAAGTGTGTTTAGCTGGACACACACCCATTCAATTTTCCAAACTCTAATTCTGCTCATATAGGCAATGACTAAGTTCTTGTTAAAGATGTGTTTACAGACGAGGTACACCTTTCTGGGTTCTGACCTCTTAATATGGTTCACTGCCCTCCCTCCTGCCCCCTTCCCATTTCTCCTATACTTTTCAATACTCTTAATATGGCAGAACACTATGAAAGAAGCCAGATTCTTGACAATGAAGTTCAGAGATAAACCGCCAAGGACTGGGAAACAAGAGAAAAAGAAACTAATCCAGGGCCTCCCTGGCAGCACAGGGGTTAAAGTCTCAGTGAGATCAAGCTATCAAGCAATCTCCAGCCACTGGGGCACAAGTTCAATCCCCCACCAGGGAGCTAACACACATGGTACAGCAGACCTCCCCTGTCTTGACCACTGCTTCCCTCAGTAGTATATTTTAGGCACTCTGCCTGTTCTTCTCCCTACTCTGTGGTGAATCCTCTCATCCCCTGGCACCTCTGGCCTACTACACCCCAGCTCTTGTGTGCATAAATAAATAGATCTTAATAAAATATCCCACTCTAGTTGAAATACCTAAGTCACTTTGGAGAGATGCAGAGATTCAAAAAGAGGGTTTTGGATACAATAATCCAATATTTAACTTAATGATTTCCAAGTAAATAGGACCCCTAGGTTCACTCTGCATCCCAAACTGATGCTAACTACTTCAAAGACAGCACTGCTATACCCTGAGTGTCTCAAACGTTTCATTTAAATTTCAGCTAAGCTGCCCAGTTCCCCCAAAATCCTGTAAAAATTTTTCTTTGGTAAGATTACTTATGGTTCCTATAGCCTGCATTATCCTTTAATGTACTAAATCATTAAATCTGAATTTTGTCAGAATAGCACTTTCACCTGTTACTTGAGGCTGAAGCAAGACAATGTAACTTGAAGCTCCAAAGAGGGGGTAGAGCGAAAAAATTGAAAAAATACTGGCTGAAATTGTCCCAAAGTTGAGAGGTTTACCAAATTTCAAATAATACTAAATATGACACTGTGCTGAAAAATAGTTCCAAGAGTCCCAGAAATCAACATTTACAAATTCTTGCATTGCAGACATTGTGAATTTAAAGGTTAAAAAAATAGGTGGTCACCATTCTCAAAAAAAAAAAAAAAAAATCAGCAGTATACACTTTACATACTTTGCAGTCATCACTAACATAAAACCATCTGCATTCAAGAAAAGAAATTCCATCAAAGACAAACTGGATGTCTGAATCCAGGTAAGCTCTAGATAAAACATTATACAGTGGGGGGGAAATTCTAAACTGTAAAGACTCTAAATACATATTATGTTTTCTCTTTGTTCTCTTTATTTCACATGCGTGTCGACACTCAGGCTCTTCATTTAAAAAAATGTCTCGGGCCCTCCCTGGTGGCACAGTGGGTTAAGCAACGCACTATGAAGCAGACCTCAGCCACTGCAGCATGAGTTCAAACCCTGCCGCCGGCTGGGGAGGGGACCCACATGGCGCAGCAGACCTCTCCTGCTGTGCCTGCTGCTCCCCTCAGCAGTGTACTTCTGTTGATCTGCCTGTTCTGCTCCCCACTCTGTCTGGTGGATTCTCTCACCCCCGCGCCTCTGGACTGTACCCCAGCTCTTATATGCATAAATAAATAAATCTTTAAAAAAATAAAAAATAAATAAAAAATAAATAAAAAAATGTCTCATTTCAGGGGCCTCCTTGGTGGTGCAGTGGGTTAAGCAACACACTTTGAAGCAAACCGCAGTCACTGTAGCACGAGTTCGATCCCTGCCACCGGCCAGGGAAGGGACCCACATGGCGCAGCAGACCTCTCCTGCCTCCCCCGCTGCTGCCCTCAGCCAGTGTATATTTCAGTTGATCTGCCTGTTCTGCTCCCCGCTCTATCTCTGGTGAATCCTCTCACCACCTGTGCCTCTGGCCTGTACCCCAGCTCTTGTATGCATAAATAAATATTTTTTTTAAAAAAATTTCTCATTTCAAACTTCATTTTCTGGAAAATAAGTTATAGTGAAATATTCTAGATTTTCAAACATGAAAGATACTTGAATTAAAGATGAAGAGTATTTTTATTCCTTATTAAAGCCCTTCTAGAATAAACTATTAAAGGAAAAACAGAAGAATTAAATCACAGAGAAACTAGTTTGTATTTCCCTAAGTCTTGGGGAAAATAAATCACTGACTTAAGTACATGATTTAACATAAAAGCTAAATACTATCTCTATAAAAGAAAGGGAGATGTTTCTACTTTGGAATACACACAGTCAGGAAATAAAGCCACTCAATACTTTCCAATGGGGCACAAACTTTATACCTCACTTGTCTTTAAAGACACTTACTTTATTCCTTTTTGTAGTCACTAGCACATACTATATACAACATACATGTAGCATAAAAACAGTTGCAAATAATAATCAACTAAAATTGACCAAGAACTCAGGCTCAGCTAGAACCATGTTCAGATTCAACAATTCTTTGGATTATCAACCTAGGAGCTATAAATGGGTAATAATGTCTTTTTACTTTTATATTTTGACCAATATATCAGCAGACCAATTCTAGTCTTTCTTTTTTCAGGCTTCATCCATCATGTCTCAGATGTCTAGTCCATGGGAATATAGTGAATCTTATACCTCCATCTTGACTAGTCCCTGGTTGGTCAATGAATCCTCAGATACAGAACAAAAGGAACCATGGGTACAACAATTTTACAGAAAAACAAGTTGCTTCATGAGAGTGAGTTCTAACTGCTAGAGGAGTGTGATGAAGAAACATTTGTTAAGTGGGAGGTAGGACTATCTGTCCTTTAAAATCTCTTCAAGTGTAAGATTCTGTTTTTAAGTTGACACACAAAACTCACTATATAAAACAGAAGAGCTTATAATATTATAAAGCTACCCGTAGTTTTAAACTAGTTTTATGTAATTTTAACTTTCTAATACAACTAAATATATATTCAAGATTTATACTGACAACCAAACTTTAATTGCCCATAAGCCCATTATCCAGTATCATACTGAATGACAGAAGGAGAGGGGAAAAAAATAAGGCCCATAATGTTCCTTTGAGAATCAGACAAAAGATAATGCCAGCTGGGCCTAGCATTAAACTACAGAGAGATGAAAGTGAGGTATAAATATATGAGAACTGAAACTGAGGTTGACATTATTGTTGGTTTCATCAATAACCCATAAGTGTTAGCTAGTAAAATAAGATGGCCAATGTTCCAGGTAAAATATAGCCCTCCAAGCCCTGAAGATAAGTTATTCAAAATGATTATACTGACAGAGCAGCAATCAAATTAAAAGCAAGGAAGATGGAAGAAATAGATGTACTTAACCAGCAACTACATGACAACTGCAAAAAGTGGAATACAGTGAAACTGTAGCCAGCAATCAGAAAACAGGGTGGCATTTTAAGAGTAAAAAAACTAAAATCACAAAATGATCAATATAACCTTGCACAGAGAAATGGGTACTCAAAATCCCAATTAAGTTCCAAACTAACCCCACAATTCTATCTTTATTTTTCTCTCTAATAAGTTTAAGGCCATTTCTGAGTAATCATTTTAACATTGTTCTTAACTGAAATTGTCATTCTCATCATATTTCTGTCAGGTGTGTTCCCCAGCTAGCCTTCAAACCCTGGTATGAATCTTTCTCTATATCCCCCGTGAAGTATTGAAAAAAATTCTCATAGCGGCATGCCTAAAGAGTTAATGTCTTCTAATGTGGTGAGGTGGGGAAAAGGAAAAGACACCTCTTAGTGCAAATCAGTGACATTAAAACTGAGAAGGCCTGTGTGTGTTAGGAAACTGGTTATGTATATAAAGCTTGAGCAAATATGTAAATAGGTTGAGAATAATGGGAAGCAGATTCTTAACTGTTAGCAAAGTAAAATATGGACGTGAGAAGGCTAGAGTAAAATTTGAGTTTGAATTAGAATTGAAGGTATCAGGTGAACTTATGGTTCTGAATATGCATAAATATGAAATAGGTATGTATCCACGGGAAAGAGAACATATGCATACATTTACATGTGACCAGATCTTTATTTCTGAATATTCTCACTAAAATAAAACAGGGGTTTTTATTTTAGTGAGAAATTGCTGATTTTAGGTCTGCATATAAATATGATAAGCTTTGATGTTTATCTTGTATATTTAAATAAGAAAGTGCAAATTGGTGGGCAAAGGGGAAGAAACACCCATAGACTGAAGAAAATCTAGGTTCAAAATAATGACAATACTACCATCAAAGTAAGTTTTGGGGGCCTCCCTGGTGGCCTAGGGATTAATCCTCAGCGTTGTCAACACAATGGCCCACTGAGATGGCCAGGAAACTAACAACCCACATGGTGCAGCAGACCTCTCCTGTCTCACCCATTGCTCCCTTCAACAGTGTATATCAGTAAATCCACCTGCTCTGCTCCCCATTCTGTCTCTAATGACTCCTCTCTTACATACACCCCAGTTCTTCTACTCAAAAGTAAAACAAAATCTTTTAAAAAAATAAAGTTAATAAATAACTAAATAAAACAGGAGTCAATATGCATAATGACACAGATAAAAGAATCAATACATATGGAGGGGAGGAAAGATCTACTTGAAAGCAGATTCTACCTTAAAGTAGAAAGTCAACTATTAACAGCTGTACAAGGAATGAGTTAGTAAAACACCCAGCAGTCATCACAGTAAAAAATGAATGCTGAAACTAGTGAAAGTTTGATGAAAAGTTGAGAAATTTAACAGAAATAAGCAATCAGTTAATATAAATAGTAATGGCACAAAGCAGTGAGAACACAGCACCTCTTCTGTGGTATTTCCACTTAACACACATAACCTAAATCTAATTTCAAGGAAATATCACACAAATACAAATTGAGGGACATTTTAGAAAACAAATTATCTTAACTCTTTAAAAATGTCAATCATGGGGAAGAGCAAGAAAGACGGATATTGCTCTAGACTGATGAACAGTAGAGACTGATGACAACATATGCAACATTTAATTCTGGACTGAATCACAGGCTTTCTGGGAGTATGATTTATGTGTTCTGTTTTTATAAAGGCCATTACTAAAATAGCAAAATCTGAATGGTACCTATGGATAAGGCTGTACTGTTTTAGCTATGTCTGTGGCCTCTAAATACTAGATGCTAGGAGTATCAGCCTTCCCAGTTACAATTAAAAATGCCTTTTAAACATTACCAAATGTTCCATGGGGGTCAAAATAGGCCCCCTTCCATTGTGTGTGTGTGTCTTATTTTTAGAAGTATAAATTAAGGAATAATGGGCATCAAGTCTCAAATGTGCATGATCTTGAGTATACACCCACAGCAATAAAAATTTATTCAGTCCATCAACAGTGTTGAGGCTATGAAATCCTGATTGGTAGAAGATGGGAAACTCTTGCCACTGAAAGGAATGGCCTATATGGATAATTTGCCAGTGTGAAATTAGGTCACAGGGGACTTAAATCTTACCAGATTAGAGTAATTGTCCCCAGAGAACCCAGATACTCTCAGTGATCTATCAACTATATAAGCATGTTTCTATTATGATGGAGAACTGCTGAGAACATTTCATACACCCACTTACCTAGCTCCTAGTTGTTTTTTTGTCTGAGGAGATTTGGGGGACAAATTGCAAAAAAATCCCTTGGAGAAATGAGCTTTTCTTATTTTGGCAAACAATTAAAAATCACTGATTTTATTAAATCACAACCACTGAATGCATTAATATTCTGTGACAAAACAAATACGCATATGAAAATTCTACTTCACAAAAAGTGTGGTATCAAAGAACAATGCTGCTTGAATTGTGAGCTGAATTAGCCACTTTTTCTAGAAAACCATTCTTTTACTATGTCGTTACATGTTATCATTTCAAGATTTTTTTTATATATGAATAAAAGATGCTTTCAAACTGCAAGACAATTCAATGAATTTTAATGTAATAAGAAAAGGTACATGTTGGTTTAGTTTTACATTTCAAGTTGCAACTAATTTTTTTTAAAAAAACTCTCAGCTCTAGAGTTTTGGTAGAGTATCAAAAAAGAATGTTCACAATTACCTGACAAGGCTATTTAAAATAAAGTTATGTATGTGTAAGAAGCTGGATTTTCTTCCTGTATTTTTTTTTTAAAGATTTATTTACTTATGCATACAAGCACTGGGGTACAGGCCAGAGGTGCGGGGGGTGAGAGACTCCACCAGACAGAGTGGGGAAGAGAACAGGCAGATCTACTGAAATACACTGCTGAGGGGAGCAGTGGGCAAGATAGGAGAGGTCTGCCTGCATCATCTTCATGTATTTCAAACAAAACAATATAATGCAATAATTGAGCACAAGAGATGTGAGAATCCAGCTCTCTTATTAAATAAGTCAAAATTTAAAGGTATTTTCAAAATGTAAAACAGTGTAATTCTCACTACTTCTTATTGATTAGGAAAATAATGTTCATAAAAAATTTAACATTTAATGGACTGTTATTGTTTTAAGTGTATTATTAACTACCTTTGAAACATGTTTTCATTTCTAATTTGATAAATACGGATAGGTAAAACACGTATTATCAAAAGCTCTTAAAGAAATTCATTGTAAAGTAGTCCTGAGACCAAAAAAAGGTAACCAATGCTCTGGGAATCTACACATCATATGATTTTATACAAGCTAAAAACTTCACCAAAGCATTTAATAACTATAGTCATTACACCACGCTAGTTATCTCTCTTGTAATCAGATTTAAGCACTTTTTTTTTCTGGCAGGAGATAGGCACCTGGGGATGCAGAAATGTAGTAGAGTACTCTGAACAGATTCCCAAGAGATAAAAGAATGAAAATGAGGCCATTTAAAAAATAAAAAAGGATACTCTTTTTTTTTTTTTTAAAGAATTTATTTATTTATGCACACAAGAGTTGGGGTACAGGCCAGAGTCGTAGGAGGTGAGAGGACTCACCAGAGACAGAGCGGGAAGCAGAACAGGCAGATCAACTGAAATGTACACTGGCTGAGGTGAGCAGCTGGCAAAGAGGGAGAGGTCTGCTGCGCCATGTGGGTCCCCTCCCTGGCCAGCGGTAGGGCAGGGATGGCGGCAGAGATGGAACTCGTGCTGCAGTGGCTGCGGTTTGCCTTACACCTTACAGTGCATTGCTTAACCCGCTGCGCCACCAGGGAGGCCCCAAGATACTCATTCTTTTTTTTAAGAGCAGTTCTATGAAAGGCTGTTGGCAATTTCTAACTAACTTTCCATAATAATACTATTTTGTGCTCCTATTTATCTAAAAATAATTAAAATCAGGGGCACATACAATTGTTTGTATACATTCATAGCATTATTTACAATATCCAAAAGATGGAAATAATTCAAATGTCCATCAACAAATGAATAAATAAACAAAATGTTGTGTATACATAACCATGTAATGTTATTTGGCTAGAAAAAAAAAGAATGACATACTGTTATATGCTAGAATATGGATGGACCTTTACATCATTATACTTAGTGAAATAAGGCAGAGAGAGACAAATGTGGTATCATTCTACTTATATGACGTACTTAGAATAGGCGGAATAATTTAATGGGTAGACTTTGTGTCAAAGACCATGAAAAAAGTTGGAGGCATTCATAACAGTGATGGAGACACAACATTAAGAATGTATTTTAGGGCCTCCCCTGGTGGCGCAGTGGGTTAAGCAACGCACTATGAAGCAGACCTCAGCCACTGCAGCACGAGTTCGATCCCTGCTGCCGGCCAGGGGGGGGACCCACATGGTGTGGCAGACCTCTCCTGCTGTGCCCGCTGCTCCTCTCAGCAGTGTACTTCTGTTGATCTGCCTGTTCTGCTCCCCGCTCTGTCTGTGGTGAATCCTCTCACCCCCCTACACCTCTGGCCTGTACCCCAGTGCTTGTATGCATAAATAAATAAATCTTTAAAAAAAAAAAAAAGAATGTATTTTATGTCACTAAATTGTACTTTTGCACATCACATATATTATGTACATTTTATAACTAAGAAATAGTTTCAATGTTTAAAACTTATACTTATCTTTGAAATTAAGAGTTGAGTCCTCTGGGCCTCCCTGGTGGCACAATGTGCTTTGGGAGGATACATAATTTGCATACTGTGTTTATTAAAGACTGTGATAAAACAGACATTTTAACCACCTCTGCTTCTGTGGAAGAGACTGTTCCCTTTCAACGAGAATATGTGACTATCAGTCATCAAAAAGCGTATCTCCCTCAGCGATCAATTTTACTTATCAATTTGAAAGTATTCAAGTGGAAAAGTATTTCAATAGGCATAAAGTATTTTCATAGGGGCTTTCCAGTGGTGCAGGGGTAAACTCTTAGAACTATCAAGCTATCGCGAGTCACTGCATCCAGGGAGCTGACCCACATGGCACAGACCTCTCAAACCTTGCCCACTGCTCCCCTTCAGTGGCAGATTTCAATAGATCTGCCTGTTCTGCTCCCCACTATGTCTCTTGTGAATACTTTCACCTCTATCACCTCTGGCCTATACGCAAGTTCTTGTATACATAAATAAAAAACAATCTTAAAAAAAATAGGTTGGGCCTTCCTGATGGGGCAATGGGTTACGCAACACACTATGTAGCAAACCACAACCACTGCAGCACAAGTTCAATCCCTGCTGCCTGCCGGGAAGGTGACCCACATGGTGCAGCAGATCTCTCCTGCCTCGCCCGCTGCTCCCCTCAGCAGTGTATTTCAGTTAATCTGCCTGTTCTGTTCCCCTCTCTGTCTCTGATGGATCCTCTCAATCCCACACACACACCTCTGACCTGTACCCCAGTGCTTGTATGCATAAATAATAAATCTTTTAAAAAAAAAAAGTTGCACCCTCTGATATGAAATAAAACAAATCATTAATTGTGATGTACTTACCCGTTTGGGGCCACTAAAAATCTTTCTGGTATTTTCCTTTGATTTATCTCCTTGTTTATTTGTGGGCTTCTTCACACTTTCAGGCACACCAGGCAAGTCCTCTGTAAAATCCAAGTTTTCTGAAATGGTAATCAAAACTAGCTAGATTTCTAATTATTTCAAATTATCTACCAGACAACCTATGAATATAGTTAGGGAACAGGCATGTTGTGGGAAGAAAATAAAGGACCACTAGTTGCCAAAACACACCAAACAATATTAAATCTCATTTTCCCATTCTTAATCTCTTGTTGTCTTCCCCAAACAAGGAAAAAAATCAGAAACTTTATTGCTGTGTATGTGTTCTAGTTTTTGTGTAAATGGCAAAATCATTCTCTTCCAAAATAATTTATTCTTCAGAGGTCATGTTCCTGTTGGATTTCTTAGGACATTATATGGGGTAGTGCACACGCACATACATACACACCTGTATGAATACATACATCACCTGTATTTAATGAATAATGCTGACCTTCAAAGAAACCCTGAACATTCATCTACAAACACAATTTAAAAAACAACAAGAGAGGATAGCTACTCTTGGCACAAGATGTAAAATGACCCGGTACAATGTATCTAATGACTTATGAATCTTCACACAAACCAAGGACTAATTAATTTTCAAATAACAGCTTTTTTAATCTAAACAAAAACAGGAAAATTTTCTCAACCCCAAACCTTAAAAATGTTTGCTGCTTCATATATATTTAAGACTCAAATTTCTACTTTGGACATATTAGTCTTTAATTTTTAAATTTACTTGGGACCAATTTGAAGTTTTTGAAAATAATATTTCACATTTTAAAATTTAAAAGAGGGCCTCCCTGGTGGCGCAGTGGGTTAAGCAACGCACTGTGAGGCGGACCGCAACCACTGCAGCATGAGTTCGATCCCTGCTGCCGGCCAGGGGGGGACCCACATGGTGCGGCAGACCTCTCCTGCTGTGCCCGCTGCTCCCCTC